>JAVIAB010000051.1:110272974-110670474 GCA_032433765.1 Megaustenia siamemsis
ATAGAAAAAAACGAAGAACAATATATGGTCCGAAGTGGGATCGAACCCGTACTCAGTGGCACCGCGCCTTGCCACGAGAAGCCGAACGCTTGGTACACTGCCACGCAGCCAACTAAAAAATTGGCTATTGCAGTAGTGTCTTCCACGAACGGCGCTCTCAATGACTATAGCATAGGGTAACGATCACAGACCGGAAATAAATTGTATATTTGTACTTTGCTATTAATGCAAGTATCTCCCAGTAGGGCTGAATACTTGTGTTGTAGACAAACATTTATTGGACGAAACAGCACGAATAGTAGTTCCCAGTGGTTATATACTGGGTACAAATAATAATACATAAATATTATTATATGGGGAACTTCCGAGGCGATAATAGGGAATAATAGAACAAAGAAGTATGTGTTAGCACTCGGAAAAATTGACAGACAAACAACAATAGAAAAAAACGAAGAACAATATATGGTCCGAAGTGGGATCGAACCCGTACTCAGTGGCACCGCGCCTTGCCACGAGAAGCCGAACGCTTGGTACACTGCCACGCAGCCAACTAAAAAATTGGCTATTGCAGTAGTGTCTTCCACGAACGGCGCTCTCAATGACTATAGCATAGGGTAACGATCACAGACCGGAAATAAATTGTATATTTGTACTTTCCTATTAATGCAAGTATCTCCCAGTAGGGCTGAATACTTGTGTTGTAGACAAACATTTATTGGACGAAACAGCACGAATAGTAGTTCCCAGTGGTTATATACTGGGTACAAATAATAATACATAAATATTATTATATGGGGAACTTCCGAGGCGATAATAGGGAATAATAGAACAAAGAAGTATGTGTTAGCACTCGGAAAAATTGACAGAGAAACAACAATAGAAAAAAACGAAGAACAATATATGGTCCGAAGTGGGATCGAACCCGTACTCAGTGGCACCGCGCCTTGCCACGAGAAGCCGAACGCTTGGTACACTGCCACGCAGCCAACTAAAAAATTGGCTATTGCAGTAGTGTCTTCCACGAACGGCGCTCTCAATGAATATAGCATAGGGTAACGATCACAGACCGGAAATAAATTGTATATTTGTACTTTCCTATTAATGCAAGTATCTCCCAGTAGGGCTGAATACTTGTGTTGTAGACAAACATTTATTGGACGAAACAGCACGAATAGTAGTTCCCAGTGGTTATATACTGGGTACAAATAATAATACATAAATATTATTATATGGGGAACTTCCGAGGCGATAATAGGGAATAATAGAACAAAGAAGTATGTGTTAGCACTCGGAAAAATTGACAGACAAACAACAATAGAAAAAAACGAAGAACAATATATGGTCCGAAGTGGGATCGAACCCGTACTCAGTGGCACCGCGCCTTGCCACGAGAAGCCGAACGCTTGGTACACTGCCACGCAGCCAACTAAAAAATTGGCTATGGCAGTAGTGTCTTCCACGAACGGCGCTCTCAATGACTATAGCATAGGGTAACGATCACAGACCGGAAATAAATTGTATATTTGTACTTTCCTATTAATGCAAGTATCTCCCAGTAGGGCTGAATACTTGTGTTGTAGACAAACATTTATTGGACGAAACAGCACGAATAGTAGTTCCCAGTGGTTATATACTGGGTACAAATAATAATACATAAATATTATTATATGGGGAACTTCCGAGGCGATAATAGGGAATAATAGAACAAAGAAGTATGTGTTAGCACTCGGAAAAATTGACAGACAAACAACAATAGAAAAAAACGAAGAACAATATATGGTCCGAAGTGGGATCGAACCCGTACTCAGTGGCACCGCGCCTTGCCACGAGAAGCCGAACGCTTGGTACACTGCCACGCAGCCAACTAAAAAATTGGCTATTGCAGTAGTGTCTTCCACGAACGGCGCTCTCAATGACTATAGCATAGGGTAACGATCACAGACCGGAAATAAATTGTATATTTGTACTTTCCTATTAATGCAAGTATCTCCCAGTAGGGCTGAATACTTGTGTTGTAGACAAACATTTATTGGACGAAACAGCACGAATAGTAGTTCCCAGTGGTTATATACTGGGTACAAATAATAATACATAAATATTATTATATGGGGAACTTCCGAGGCGATAATAGGGAATAATAGAACAAAGAAGTATGTGTTAGCACTCGGAAAAATTGACAGACAAACAACAATAGAAAAAAACGAAGAACAATATATGGTCCGAAGTGGGATCGAACCCGTACTCAGTGGCACCGCGCCTTGCCACGAGAAGCCGAACGCTTGGTACACTGCCACGCAGCCAACTAAAAAATTGGCTATTGCAGTAGTGTCTTCCACGAACGGCGCTCTCAATGACTATAGCATAGGGTAACGATCACAGACCGGAAATAAATTGTATATTTGTACTTTCCTATTAATGCAAGTATCTCCCAGTAGGGCTGAATACTTGTGTTGTAGACAAACATTTATTGGACGAAACAGCACGAATAGTAGTTCCCAGTGGTTATATACTGGGTACAAATAATAATACATAAATATTATTATATGGGGAACTTCCGAGGCGATAATAGGGAATAATAGAACAAAGAAGTATGTGTTAGCACTCGGAAAAATTGACAGACAAACAACAATAGAAAAAAACGAAGAACAATATATGGTCCGAAGTGGGATCGAACCCGTACTCAGTGGCACCGCGCCTTGCCACGAGAAGCCGAACGCTTGGTACACTGCCACGCAGCCAACTAAAAAATTGGCTATTGCAGTAGTGTCTTCCACGAACGGCGCTCTCAATGAATATAGCATAGGGTAACGATCACAGACCGGAAATAAATTGTATATTTGTACTTTCCTATTAATGCAAGTATCTCCCAGTAGGGCTGAATACTTGTGTTGTAGACAAACATTTATTGGACGAAACAGCACGAATAGTAGTTCCCAGTGGTTATATACTGGGTACAAATAATAATACATAAATATTATTATATGGGGAACTTCCGAGGCGATAATAGGGAATAATAGAACAAAGAAGTATGTGTTAGCACTCGGAAAAATTGACAGACAAACAACAATAGAAAAAAACGAAGAACAATATATGGTCCGAAGTGGGATCGAACCCGTACTCAGTGGCACCGCGCCTTGCCACGAGAAGCCGAACGCTTGGTACACTGCCACGCAGCCAACTAAAAAATTGGCTATTGCAGTAGTGTCTTCCACGAACGGCGCTCTCAATGACTATAGCATAGGGTAACGATCACAGACCGGAAATAAATTGTATATTTGTACTTTCCTATTAATGCAAGTATCTCCCAGTAGGGCTGAATACTTGTGTTGTAGACAAACATTTATTGGACGAAACAGCACGAATAGTAGTTCCCAGTGGTTATATACTGGGTACAAATAATAATACATAAATATTATTATATGGGGAACTTCCGAGGCGATAATAGGGAATAATAGAACAAAGAAGTATGTGTTAGCACTCGGAAAAATTGACAGACAAACAACAATAGAAAAAAACGAAGAACAATATATGGTCCGAAGTGGGATCGAACCCGTACTCAGTGGCACCGCGCCTTGCCACGAGAAGCCGAACGCTTGGTACACTGCCACGCAGCCAACTAAAAAATTGGCTATTGCAGTAGTGTCTTCCACGAACGGCGCTCTCAATGACTATAGCATAGGGTAACGATCACAGACCGGAAATAAATTGTATATTTGTACTTTCCTATTAATGCAAGTATCTCCCAGTAGGGCTGAATACTTGTGTTGTAGACAAACATTTATTGGACGAAACAGCACGAATAGTAGTTCCCAGTGGTTATATACTGGGTACAAATAATAATACATAAATATTATTATATGGGGAACTTCCGAGGCGATAATAGGGAATAATAGAACAAAGAAGTATGTGTTAGCACTCGGAAAAATTGACAGACAAACAACAATAGAAAAAAACGAAGAACAATATATGGTCCGAAGTGGGATCGAACCCGTACTCAGTGGCACCGCGCCTTGCCACGAGAAGCCGAACGCTTGGTACACTGCCACGCAGCCAACTAAAAAATTGGCTATTGCAGTAGTGTCTTCCACGAACGGCGCTCTCAATGACTATAGCATAGGGTAACGATCACAGACCGGAAATAAATTGTATATTTGTACTTTCCTATTAATGCAAGTATCTCCCAGTAGGGCTGAATACTTGTGTTGTAGACAAACATTTATTGGACGAAACAGCACGAATAGTAGTACGAATAGTAGTAATAAAATAGTAGCACGAATAAAATAGTAGTAATAAAATAGCAGTAATAAAATAATAGCACGAATAGTAGTAATAAAATAGCAGTAATAGTATAGTAGTAATAAAAAATAGTAGTAATGAAATAGCAGTAATAAAATAATAGCACGAAATAAAAAATAGTAGTAATAAAATAGCAGTAATAAAAAATAGTAGTAATAAAATAGCAGTAATAAAATAATAGCACGAATAAAATAGTAGTAATAAAATAGCAGTAATAAAATAGTAGTAATAAAATAGTAGTAATAAAATAGCAGTAATAAAATAGTAGTAATAAAATAGCAGTAATAAAATAGTAGTAATAAAATAGCAGTAATAAAATAATAGCACGAATAGTAGTAATAAAATAGCAGTAATAGTATAGTAGTAATAAAAAATAGTAGTAATAAAATAGCAGTAATAAAATAATAGCACGAAATAAAAAATAGTAGTAATAAAATAGCAGTAATAAAAAATAGTAGTAATAAAATAGCAGTAATAAAATAATAGCACGAATAAAATAGTAGTAATAAAATAGCAGTAATAAAATAGTAGTAATAAAATAGTAGTAATAAAATAGTAGCACGAATAAAATAGTAGTAATAAAATAGTAGCACGAATAGTAGTAATACTGAGTACGGGTTCGATCCCACTTCGGACCATATATTGTTCTTCGTTTTTTTCTATTGTTGTTTGTCTGTCAATTTTTCCGAGTGCTAACACATACTTCTTTGTTCTATTATTCCCTATTATCGCCTCGGAAGTTCCCCATATAATAATATTTATGTATTATTATTTGTACCCAGTATATAACCACTGGGAACTACTATTCGTGCTGTTTCGTCCAATAAATGTTTGTCTACAACACAAGTATTCAGCCCTACTGGGAGATACTTGCATTAATAGGAAAGTACAAATATACAATTTATTTCCGGTCTGTGATCGTTACCCTATGCTATAGTCATTGAGAGCGCCGTTCGTGGAAGACACTACTGCAATAGCCAATTTTTTAGTTGGCTGCGTGGCAGTGTACCAAGCGTTCGGCTTCTCGTGGCAAGGCGCGGTGCCACTGAGTACGGGTTCGATCCCACTTCGGACCATATATTGTTCTTCGTTTTTTTCTATTGTTGTTTGTCTGTCAATTTTTCCGAGTGCTAACACATACTTCTTTGTTCTATTATTCCCTATTATCGCCTCGGAAGTTCCCCATATAATAATATTTATGTATTATTATTTGTACCCAGTATATAACCACTGGGAACTACTATTCGTGCTGTTTCGTCCAATAAATGTTTGTCTACAACACAAGTATTCAGCCCTACTGGGAGATACTTGCATTAATAGGAAAGTACAAATATACAATTTATTTCCGGTCTGTGATCGTTACCCTATGCTATAGTCATTGAGAGCGCCGTTCGTGGAAGACACTACTGCAATAGCCAATTTTTTAGTTGGCTGCGTGGCAGTGTACCAAGCGTTCGGCTTCTCGTGGCAAGGCGCGGTGCCACTGAGTACGGGTTCGATCCCACTTCGGACCATATATTGTTCTTCGTTTTTTTCTATTGTTGTTTGTCTGTCAATTTTTCCGAGTGCTAACACATACTTCTTTGTTCTATTATTCCCTATTATCGCCTCGGAAGTTCCCCATATAATAATATTTATGTATTATTATTTGTACCCAGTATATAACCACTGGGAACTACTATTCGTGCTGTTTCGTCCAATAAATGTTTGTCTACAACACAAGTATTCAGCCCTACTGGGAGATACTTGCATTAATAGGAAAGTACAAATATACAATTTATTTCCGGTCTGTGATCGTTACCCTATGCTATAGTCATTGAGAGCGCCGTTCGTGGAAGACACTACTGCAATAGCCAATTTTTTAGTTGGCTGCGTGGCAGTGTACCAAGCGTTCGGCTTCTCGTGGCAAGGCGCGGTGCCACTGAGTACGGGTTCGATCCCACTTCGGACCATATATTGTTCTTCGTTTTTTTCTATTGTTGTTTGTCTGTCAATTTTTCCGAGTGCTAACACATACTTCTTTGTTCTATTATTCCCTATTATCGCCTCGGAAGTTCCCCATATAATAATATTTATGTATTATTATTTGTACCCAGTATATAACCACTGGGAACTACTATTCGTGCTGTTTCGTCCAATAAATGTTTGTCTACAACACAAGTATTCAGCCCTACTGGGAGATACTTGCATTAATAGGAAAGTACAAATATACAATTTATTTCCGGTCTGTGATCGTTACCCTATGCTATAGTCATTGAGAGCGCCGTTCGTGGAAGACACTACTGCAATAGCCAATTTTTTAGTTGGCTGCGTGGCAGTGTACCAAGCGTTCGGCTTCTCGTGGCAAGGCGCGGTGCCACTGAGTACGGGTTCGATCCCACTTCGGACCATATATTGTTCTTCGTTTTTTTCTATTGTTGTTTGTCTGTCAATTTTTCCGAGTGCTAACACATACTTCTTTGTTCTATTATTCCCTATTATCGCCTCGGAAGTTCCCCATATAATAATATTTATGTATTATTATTTGTACCCAGTATATAACCACTGGGAACTACTATTCGTGCTGTTTCGTCCAATAAATGTTTGTCTACAACACAAGTATTCAGCCCTACTGGGAGATACTTGCATTAATAGGAAAGTACAAATATACAATTTATTTCCGGTCTGTGATCGTTACCCTATGCTATAGTCATTGAGAGCGCCGTTCGTGGAAGACACTACTGCAATAGCCAATTTTTTAGTTGGCTGCGTGGCAGTGTACCAAGCGTTCGGCTTCTCGTGGCAAGGCGCGGTGCCACTGAGTACGGGTTCGATCCCACTTCGGACCATATATTGTTCTTCGTTTTTTTCTATTGTTGTTTGTCTGTCAATTTTTCCGAGTGCTAACACATACTTCTTTGTTCTATTATTCCCTATTATCGCCTCGGAAGTTCCCCATATAATAATATTTATGTATTATTATTTGTACCCAGTATATAACCACTGGGAACTACTATTCGTGCTGTTTCGTCCAATAAATGTTTGTCTACAACACAAGTATTCAGCCCTACTGGGAGATACTTGCATTAATAGGAAAGTACAAATATACAATTTATTTCCGGTCTGTGATCGTTACCCTATGCTATAGTCATTGAGAGCGCCGTTCGTGGAAGACACTACTGCAATAGCCAATTTTTTAGTTGGCTGCGTGGCAGTGTACCAAGCGTTCGGCTTCTCGTGGCAAGGCGCGGTGCCACTGAGTACGGGTTCGATCCCACTTCGGACCATATATTGTTCTTCGTTTTTTTCTATTGTTGTTTGTCTGTCAATTTTTCCGAGTGCTAACACATACTTCTTTGTTCTATTATTCCCTATTATCGCCTCGGAAGTTCCCCATATAATAATATTTATGTATTATTATTTGTACCCAGTATATAACCACTGGGAACTACTATTCGTGCTGTTTCGTCCAATAAATGTTTGTCTACAACACAAGTATTCAGCCCTACTGGGAGATACTTGCATTAATAGGAAAGTACAAATATACAATTTATTTCCGGTCTGTGATCGTTACCCTATGCTATAGTCATTGAGAGCGCCGTTCGTGGAAGACACTACTGCAATAGCCAATTTTTTAGTTGGCTGCGTGGCAGTGTACCAAGCGTTCGGCTTCTCGTGGCAAGGCGCGGTGCCACTGAGTACGGGTTCGATCCCACTTCGGACCATATATTGTTCTTCGTTTTTTTCTATTGTTGTTTGTCTGTCAATTTTTCCGAGTGCTAACACATACTTCTTTGTTCTATTATTCCCTATTATCGCCTCGGAAGTTCCCCATATAATAATATTTATGTATTATTATTTGTACCCAGTATATAACCACTGGGAACTACTATTCGTGCTGTTTCGTCCAATAAATGTTTGTCTACAACACAAGTATTCAGCCCTACTGGGAGATACTTGCATTAATAGCAAAGTACAAATATACAATTTATTTCCGGTCTGTGATCGTTACCCTATGCTATAGTCATTGAGAGCGCCGTTCGTGGAAGACACTACTGCAATAGCCAATTTTTTAGTTGGCTGCGTGGCAGTGTACCAAGCGTTCGGCTTCTCGTGGCAAGGCGCGGTGCCACTGAGTACGGGTTCGATCCCACTTCGGACCATATATTGTTCTTCGTTTTTTTCTATTGTTGTTTGTCTGTCAATTTTTCCGAGTGCTAACACATACTTCTTTGTTCTATTATTCCCTATTATCGCCTCGGAAGTTCCCCATATAATAATATTTATGTATTATTATTTGTACCCAGTATATAACCACTGGGAACTACTATTCGTGCTGTTTCGTCCAATAAATGTTTGTCTACAACACAAGTATTCAGCCCTACTGGGAGATACTTGCATTAATAGCAAAGTACAAATATACAATTTATTTCCGGTCTGTGATCGTTACCCTATGCTATAGTCATTGAGAGCGCCGTTCGTGGAAGACACTACTGCAATAGCCAATTTTTTAGTTGGCTGCGTGGCAGTGTACCAAGCGTTCGGCTTCTCGTGGCAAGGCGCGGTGCCACTGAGTACGGGTTCGATCCCACTTCGGACCATATATTGTTCTTCGTTTTTTTCTATTGTTGTTTGTCTGTCAATTTTTCCGAGTGCTAACACATACTTCTTTGTTCTATTATTCCCTATTATCGCCTCGGAAGTTCCCCATATAATAATATTTATGTATTATTATTTGTACCCAGTATATAACCACTGGGAACTACTATTTGTGCTGTTTCGTCCAATAAATGTTTGTCTACAACACAAGTATTCAGCCCTACTGGGAGATACTTGCATTAATAGGAAAGTACAAATATACAATTTATTTCCGGTCTGTGATCGTTACCCTATGCTATAGTCATTGAGAGCGCCGTTCGTGGAAGACACTACTGCAATAGCCAATTTTTTAGTTGGCTGCGTGGCAGTGTACCAAGCGTTCGGCTTCTCGTGGCAAGGCGCGGTGCCACTGAGTACGGGTTCGATCCCACTTCGGACCATATATTGTTCTTCGTTTTTTTCTATTGTTGTTTGTCTGTCAATTTTTCCGAGTGCTAACACATACTTCTTTGTTCTATTATTCCCTATTATCGCCTCGGAAGTTCCCCATATAATAATATTTATGTATTATTATTTGTACCCAGTATATAACCACTGGGAACTACTATTCGTGCTGTTTCGTCCAATAAATGTTTGTCTACAACACAAGTATTCAGCCCTACTGGGAGATACTTGCATTAATAGGAAAGTACAAATATACAATTTATTTCCGGTCTGTGATCGTTACCCTATGCTATAGTCATTGAGAGCGCCGTTCGTGGAAGACACTACTGCAATAGCCAATTTTTTAGTTGGCTGCGTGGCAGTGTACCAAGCGTTCGGCTTCTCGTGGCAAGGCGCGGTGCCACTGAGTACGGGTTCGATCCCACTTCGGACCATATATTGTTCTTCGTTTTTTTCTATTGTTGTTTGTCTGTCAATTTTTCCGAGTGCTAACACATACTTCTTTGTTCTATTATTCCCTATTATCGCCTCGGAAGTTCCCCATATAATAATATTTATGTATTATTATTTGTACCTAGTATTATAATTTCCTCTTTAACATAGTAGTATTATAATTTCCTCTTTAACACAGTAGTATTATAATTTCCTCTTTAACATAGTAGTATTATAATTTCCTCTTTAACATAGTAGTATTATAATTTCCTCTTTAACATGTTTATAAGTATGTTCTCTTCAAAATTCACCCCATTTAACGCTTATTTCTTTCTAATTGTCCAAAATATTTAAGAATTTTTTTTGCAGCATTTTATTTTGAATGAATGAAAGTTGTTTGCTGTTTGCGAGATTGTCCATAATTCGCAACCTATAATGCTTTCAGAAAAATGCATGTCCTTAATTGCTTTATTTTTACTGTCTTTTTATTGGTATTGTACCAAATATTTCTTGCAATAATAAATTGTTGTATTGCTATTGCTGGTGATCTTTTGATTTTTATTTCTGGTAGTCTCCATTGTTTGTTATTACAAACTCCACTTGTTATAATTTCAAGTTGATGATTTTAGGGTTGACTTTTTGTCGATGGGTATCTTATTTTTCTTTTTATTTAAATAAAGGCTCTCCTCTTCCCATTGTTATTTTAACCGACTTGTTTGTCTCTTCTAATCCCTTCGTAATCTTCTTGAGAGGAGAGCTGTGTCGTCAGTAGCAGTAATAGCAGTAGTAGTAGTTGTTGCTGTTGTAGTAGCAGCAGTTGTAATAGTAGTATTAGTAGTAGCAGCAGTAGTAGTAGTCGCAGTAATAGGAGCAGAAGTAGCTAGTAGTAATATGTGCATTAGTAGTTGTACTAAACATCCTAGTTCTAATAAACATCCAATCGTTTCCGGCTGTATCCAAAATGGAGGAATTATTTTTCTCCGTTTGGTATAGAACCGTTGATCAGAGGTTTAACAAGCCACTATCGTAAGAACGATTTTGTTAAGTTTAAAATTTCTAACCAATAAAATATGCGTGCATATATTCACTTCCCTGAGGATGAGATTAACATTAAATATTTAAGATTTTTAATAAAGATTATATCAACAACAACACAAATTCTGTCTGGTGTTGTTTCTACAAGTATCTTGAATATTTTTATTTTAAAAAAAAAACTTGTATAATTTTTAAAATATATCTAAATCTAGATAACAGCAATAACAACTGCTACTACTACTACTCCTACTATTGCCAGTACAACTATAATAACTATTACTGCTGCTTATACTACTATACTTAGACAAGAAAACAGAACAGAGAATTGAAGCCTTTGAAATGTGGATATATAGAAGAATAGGTAGAATTGGGTGGAAGAAAAGAAACAAACGACGAAGTCTTAAAACAACTAAAAATGAGAAGAGAACTACTAAACACCAATTCAAACAAGACAAATGCGATTTGTGGGCCATGTTAAAAGACACAACAGCCTACTAAAAGTAATCCTGGAGGGGAAAATACTAGGTAAAAGAGGCAGAGGCAGACCAAGACTAACATGGACGAGTAACATCAAAAGAGTGACAAATCAGCCTATGACAACCTGCACCATCAAAGCAAGAGACAGAACAGAATGGCGCTCCATGGTAGCAACCTTCATTGCGGAGACGGCACTCGATGATGATGATATCTAAATCAAGAGATATTGAGAAATACAGTGTTCAGGATTTCTATGGAAAGACATAAAACGCGTATTTATTTTTTAAAACAGCACAAGAAATATACAATATTGAGAACAGTACAGTACGTCTCCCAGTTATTTGTTTATACTGCTACAGTTAACCAGAGAATAGGAGACCACGAATCGTTGGATCAGTGACCAGTCGTCAACCACTCGTAAGAAACATATGAAGAGAGCAAGAATGCACACACTACCTGACGAAGTGTAGCCAGGCTGAGTAAACAGGAAGTGCTGGGGCTATCGGTGGCTTACTGTGAAGATGTTCAAGTCCGTGCAAACACAAACATTTCGAGAAGCTCAGCTCACAAATCTCAGGCTCAAACCAAAGCTGGTCGTTTCACGTAACTAGATTGACATGAACGTGGGATAACCTGACTCAGGTAATAACGTGTTAGCCCCAAATACCAACCTTTCTCTGCACGGTAAACATTTAAGGAAAAAGTCTCCATTCTCATTATATAATTACATGATTTCTATTAGTATGTACGCCTACTGTTTGTATAAACTCCATATATGTGTACGTCTACTGTTTATGTAAACCTTATATGTGTGTACGTTTATGGTTTATATAAATCTCATATCTATGTACGCCTACTGTTTATGTAAATCTCATATGTGTGTACGTCTAATGTTTATATAAAAGTCATATGTATTTATACTACTGTTTTTATAACCTCATATGTGTTTAAGTTCACTGTTTATATAAACTATCATATGTATGTACGCCTACTGTTTATATAAACCTCATATGTATGTACGCCTACTGTTTATATAAACCGCATATGTATGTACGCCTACTGTTTATATAAACTATCATATGTATGTACGCCCACTGTTTATATAAACCTCATATGTATGTACGCCTACTGTTTATATAAACTATCATATGTATGTACGCCTACTGTTTATATAAACTATCATATGTATGTACGCCTACTGTTTATATAAACCGCATATGTATGTACGCCTACTGTTTATATAAACTATCATATGTATGTACGCCCACTGTTTATATAAACCTCATATGTATGTACGCCTACTGTTTATATAAACTATCATATGTATGTACGCCTACTGTTTATATAAACTATCATATGTATGTACGCCTACTGTTTATATAAACCTCATATGTATGTACGTCTACTGTTTATATAAACCTCATATGTATGTACGCCTACTGTTTATATAAACCTCATATGTATGTACGTCTACTGTTTATATAAACCTCATATGTATGTACGTCTACTGTTTATATAAACTATCATATGTATGTACGCATACTGTTTATATAAACCTCATATGTATGTACGCCTACTGTTTATATAAACCTCATATGTATGTACGTCTACTGTTTATATAAACTATCATATGTATGTACGCCTACTGTTTATATAAACCTCATATGTATGTACGTATACTGTTTATATAAACCTCATATGTATGTATGTACGCCTACTGTTTATATAAATCTCATATGTATGTACGTCTTCTGTTTTACATATCTTAATCGTATATCCCTTATCATCTTTAATATTTTCTATTTCTCTTTTCCTTCACTCTCTTGAAATGTCTTTCTCTCCGGTCTCTTCAAACACTTTTTCCTTCTCTACTTTAATAGGTTACTCTTTCTCTCCGCCTAAACTATCCTCATTCTCTATAAAAATCCTCCTATTTTCTCCCCTTCGAGGACCCCAAGAGCAAACATACACAACTGAAACCAAGTGCAAAACAAGGCGCTTTACTTGTCATTTACAATTTTAAATCCTCCTCTTTCCCTTCACATTTTTAACATATTCTCTTTCCTTTGACCATCTGTAAGATCCTTTTCTTTTCCATCATCTTGAAGCCTACTTATTTCAGTAAACCATTATATTTCCACTCATAAATGTCTCCCTCGTGTTATTGACTCACTTGTTTAACGCCATCTGCTCTCTAAAAGCTGTTTAACGCGTTAACATTTATCTCCTTCTAGTAACTTTTTCTGGCTTCATTTCTTTTCCCTATTCTCTCTTCAGCGTCACAACTCTTTTTCTTCACCATCTTTGTTATCGCTCTGCTTCAAGTCATTATTATTCTACAACAGTGAGTTCTTTCAACATTGCAAGAAGTTAACTTTACGTTAACTTTACGTTAACTTATGTCTTTAATTAATCTTTTCCGATAATCACTCAAAAATTGGTGTTCCATCACAATACGTGTTCCACAATTACTGGGCTAACTTTAAAAACACGTCCTATTGTCTCTTAATAAAGCAGAATACAGAATTATAACTCTTATTGGTTGGGATGTATGGGTGACATGCCTGATTATATGTATATTATAGTTTTAGATCTGTTACTAACACTTAATGTTTCAGGGACATTAAGTGATTGAGTTATCAATAAACTCAATAACTTAATGTCTCAAAAGAGAAACTTTGAAAGTGATTTAGTGTTATCGCCCTAAGATGAAAGTGTAGATTCTTTCTCTAGCAAACATTCATAACAGAGTTAAGTTTGAAGTTCAAACATTCTAAGTTCTAACAAAAAGTCGCTAACATTTCTTTAACAAATAATTGTTAGAGTTATGCAGAATAAATAAAGAGGCACAAGGTAGAGCCTGCTGAGATTTGGTTTTTATTAGAAGGATGCTTAAGACACCGAGAACAGCCAAACAAATCTAGATAAAGAGAGGAAGATTAAAAACAAATTAGGAAAAGTCAGTCCAGAATTATGGGACATGGTTTGAGAAGGGGCAAGTTGGAATGCTTTGTAATAAGAGGGAAAATATCAGGTAGGAGAGAGAGATGTAATCATGGGTAAAAGTTGTTGGATGGTTTGAAGGCGTGGCACGGGAAAAGGTCAACAGGTACACAGCGGACAATATGGAGGGTTATTGATAAACACACAATTCAGTGCCTATCGACATGGACTATGTATGAATGAATTCCCCCCCCCCCACCCCCCCAGGGAGGTGAACTGAACAGCAATTACATACATAAAGGTATGAGAGTGATGCATAAAACTGATTTAATTGTACGGTAATCCATTTATCTTTTACTTTATAGTTCATGTTGTTTATAAATACACAATATATGTTTCAGTGCTCAACGCAAAATATCTTATTTTCTTCCAAGTTATGTAAATTATTTGGATCAATCTCTGGGTTAGGGATTCGAAATTCAACATTTCACGGGAACTTGGCCATTTAAGATAAATCCTGGATCACAGCCGTCTTTAGAGATCTAAAGATGGCTGTGTCCTGGATAAGTCGCATCTATCATTTTGTCGATCTCAACGCTTTTCTAATCTCCCGGAGATCACGTGTCTTCGTCACATCTTAGACTGTCTGACTGTGGTAGATCTATTTTGACGTGTTTGTCTTCGTCAAAAAATCGTATTGTGTCCACCTCTTCTCCTCTCTTCTTAGCATTCACCCATTGAGTTGGCGTTGATGCGTTGTGTCGCTATTTTATGACAAAGTTACGATAATTTAGTCTTCATGTCCAACACACCCGCCTCCGGGATGGGTAGATTTACCTAACAATTAGTACCCAGACAGAGGCCACTATTGGCATACTCGTTTTCGAGATTTTACTGTTAAGGAATCATTGATGTTAATGCACACGGGGTCTTCTATTTTCTTTTCGAAGTTTGTCCACAAGGCTATACATACGATCTCTCTACGCAGAAAATAGGGAGCCGCGATAGCTTAGTGGTTAGTGAACTAGACTACAAAGAACAAGAGGTAGGGTTCGATCCCAACTGACGGCTTCCGGGTTCACCCAGCCTTATATGGGTACCGGATTTTTTTCTGGGAAAGTAAAGCGGCACGGGCGTAATACCGATCACATTACCCCAAAAATCATGTGCTGTAGGTCTGTAAAATGTATGGTCACTGACACCATATTCCCTTTACGCCACTTGGCGTGACGGGGGCTCTTTACTTACTTTTACTACCATTGTAAAACATTACTTTACAAAAACAAAACATTACTATACAACCATAAAACATTACTCTACAACAACGATTACTGTACAACCAACCACAGAATATTAATCTACAACCATAAAACATTACTCTACAAACACGAAACATTACTCCAGATCCACAAAATATTACTCTTCAACTATAAAGCTTTACTCTACAACCAAAAACATTACTCAACAACCACAATAACATTACTTTAAAAGTAAAAATATTACTCTACAACTATAAAACAGTATACTATAGCAACACACTTTGGACAACTTTGTTTTTCTAACCCTCAAACGAGGTATTGGAATGAACTATTTATGACGTTGGAAAGTTCGCCAGAACAATTGACTATAATTACCTTCGTTTCGCAACTCAAAATATTTAATTATGACTTTAGTCTCGACAGAATGTATAACTTTTAACTAGATTATAATAAATTCTTCTTCTTTCCTTCCTCATCTGCCTTTCAGCGTCGAGGGGAGATATAATTTGCGGTCTTTTGCTCTTCTGTTCGCCTTTGCTGCTGTTATGTTTCCTAGTGCTTCTAATATTCCATCGACCCATCTTTTTCGGATCGACCATTGGGTCTGGTGTTCTCACAACGTTTGTTGAAGGCTCGTTGTGTAGTGTTTTGTTCTTTCTGCCTTGTCACGTGGCCAAACCATTTTATCTGTTGTTTCCTTATATATTCTATGGTGGGGGCTATTCCTAGCTTTTTTCTCAGTTCTTCATTTCTGATCTTATCTCTCAGACTGTTTCCTATCATTTGTCTAATACATTTAATCTCTGTAGAGGTTATTTTCTTATTGTTCTTGCATCTAGGGTCCAGGTCTGGCATTGGTAGCACAACGTTGGGATGAAGATTGTGTTGTATAGTGCTCGTTTTGCCTCTAGAGTTATTTCCTTCTCGGATAATAGTGGTGATAACTGTCCGATGATTTGGCAAGCTTTGTTGCATCTTGATTCTATCTCTGCTGTTTGAGAATTATCGTTTGTCATTAGACTTCCTAGGTATTTGAATTCCTCTACTTATTTTAGTTGTCTGCCTTCTATAGTTATGTTTTGGCGACATTCATGGCTTCTGTTTTGTTGATGTTGATTTTCATGTTGTATTTTGTGCCTGAGATGTTGAGTTTGTCAAAGTGTTCTTGTAGGTCTTCTATTGTTTCATGTATCATATACTTAATTATATTTAACTAATTAGTTGTCCCCCTCGACGCTGAAAGGCATATGAGGAAGAAAGATGAAGATTTGGTAGTCAAGTAATTCAAATATATCATTACAATATTATATCACAAATTCAACAGATCACTAATACATTAGATCACACATTAAAATTAAAAAAACAAATCTTACAATATGTCTTTTTCTTCTTCATTCTTTCAGCTCCCTGTAGACCTTCAACAAACACTTTCAACTCCCTGTGGAGCATAGGTCTTCAACAAACACTTTCAACTCCCTGTGGAGCATAGGTCTTCAACAAACACTTTCAACTCCCTGTGGAACATAGGTCTTCAACAAACACTTTCAACTCCCTGTGGAACATAGGTCTTCAACAAACACTTTCAACTCCCTGTGGAGTTTATGTCTTCAACAAACACTTTCAACTCCATGTGGAGCATAAGTCTTCAACAAACACTTTCAACACCCTGTGGAACATAGGTCTTGAACAAACACTTTCAACTCCCTGTGGAGCATAGGTCTTCAACAAACAGTTTCAGCTTCCTGTGGAGCATAAGTCTTCAAACAAACACTTTCCAAGCCGTTCTGTTTCTTATCCTTCTTTTAAGATCATTCCATGTCTTCCCAATCATCTTCATCTCTGTTTCTACCTGTCTTCAACAAGTATATGCTTGTATTCCTCTTTGTCTCTTTCCTTGGGGATTCCAAAACAGGGCTGTTGTGTAATACTCTCAGGTGGATTCCGCAGCGTGTGTCCTATCCAGCACCATAAACTTCTTTGTATCTTTCTGTCACACACAACGCTATGTGGATTTATAGAATAATAGGTAGAATTGGATAGGGAAAAAAAAAGAAAACAAATGATGAAGTTTTAAAACAACTAAAAATTAAAAGAGAACTACTAAACTCATTTAGAACAAGACAAATGAAATTTTTGGGACATGTTAAAAGACACAACACCCTACTAAAAGTAATCTTCGAGGGGAAAATACAAGGTAATTGAAGAAACAGACCAAGACTAACATTGACGAGTAACATCAAAAGATGGTCGGTCAGCCTATGACAAAGTGCAGGAGAAGCAGGCGACAGAGCAGAATGGCACTCCATAGTAGCCAATATTTGTTGCGGAGACGGCACTCAATGAATGAATTAATCTTTTCTGTCCACTGGTATTTAACTGGTACTTTTTCATAATTCTATTTTAGTGATTTTGTCCTGCCGTTTCCATCTTTTTATTCTGCGGAAGCATCCATTGTATTACATTATTTTCTACAGAAATAAAAGACAGAATAGTTCAGGCTAAAATAGTATTTTAAAAACTGAAAAAAGTAATTATGCATTAAGTAATCAATAGAAGTGTGAAAGACGGTTCATCGGTGCTATATAGAACCAGTTCTGACCTGTGGAAGTTAATCATGGACAGTAGACAAACAAATGAAAAGGCGATTAGAGGCCACAGAGATGGAATTTCTCAGAAGAATGTTGAGAGTTCCCTGGACAGCTAAAAAGACCACCGAGGAAATTTTTAAAGAGGCCAACACAAAGCGAGAACTAAAAAACATCTGAAAGTTATAATCGATACTTTTTCAGCCACATCATAAGAAAAGGAAAGTTGGAATACTTAGTTACAACTGGCGAAATACCAGGAAAGAGAGATCGCGGACGACAAAGAGAAAAGATACTAGATAGCTTGATGTCATGGCAGGAAAAACAGTCAACAGTAGAACTGATACGATGCACTGTGGATAAAAATTGTGGAAGGACATGATTGCCCTAGCCAACTGGTATGGCACATGATGATGATGATGATTACATTATGTAACATTTAGAACATTCAGTGATTACATAATGATGCTAAATAAGACATGCAACTATTTTTATTAAACCTCAAAGTAATACAGGCATCAAAAATGAGAATACATAACAGGAGAACGAGACTGTATTCATCTCTTCTAATAAGGAAAAAAAGTCCCAACTCTTCTATGAAATCGGAAGAAAAATCAGAACAATGTTCTACATTCACGTCATTTTTGTCAAATCTACTTCTTTACAGATGGTTCATTTAACCAGCAAGTAATTGTGATTTTCTTAAACATATCCCCGTAAACTGTGAATGATGTACATACATTTTTAGGAAGAATTTCTAATTATTTGTTTCCTTCATTTACTAACTATAACTAGACTGAATCATTTTTTCAGTTTCAAACATCGTTAATTGTAATATGTCAAAGAGAAAAACAAACAACAACTTTGAGGAAAGATTTTAAAAATCTGACTCTCTAGTACAAAAAAGTACCGCACAAATAGTGAAGACTTAATTAAGATTAATGAGTTTTCAATCAAAGAAATTTGAAGGGATGTTTAAAGAGAAATGCAAAAAAAATACAACGCTGTAGTTAGGCTGAAGGTGAGGGTGATAACATATTAATGTAATAAATGACATGGTTACAATTTGTTTAAGATTTATGATCCAGTTACACGGCTCACCGCCACTCTTACTCTTCCCTCTCAGCTTGCATATTCTAAATACCATCGGGGCTACTCAAATGCAGAAGGTTGATTTTGCTAATCGGTATAACTGTTGTGGATGAGATAGAAAGTGACGAATATCGTACATAATGAGTTGTCAAAATCTATTTGCTACATTCTATTAAACTCAATGACGAATTTGGAAGATCTTGCTTCAGCAGAAATTTCTTTCTATTAACAATATAAGAGTTCAACACTGAATATGATTAATATTGTAAAAGGAAAACTCATTATATCCGTGACAGTTCTTACTTTCTATATCTTCTGTTGTAGAGCAATAACAATCCAAAGATGATTTTCAATAAATGGTATTTGTTACTGCTGGCGAACTAACGATCATCGCCGTCACTCAAGCCAGGCAGTGGTGAGAACTGTTGATAAAGAAGACCTAATGTAAAATAAGCAAGAAAAGACAAGCATCGTCAACTACAGCTACAATAAAGCAATTACTTTTTAAAAGCCAGCATAGTCTGTAAAATCAATGACCTGACCTGATTATTGGCCTTAATCGATCAGTAAGTCAAATAACAAGTCACTGGTGACGCGATTTGTAATCTTACTATTATGTATATATAAGAAAATCATTATCCACAGTAGAGATTTAGAAAATAAAATTAAAGATGCAATTAGATGTTTTGACATTACGATTAAATGAAATTTAAAAAGCACCAAAAAGGGACATATATATTACATGAGGTGGTAAGAATAAATAATATGATCATAGACAATATTTTTTATTGCAAAATCACGAAATGATTTCTTGGACATTAGAAAATAAAGATGTAAATGTTTGAAATCAGACGGTATATTATAATTAATGGGAAAAAGAACAAAGAAACACATAGCCTGAGGCTAATTCTGGTCATATCCAAGCTTTATGAATAGCTGGAGTCAAATTTTACAAAATGCAACAAAATTAGCTACGGTTAAAAAGACATATAAATTAAGAAGTAATCACAGTGAAGAAAAACAACATATCCATAGTGCGGAATGTGTTTTCATTGACTAAAATCTTCATAAAGCAAGACATCAGTAGGAACACTTCAAGATTCTTTCTAAGAAGAGTCAGCAATCAAAGAAACCATTTCAGAGAAAAAATAACTGGAGAAAAAGTGTATTAATAATGTTTTGTTATTCTTTTCATTAATAGAAACAATTAAACGAAATAAATTAAATACAAACACTATGTACAGAAATAAACAAGGACATTGTAAGAAAATTGAAGATAACAAAAGATTAACTTGCTGAACGAACAATGTCATTAAACAGATTTATTATATAACAAACATATCATACTGTGAATTATAAAAACACATAAACAGCTCCAAATGCACATATAAAAATGTAAAGAAAATATGTGGAAAACGATATAATCAAATTGATGTACACTGTATTGTATTCAAAGAGTGAAAAATAAAATAATGGAAAACAGAATGTTAGATTCATAGAGTGTATTAGATAACTTTATCGTAAATATGAGACAAGAAACGAAGATCTTGAACAGATAAATAACAGCAAGAAAGATGAAACAATAATACAATATCAGGTTGCCAATATTTTAAAGCAAGGTTAAGTAAAAGCACATAACTAGAAAACTTTACGTGTGATTTTCTGAACGTGCAATAAGACTGGAAGTTTTGATAATTCTCAGAAGTAAAAAGTAATAATCAGTAAACGATCTTTACAACAATTCCAAAGAAATGTAAAACTGTTAATGAAAAATAAGTAACAATAAGTAACAAAGAGAATCAATAGGTAACAATAAGTATTAATAAATGTCATGACATGATCTGCAACATATTATCATAACTATCATTTCACAAATTATACATTTTGCTGCAGGAAACAGGTAACATTTGAGTAATCAGAAGGTAAGTGTTGATCGAAGAAAATAAAATAAATTACTTCATTTAAATTACTATCATTTAGATCATAATAGCAGTATTTGGAAATGTTTATCATTGAAAAAAAATTTCTCTATCTTTACTACATAACAAGTTTTCTTTAACTGAGTTCGGCGTGATAACAAAAAAACATTAAGCGGGTAAACTATTTATATATATATATATATATATATATATAATATATATATATATATTTACTGGAGTTGGCCAGTTTATAACGTGGAAACGAGTTCTGGACCGTGCGACTGAGTAAGTGCACGTGGGTCTAGACTCTAGACCATCCACAGCATCGACGTTCAGCGACAAAATCATCTATGATACTATGACGACGGTAAGTATTCAGATGCATGCCAAACGACAACATCGAAGAAGGAAAACACGACAATGTAAAACTGGTGACGTTACAATGTCGAAGTGTGAGAGGCTATGCCTAAAGAATGTGCGCGTTACATATTGGAATTGTGGGTCCATAAATCAACGACGGCCCATTCTTGATAAGCTACTGTGCGGCGCCGATATAATGGTTTTACAAGAAACTCTTCTTGGTGACAGGACAATACGTACTCCTAGATTTCATTGTTTCTACAATAGGCGACACCTTGGGCAGGCCATCCTTGTGCGCAACAATAGGGTGGCAGCTGAGGTTGATATGTCTGCGTGGGACAATGTAGAATTGCAGGTACATGCGGTTAGGGTGCAGACCCAAGTTCATTTCGTGATTGTAAATATGTATGCCTGTAATGGGAAGGTGAACACACAGCAATGGCAGAATCTCTTTGAGTTCGAGAACGTCATTTTCTGCGGAGACTTTAATGCTAGAGGCAACCAGTGGGGTAACGTCATAACCAACAAGCAGGGAGAAGACCTAGAGAACGCACTAGTGTCAGTCGATGTAGTGTGCTTGAATGATGGAAGGGCAACAAGAATGGCCACTCGAACAGGGGACTCTGATAGTGTCATAGACCTGGCACTGGTGTCTTCCACCTTCGCACCGGTTTGCAGGTGGAGTGCACTGGGGTTCCACGGAAGTGATCACTATCCATGTGTCCTCCTAAGTGGGAAAAGCAGAAAAAGAAGCAATAAAAGAAAGCTCCACACATTCCACTACGAGAAAACAGACCAGGACGTCGTTAGCAAAATAAGACATAAGAAACAGAGCGCTCCTCGTAGGAGGCAGGAGAGATGGACGCAGCCACCCTGGTGGAAAATAGAAGTCGAGGAAGCTTGGTGGGCAAGAGACAAACGGCCAAGACATGGCAGAAAGCTAGAAAGAATGGAGGAACACAACCTGAGCTCTTGACGCGTCTGAAAGTAGAGGTCGACCAAAAAATTATGCACTTTAAACTATGTGCTAAGCAGGCTAAGGGTGCCAAATGGGATGACTTCTGTAAAAAAGTGTGCTCAGAAAAATCGCTAGCCACATTATGGCACCTTCATCAGAGCATGAATGGCACAACACGACACAGAGGCATACAAGACTTTCAGAGCACAGGTCGGATATGGCACAAATCTGCTGAGAGCAAAGGCAAGGCCCTGCTTGCCCGCTACATTGAGCAGACGGACCAAATAAATGAGGCTGTAAGAATGAGGATACGGGGACCGCTGTCAAAATTGTGTAAGGATGTAGTGCTGGAAGAAGATCTCACAATCACAACCGATACCATTCGCACGACACTTAAAAGGTCACACAACACTGCTCCTGATCCAGATGGTGTTCGGTACGATGACATAGGCGATTTACCTGACGACGACTTGACAAAACTGGCCAATGAGTTTAATGCAAACATTCGGAGTGGCCAGATTAAGGAGGAGTGGCTACACAGCTACTTACTACCGTTACCGAAGCCAAACAAGGACCATTCTCAGATCAGTGCCTACAGAATCATCACAATGCAGAACACTGCGGGCAAGCTGTTAGAGAAAATAGTTGCCCGTGTCCTCACCTGTCACCTTGAACAGAAACGCGCATTCCCACCCACACTCGGAGGTTATAGATATACTAAAGAGACATGGCTCAACGCGGCAGTCTTTGCTTATGACGTCCTCGAAGGCTTCCACAGACGAGAGGAGACATGTGCTGCTGCTATAGATCTGGAAGATGCAAGACGAACTCGATCGCATTTCTTCCTGGTGAGGTTTCAGGTACCTTGGTTAATCCTAATAAAGCGTCAGTTTCATGGTTCTCCCTTAACAATCATATCGTTAATACGACCACATCGGTAGTACGAATGGGAGCTGATGAGGTGACCAGGGACAAGTTGATGACATACCTCGGAGTTAAGTTTGATCGCAGCCTGTGTTTTCGGGACCACGTCGACCATGTGATAACAAAATCCCGCAAAGGATTAGCCGCCTTGAAGGTCATGGCAGCTGCCAACATCGAGCAGAGGCTACTTACTCTTCTGTTCCAGGGATTAGTCCTCGCACCAATCGAGTATGTCCTGGCAATTCTTGCTGTCAGTACTACTCAAATTGATAGGCTGGAGAAAATACAAAATGAAGCCATGCGCATTATCTTGGGATGTACAAGGGACACTCCCTGGTAGCAATGAGGTATCTCCTTGACTTTCCAACCATTGATGACAGAATCAAGATCTGGAGAGCACGAGCATACCTGAAGATTAGTACAGATAAAGAGCATCCATTGCACCACAGGCTCAACACAGGGAAAGGTGCCAGGCTAAAAAGAGGCAAATCATGGGTGGGCCGAGCAGAAGATGTCATCAAACAGGTCTGTGGGCTTACCAATATCAGCGTTGGTGAGGAGTGGATACCGGTGTCTACGTCGTTCAAGGGGACTTTCTCATATATTGTCACACTTGAGAGAGGAAAAGTAGGGAACAAAACCCGGTCGTGGTTAATGCTGAGGTCAACGGTCTCATCTGCGATAACACCGATGAGAAGGATGCAGTCATCTATACAGACGGATCTGTAAGACGACACCAAAGAAGTGCATGGGCATTTACTTCACGCTAGGCAGGCAGAATCGTCTACGAAGACAGTGGTGCATACGTCATGACCACGAGTAGTATGACAATGTAGGTGATGGCAGTGACCAAGGCATTCAAATGGTTAGAGTCACAAGACTACACCCACGCATGTATACTGAGTGAACCGATGAGCATGATAAAAAAAGTGGAGGCGGGCTCTGTACGCTTGCAATGGGTAGAGTCGTTGCAGAAATCCAATATACGTAAGGTCACCTTTGTCTATGTCCCTGGACATGCGGGTGTACGGAGAAATGAAAGAGCGGACAGGTTGGCTAGCTGCGCTGTCGTTGAGGACGGGCAACCAATGGATCGGGCGGACATCATCAATACCCTCCGAGAAGTGGGCACAGATCCACGTCACTTCTTCGGATGATGGAAATTGGAGTTAAGGTGGGCACAAACAGAAATGAGAAACTTAGTGACCGCGTAAGAAGACTTATCAACCAACATAGAACTGGAGTCGTCAGTCGCTGGACACTGAGGGAATTGCTGAGGAGGGGATCTGAGCACCTATGGACATGTACGGAGTGTAATGATGATGACCCGCAAATAACTCAATAACTTTATATATATATATATATATATATATATATATATATATATATATATATATATATATATATATATATATGAAATTTTTTAAAAAGTAATATAAAATAAATGCTTGCAACAAACTTCAACAGTGAGTATGAGGCAATATAGCTAATTAATATAAACAAAGTAGGACACTCACCAGACCTCTTGAATCCTGTAGAGCGTTATATCCCAAATAAACAAATCACGATAGGAAGACTTTAACCGCTAGAGGTTACAGGAACATAGCAAAACAACAACAACAAACGAGTGAGCGATAGAGACGACACTATTGCAGACGGTAAACAAGATTTACACTCACCTAATTTTAGAATTTTAAAAAATAAATCTAACAGAATAAAAAGGTACAATTTCATCGCGTGTTCAAAACAGCATATAAGGCTGTACTAAATTAAGTCGAACAAAAGAGACTGTCGTTATAGTAGAAATTAAAACACCAAAGCAAGAAACACTATACAAATATTTCACATAACTCATAGCAGGAAGTGGACGATGCAAAACGACTATCAAGAACAGGATCTTTCAATCTAAACAAGATGTCATTTGATAAAACCTGTTGATAAATGAATACAACTTTTTATTTTTATACGTTTTACTCTGTTTACATATGCGCTTGACTATCAAGATTAACTATCATAAATCGTATGTCCGTATAGAAGAAACACTGGTTTATGGATTTGAGTGACGGATAATTAAAAAATAATCCAAAAGATTTTTTTTTTCCAGTGAAAGACACGTAGATTCTTCTGGGAAGAACACCAAACTCCATTTACGAAGAAAAAAATGGAATATTTATATCTGTGTAAAGTTCATCTTTGATAAAATATCTTTAAAAGAAAACTGTTAGAACAAAAATTCAGATAGGAGAAGGTATATCTTGGTCTACGCCCTATGGGCCGGCTACGGCTCCAAAAGGTCAATAGATAGATAGATAGAAAGATCATCACAAACAGAACGCATGGTAATAAGTTTAGAAATATATATTTTTTTTTTAAACACAGTACACGTGAAAAAGACTGCGGGTAAAAATGTAAAAAAAAAAAAAAAAAAAAAAACAATAAGAAGTTAAATGCGCTTTTACTTGAAACAGGAAAATATTCAAATGTTATAACAGGAAAGATTAACGGATAGAGGAATAAAGGAAGTCTTAAGGACGATTTTGGACGGAAGATCGAAGTGGCTGTTAAAACAGGGACAAGACGATCGGCAGCGCCTTTAAGCAGAACACATGGTAATGACTATGATAACACTTTGATTTATGAAATAAAAGAAAATGAACTATGAATGTTGTCACTATATAAATAGTTAAATTAATTTAATCATGAAATAAAATATTAAATAATGAAACTATGTCACATAAATATTAAACCATGAAATTATATCTATCTCTATCTATCTATTGACCTTTCGAGCCGTAACCGGCCCATAGGGCGTAGACCAAGATACACCTTCTCCTATATGAATTTTTGTTCTAGCAGTTTTCTTTTAAAGATATTTTATCAAATCTCGCCATTTGTCTCTGTTCTGTGCAAGCAGTTCTATCTCATTGAGGGAGCCGATTCCTGCTGCTCTTGCCTCTCTCATCAATGTTCTTCTCAGTGTCTCCCTGGGTCTTCCTCTTTTTCTTTTATCTGTTGTTTCCCCATATGAGGGCTTGCTTTGCTATTCGATTATTATCTCTTCTCATCACATGTCCAACGTATGACCATCGTCTTTTCTTTATTACTGAAGATATTAGTGAAATTATATCGCGAAACAAATAATTACAACATGAAGGTAATTGCGAAACGAAATATTAATCCATGAAAGTTATGAACTTCTACTACCGGTTTATCCGGTCATATACTCTAATGGTTGTCGGCTGAGATACAAAGTACTAGGACTAGATTGAAAGCAATCACGAAATGAAGTATCACACGATGAAAGTAATGACGAGAAGTTAGGACATAGATTGTTAACCTACTAAAGAAAATCACGAAACAATATTACCATGAAATAACCACGGAACCAAACATTCGGCCCTGAAAGTAATTATTATTATAATATGAAAGTAACAATAAAAATAATAAATCTAACTACAAAAGTAATAATGAAATAAAATAAAAGTAATATGAAAGTGATTTTTCAAAACACTTAACTATGAAGGCGATCACAAAATAACATATTCAACTCCGAACTAGTCCAGATGTAAATATTTATATTAAATAGGATAATCCCGAGATAAATATAACACTTTCAAAGTAATAAATGCAAAAAAATGTAGTGATTACAATGAAAATAATCATAAAGTATAATCGTAAATAATGACAAAAAAATCATCAAACAAAAAGAAGTAAATAAATTAAAGTAGCTGACACTTAACAATTGACTGTGAAAGCAGTCAATAATTAAAAAAAAAAATGCTGCTACCAACAATGAAGGTATGTACACATTTTGTGAGATTCGTAAATTATTGTTACGTTTTAATTCATAAATAGAACTTTAACGCTTGAATTAAATTACATAAAAAACGGAAAACTGACTTCAAGCAATAAATAAACATACTATGGCATTTAATCCTTCGGACCCATTTGGTGTACCCTTCACACAGATCGTGCAACTAATGAACCACTGGATCGCCGCGTCATAAAATGAAGGACACCCTATCATAAAATATATTTTCCGCAGTTAAATGTTTCACCACAACCCACTTGTGTTTTCTATAAAGCCAAAGAAACCCACAGCTTCCACAGAATAAACCATTGTCATCATGTGCTGTCGGGTAGGTGTACTTCGCAATGATAATAAACACGAGGGAGATCCCAGAAACCAGTTCTAAGCTACGTATAGTCAAAGCAAACGATTATCTCCCTTATTCTTGGTCACAAAAAAAGACGGTGAAGGTTCATGGTTAAAATAGGAGGGAGGGACTTTTATTATCCCGGTCTGGCTTGTTTAAAATCTGCTGCGGTGAATTTTTTTCCCCCCTCTCGACGGAATTTCTGGCTTGTTGTGGGTACACTATCACAAAGGGTCTTCAAATTGTTGGTGAAGGTATTTCTACATTTTCTTTTTTTTTATATAGAGACTGTGAGAGCAAACTTGACTGTTAGAGAATTAACTGAATGAAAATTTCTTTAAAATGTAAACGAAACAAAAAATTTTCATTTATTTATGTTTTCTTTGCTTCCATAAAAGGTCACTTACGCCTATTAGTGGATGGAACTTTTTTCCCTTTTGAAATGTTGCGCCCCTAGGAATGGTGCACCCCAAGCAGCCGTCTCTCTGAGCTAATTTTACTGACCAGAACTGATCAAGACCCACTCCACCTCCCTGTGGTGGACTGGAAAAAAAGATTAACCATTGCAATCTGATAACCAAAAATAGCACACTTAAATCGGATACCCAAAAGGGGTAGCTACCACAGCTTACTGTAAACTACAACACAGCTCATGTCCGTCTATTTAATGCCTATTAAAAAACAGACAAAGATGGCGAGGATTCGACAAGCGAACGTAACGGTAGGTGTCGAAGAAGAAATCAGAAAAAAAGGTCCTAGTTATTTTTGTGTACCCAAAGAAATTTATGACCCCATGTGTAAACTTCTGTGATAGAGAATTGACCGTATTAAAGATTTTTCTGGTGTAAACTTCAACATAACATCATGGAAACGCATTTGTTCAGAATATAACATGAAAACGCATTATTTAGAATATAACATCATGAAAGCGTATTTGTTTAAAATATAACATTATGGACGCCCACTTATTAAGAGCATAACTTTACGAAAGCGCATTTGTTCAGAATATAACAAGATGAAAGTGTAGTTGTTGGTAAAATAACATTATGAAAGTGAAGTCATTGGTAAAACAGTGTTATGTAAATGCAGTCATTGAGAACATAACATGGACAAATTCTGTTTTTAAAAGTGGTAATATTGTTCTAAATGCTAGAAAAAAGATTAGCGATAATTTGGGTGATGACACGTTAAATCATACATTGTATCTGTCCTAAAATATAACAATAATAATATGTGATATTAGTGGTATAGTATAGCCCAGTTGTGTATCTTTCTGCATCAATTTTGCTGGGAAGGAACAGCACTAATAACTTTACGCCACTATTAATTATGACAACACTTTCCAACTTGTTGATGATCCACTTCTCTTATGAGTATGAGAGTGACTGTAAAGTCCAATTCATGCACTTAATTTCCAACTACCGATGGGACATGTACGATGGCTGTACGGATATTGATTCTTCTCTCAATTTATGATAGCGCGGTTTTAAGACCTGTCTCATCGATTTGGCAGTTTACGAGCAACATGATTGTTTTTTGTCTATTATTTACCCAGTCATCTTTATCACTTTAGGCGCAAGAGGCAATCACTAGACACTCGTGTCTGTCTTGAATCAGCCTTTTTCAGGCACACTCTATTTAAAGCCTTTTTCCTTCAGTTCTCCATTAAATAATTCTGTGCCACGTCTCTTTTGATTTCCCTCTTGTTTTCTTGCTATCTGGAGTCCAAGGAAGAGCTACTCTCGATACAGTTGTCTGGGGCTACATGATCTGTCTTTTTTAAAACCTATTTGCTCCGTTCGCAGTTGGCTGTTGATGTATTTTGATATCTATAATACGACCATATCTTGTACCTTAACGGCCTTTCCATTCGTTTCTTACATTTGAAATATTTTACGCCTTGACTTATTCTTTAAATCGTGTCCTCTCTCTCCTGATTGTCCTTCAGTGGGCTGTAAAAAGCATCATAGGTTAGGTAGACACCTGTCATACGTCTCACCTTTTCCTGTTAACAGCGTGTAATTGCACAAAACGTTGACTTTCATTGCGACTCTAGTGTTTGTTATACTAGGTGTTTATAAAGTCGCTGTGCAGTGAACATATTTTTGAAATTACTGAAAATTGTAAAGTAAATTTGTATTTAGACACCACTACTCTTGGCTGGTTTGTATTGGGTAAAGTGACTGTTTACACGATGAAGTTGTGTCTACAGCATGTGATCAATATGTCCACCACGGACCTCAAGACATTAATTGACTCACCTCTTCATATTTCCGAAAACCTTCTCGACAGTGATATTTGTTGGATCTGGGTGAGGATTTCTGCCTTCAGGTCATTAACTGTTTGCGAATCAGTTTATTTAGATAAACCTTTTCCTTTCAGCGCACACCACAGACAATAAATAGGCAGGAGT
The DNA here is from genome assembly GCA_032433765.1 of Megaustenia siamemsis. Classification (NCBI taxonomy): domain Eukaryota; kingdom Metazoa; phylum Mollusca; class Gastropoda; order Stylommatophora; family Ariophantidae; genus Megaustenia; species Megaustenia siamemsis. The sequence continues at coordinate 110,302,847 of JAVIAB010000051.1, forward strand.
TAGGTCTGGTGAACGAGAAGGCCAGATTCCACGTAAAATAATGCGATTTGTAAATATGCTTTCTAAATATGTTTTCTAAATAAGTAAGTGATGCTACTGCTGAGTGTGTTGCCCCATCCTGCAGAAACCACTTTTAATTCCCGCTAGAAGACTACTTTTAATTCCCGCCCTGTAAGGTGGACTATGAGTGGTTCCTGGATTAAAGTACGGTAACGTTCTGCTTTGATTGTTGCAATGAAAATTATTGGCCCAATTATCCGCGTACGACTTATGGCGCACCACACTTCGACTTTCTGATCGTGAAACAGCACTTGATGTAGTTTTCGGGGATTTTCATTGCTCTATACACGATTGTTCTAACTGTTGACGTAATTTGTGAGATGAAACCATGCATCATCAGTGAAGAAAGTCACGTCAAGGACTTCATGACCTTGCTCAGAAACAAGTTCAGAAACCACATGCAGTAGTTCAATCGGGATTGGAAATCTACTTCTTCGAGTTGAGATGATTCAGTTAATCTGTACGGACAACATTGCAGCTTATTCTCCTGGACCTTCTGGATGGTACTCATTGGTAAATTTACCTGTTGAGACAACCACTTTAAAGATTTATTAGAGCCTATTCTGGTCTGTACATCAAGTTTTGTAGTCTTCTGAATATGAAGACCTTCCAGGTCGGTATGCATCTACCACACTACCAGTAGCATGAAACTTGTCGATAAAATTCCTCATCACATTACGCTGGAGAACTCGTAAGTCTGGAAATGTCAGCACAAATTGCCGAATTAATTCTTCAGTATATTTGCCACCATTCGGGAAGATATGTTCAACCAAAAAATACCTTGTTTTCAATGTTTAAAACTATTTCCTTTCAGCAATGAAATCGTGAATATAGCAATAGTTTGTTGTCTTATGCTACAGACGGGATTGTGGACACAGAATATCATGACGTAAATTCATCAATCAGTGACGTAATTTCACAAATATTTGTCAAGTCATTGCACAGCGACTTTGTAAAACATCCTGTATCATCTTGTTACGCCATTAATAAAATTATGCAGAGATGATTCAATTTTCTGGCTCATTTCATATTTGTGAACTGTGAACGCATCATATCTGTTTTGAACTCAGACAATAGTTTGAAGACCCCTGTAATGTTGAAAGTCAGGTCCAGCTACGATAACTTCTGGTGACTTTACTATAATGTGTTATAAGGTTTATCATCATCACCTCCTAGCGATGCCTTTATATCAACGTGTGACTTTCACCATTTCCCATTTCAATTGTTTAGCACATTTGTTAAAAATGTATTATTGGAATATAAACAGGACAGTAACCGGTTCACTGACTTCACGCTTCAATGATAATTTGCTCGAACATGTCACACTATGTTTAGTCAATCCAATTATCAAAAAGATAAATCAATTTCTCAAAATGCTCTTCCTTCCTGCCCAATAACAAAGTCACCCGATTCATTGAGGCACCAATGATAGCCGCATCAGCTAAATTAATTTCTTTCTGTTTGCGAATGTTCACGCGATGCTTAGGCTTGTCCATAATTTCATGTTGTATTTCCATCTTTTTCTTCACATTTCCACCTTATTTTATTAGGATATTTTTTTTTTTATTTCCAACGAGATAGATTTATTGCTGCACTAGAGATTGCGCTTCCTCGTGGTGCTTTGGCGGTCTTCGTGGGTAGCTAACTACGTGTACAAGTTTAATCCTCGTCCCTTGCACGTAATCAAACTATAGCTACACTTGTTTCTCTCATTTCCCTAGATCTCATTTCCTAATCATATCAACATTTGAATTTCTGCTAGCAATCTTCCAAAATTATGATCTTGAATAAGAGGAGTCAGTCTTTACAAGTTATGAAAGATAACAGCACAGAGGTAATGCATTTCCACTTCAATTAAAAATAATGTTCGGTGCTGTTAATCCAAGCATGATTATAAAGACCACGTTGTAATCCTTCTCTAGTCAATGTAGATTCTAAAGTGTCTCTACATTCGTATAAGCTTCATTCAATAGCTACAGTAACGAGGCCATGATTCTGAAGTTTATCTTACACTAACAAAGTTCATCATCATCATCAAGTATCATGCCTGCTGACGTAGGTGATCATGTTTCTCCACAACTCTCGATCTCGGCAGTTATTTATCATTTCTGTGTTGACCTTCTGCCAAGCCATCTCTTATGCAGTCCGGTAGCTTTTCTCTTTGCTTCCCTCTGTCTCTTCATCCCTCAATTTTCCCAGTTGTTACAATATCTTTCAGCTGTTCCCTTCTCACTACATGGTCAACAAATGATGATTGTTCCTTCCTAATATTGAATATTAGCTCTCTTTTTTGCTTTGGTCCCCTTCAGAACATTTTCATTACTCTTCTTAGCTGTCGATTATATTTGCAACATGTTTCTGTAAAACTACATCTTTACAGCCTCCAATGATTTTATTGCTTGTTGTCCTATTGTCCATGATCCACATCCATATGATAAGACTGGCTCTACATAACATTTAAGAACGCTTTTTTGTTTCTATTGTCAAAAATTAATTGCGCAGTATCTTTCTCATTTTTTTAAAAAGCTGTTTTTTGCCTGAAATATTCTGTATCTCACCTCTGTTGTACATCCACCATCTCAGGTTAACAATGTTCCCAGATATTTAAATTCATTTACTTGTTTTTATATTGTTCCACTTGTCTTTATTGTGCATTGCGGTGATGTCTTTTTCTTTGTTGCTACTATTATCTCTGTCTTTTTCCTATTGTGACTGAGTCCTTTATTTTTGTTTTCCTTCACAATAATGTCTAACGTAGTCACCGCTTCAGAATAGGAACATTTACTCATTTCTTCCCATAGTAGATTAGCGTGTCATCGGTAGTCTTGCTGCACCATGCCAGGCAATTAACAGCAAAGGAACTTCATTAATACCGCATCGTTTTACTCACACAATTAGCACAAATGAATCTATTCTTATTCACTCCTCGCTGTCGTTTCTGCGAAGTTCGAATCACTCTAGTGTAAAATATTTGCTACAATATTTACGTTTACCTTGTATTTATGCAAAGTGTTTACCTGAATATATGAAAAGAAGGATTTTGTAATAACCTATTTCTTTTTAATATCACATAGTTTCATATAAGGAAATGTTCGAATTGTATAAATTGGATAACATCAGTGAGTCTCTGTATCTCGTTGGATAAGGCGATTGTATCATGCGTATACCTTCCAATCAGATATGACTAATATTGATTATTTCAGGATCCATGATCTCACGTTAGATGTAATCGAATTCCTAGTCTGATTAGAGACGGAAGATATAAAGAAATAAAGACGGAAAGAAAGGGAAAGAGAAGAAAGTAAATAAAGAAGAAAGGAAGAAAGGAATTTGCTGATAATGATAAAAAGGAACATAAATCACAACACTTTACCAATTTACCGGAGTGCACTAAACTTGACCAAGTAGTTAACAAATTTCAATATAATTTGTTTAGACATTTCCTCACAGTCAATCTATATACCAAACTCTATTTGACCCTTGAACCTAGTACCCAGCACTTTCCTGTTACAAAGTAAATAATAAGATTGCCATGTCGTAAAATGGAATACGTGAACTGGTATATGTTAGCTATTTAAGAATGATAAATTTAAAACATGATTATAACATGTTTTCTGTAAAGCTATTGAACGATTGCAGCAAAGATAGAAACATCAATGAATGCTTACATTAAAAGGAATTAAATGGGAGCTGTTGACACTTTATGCTTTCTATTTGAACAATTTCTTTTATTTGCAGTGATAAACGATCCTTCACTTTGGCGTATAGAAAAAGGAGTGCGTATTTGTAGTGCCCTTCTTCCTTTCTCCTGGCACAAAATATTTCGATAAAAAGAACATTTCGAATGTTGTCTAATGTTCAACAAGCGAACAGTAATGTTAGACTAGTCGGTCGATCATTTATTATATTTTTTAAGTGTATTCGTTTACAGAATTTCTTGATTCGTTTTTTTATTCCTGATTCTTCCAGTACGACTAGATGGCACATGGGGCTCTTAGTCTCACGCCAATTGCCTCTATTCTGAGCGAGTTGTTCGATTATAGAGAGTGAGTTAATGCCTGCCAACCTTGCTTCTTTTGTTTGAGCTCTTTTAGTGTTTCTCGAGGTCGTCCTCTTTTCTTCTGACCTGATGTTTCCCATTTGAGAGCTGCTTAGTAATTCTCTGGTCGTTTCTTTTAAATACATGCTCGACATATGTCTATCTTCTTTTCTTAATAGTAGGCGAGGTAAATGGTTGCATGACCATTTTCAGAGAAATAACCACGCAACCATTTATCTTATTTCAGAAATCCACGTGGATTCATTCCATTTAAAGCAAAGTATCTTTTTTTAGTTATTTGTTTTTAAATTACTTCCCCTCTTGGAGCGCATCGCTACAAGATTTCTAGAAAACTATTAACTCTTTGATGTCTGAATACTTCACTGGTATAGTCCGTTCAGAAATTCATAATCACACCTGAATTAGTTTTGCGCGATAACCGTTTGTTATTTTGCTTTCAAATTTTGCATGCAATCTTAGAATATTGATGACGTTATAGAAATATTTTTTGCTCTGAGAAATTTGATCTAGTTTAAAAGTTTTCTTCTTTAGGCTATATTAAATTCACCCTGTTCGAATTTGACACCATTTTAGGATATATACATTAATTTGGTGCGGTCGTTCACGTAAAATAGTTTGGCTATTGCAGAAACACTAACTTCAGGAAAATCCCGTGCACAAAACTTAATTGTTATTGAACGACATGACGCACCACGGCCTTGGCATTAATTATCGAAGGGAAGGCGTATCTTTATTAATTTTGTGAAGACTCAGTAGACAATTTGTTGACTTTAAATACCAACATTTATATCTAAATTACAATGAGTTTGAAATGCAAATTTATAACTATGCAAAAGGTTACTGTTTTACTATATCAGCACTTCCTTAGGGAATCCAAGATGGGGCATTTATATTGTGATATTCATGACCCAGAGAGACGAATGCAACTCGCGCTTGGTCTTAATAAATCGTCATTTTCTCGTTGGATTAAACAAGACTCAGAGTGCACTCATGTCAATCAAGGAAGGAAAAGGAAAGTCGACAGCTTTGACATGGATGTCATAAAACGTGAGATATTGAAAATGTTTGCTAATAATGTACTTGTTACTCTCAGGAATTTGAAATTAAAATTACATGTAGACTGCAATATTGACATTTCTAAAAGTACTCTACGGAAGATTGTGCGAGGAGCCGGCTTCACTTTCATAAAAACTGTTGGGGCAGGAATATTATTTGTGAAAAACCACACTTGGTCATTGCTCGAAGCATTAATACCTAGCAGCAAAGGACAGTGCTTGATAATTGCTCATGCAGGTAGTCGACAACATGGACTAATACAGAATGCAGAGCTCATTTTTCTTTCAAAATCCATAGACAATCGGGATTATCACTCTGAGATGAATGGTCACATATTTAGACATTGGATTGAAAATTATGTTCTCCCATCACTAGATCGACCATCTTGCCTAATAATGGACAATGCAGCGTACCACAACATTGTTGCACTTGAAGATAAAGTCCCGACGTCATCCAGTACAAAAGATGCTATTAAGATATGGCTCACAAAGGAGCACATACAATTTAATAACATGTACTTAAAACCTGAATTACTATCTCTAGTAAAGCAAAAACAAAGGACAAAGATTTTTCAAATAGATAAGATTATCCAAGAGCACGGTCATATAAGTTTGAGGCTGCCACCTTACCATGCTCATTTAAATCCAATAGAACTAATCTTGGCAAAATTAAAAGGACAAGTGGCAGATGAAAATACAACATTCAAAATATGCGATGTAAAGATTCTTGCTAATCTCGCTTTATTAAATATAGATAAAGATTATTGGGCTAAATGTGAAGACCACGTCTTAAAACAGGAAGAGGAATATTGGAAAAATGATGGTTTGTGGAATGTTCAACCCCAAACAGTTATTAATCTTTTAGACTCGTCTGATTCAAAATGAAAGTATATAGCCCCCACAATGTTGGCCCCTATATTACCTCAAATTAGTTCAACAAACGGTCCTTTTCAGGACAACACAACTATGAAAATTGGACATACCTTGATATTATCATCCGTCCTCGAACTGAGAAGACAATAATTCTCCTGGTGTTTTGTCTTATTCAGTTATTTCCCCATTACGGCCACGCCTTTACCTAGTGAAAATTAATCATAGACCAGCAACTACGGTAATTTCTATTATTTAGGGGTTCACAATTTACAATTTTGACAAACATCAAATACATTCGCCGCTTTAAGAAAACTGCAGCTGCAAGATATTTGTTATATATACATTTAAAGGGTCTTTTGCATTCTAATAACATTTGGAAAATTTCAACAGTTTTTAACAAACGGTTACTGAGTAATAGCGTTTTGAAGTTGGGCACTGGATTTGAAACGAGCTATAGAAACACTCGAAGGAATAACACCACAGAAAAGACCAAGGAAGAGCAAGAAATTGCGAAACATTTCTCCTTTACGCCGAAAGGCAAAGAGGAAATAAAGAAAGAAAGAGAGGAAGGAAGAAAGAAAGAAAGAAAGAAAGAAAGAAAGAAAGAAAGAAAGAAAGAAAGAAAGAAAGAAAGAAAGAAAGAAAGAAAGAAAGAAAGAAAGAAAGAAAGAAAGAAAGAAAGAAAGAAAGGAAAAAAAAAAGAAAGAGAAAGAAAGTAAAACATTTGTCAATAAGTCCACAAAACATATATAATGATAAGAAAAATAATTGTTTCCGAACGTGTAGCATCGTTGGCAAGTGACATATTAAAATTCAGAGAACTAGAGAAGAGCAGGATAGAGCTACCTTTCTCAATGGTACTACCTTTCAGAGAGAGTTATGAATCTATTTTTCTTTTTTTTTCCTTTTTATCTGTTTAGCAGAGTAGCCTAAAGGGTTTTATAATCTTGTCCAATTACATTCATTACATCGCTCTGTTAGCTCGATAACCACTTCACTACTGACTTCAAGTGATCTAATGGCAAGAGTATTGTAGACTATCGATCATAAAAAGCATGCTACTTACTCCCAACGATCTCTTCACCACGCTACTGATGATCAGTAATCTCTTCACCACGTTACTAACTCCCAGTGATCTCTTCACCACGCTATTAACTCCCAGCAATCTCTTCACCACGCTACTGACTCCCAATCATTTCCTCATGATGCTACTGATGACCAGCGATCTCTTCATCATCCTACTGATGACCAACGATCTCTTCATCATCCTACTGATGACCAACGATCTCTTCATCATCCTACTGATGACCAACGATCTCTTCATCATCCTACTGATGACCAACGATCTCTTCATCATCCTACTGATGACCAACGATCTCTTCATCATCCTACTGATGACCAGCGATCTCTTCATCATCCTACTGATGACCAGCGATCTCTTCATCATCCTACTGATGACCAACGATCTCTTCATCATCCTACTGATGACCAGCGATCTCTTCATCATCCTACTGATGACCAGCGATCTCTTCATCATCCTACTGATGACCAACGATCTCTTCATCATCCTACTGATGACCAGTGATCTCTTCATCATCCTACTGATGACCATCGATCTCTTCATCATCCTACTGATGACCAACGATCTCTTCATCATCCTACTGATGACCAACGATCTCTTCATCATCCTACTGATGACCAGCGATCTCTTCATCATCCTACAGAGGACCAGCGATCTCTTCATAACACTACTGATGACCAGCGATCTCTTCATAACACTACTGATGACCAACGATCTCTTCATCACACTAATGATGACCAACGATCTCTTCATCACACTAATGATGACCAACGATCTCTTCATCATCCTACTGATGACCAGCGATCTCTTCATAACACTAATGATGACCAACGATCTCTTCATAACACTAATGATGACCAACGATCTCTTCATAACACTACTGATGACCAACGATCTCTTCATCACACTACTGATGACCAGCGATCTCTTCATCACACTAATGATGACCAACGATCTCTTCATCACACTAATGATGACCAACGATCTCTTCATCACACTAATGATGACCAACGATCTCTTCATCACACTAATGATGACCAACGATCTCTTCATCACACTAATGATGACCAACGATCTCTTCATCATCCTACTGATGACCAGCGATCTCTTCATCATCCTACTGATGACCAACGATCTCTTCATCATCCTACTGATGACCAGCGATCTCTTCATCATCCTACTGAGGACCAGCGATCTCTTCATAACACTACTGATGACCAGCGATCTCTTCATAACACTACTGATGACCAACGATATCTTCATCACACTAATGATGACCAACGATCTCTTCATCACACTAATGATGACCAACGATCTCTTCATCACACTAATGATGACCAACGATCTCTTCATCACACTAATGATGACCAACGATCTCTTCATCACACTAATGATGACCAGCGATCTCTTCATCACCCTACTGATGAACAACGAGCTCTTCATCACACTAATGATGACCAACGATCTCTTCATCACACTAATGATGACCAACGATCTCTTCATCACACTAATGATGACCAACGATCTCTTCATCACCCTACTGATGAACAACGAGCTCTTCATCACCCTACTGATGACCAGCGATCTCGCTCTTCATCACACTACTGATGACCAACGATTTCTTCATCACACCACTGATGACCAGCGATGTCTTCATCACCCTACTGATGACCAACGATCTCTCTCTTCATCACACTACTGATGACCAACGATCTCTTCATCACACCACTGATGACCAGCGATCTCTTCATCACACTACTGATGACCAGCGATCTCTTCATCACACTACTGATGATCAGCGATCTCGTCATCACACTACTGACTCCCAATCATTTCCTCGTGATGCTACTGATGACCAGCGATCTCTTCATCACACTACTGATGACCAGCGAACTCTTCACCACGCTACTGACTCCCAGCCATTTCTTAATGATGCTACTGATGACCAGCGAAATCTTCACCACGCCACTGACTCCCAGCCATTTCTTCATGATGCTACTGATGACCAGCGAAATCTTCACCACGCTACTGACTCCCAGCCATTTCTTCATGATAATACTGATGACCAGCGAAATCTTCACCACGCTACTGACTCCCAGCCATTTCTTAATGATGCTACTGATGACCAGCGAGCTCTTCACCACGCTACTGACTCCCAGCCATTTCTTAATGATGCTACTGATGACCAGCGAACTCTTCACCACGCTACTGATGACCAGCGAACTCTTCACCACGCTTCTGATGACCAGCGAACTCTTCACCACGCTACTGATGACCAGCCATTTCTTCATGATGCTACTGATGACCAACTAACTCTTCACCACGCTACTGACTCCCAGATGGACAGAACTCTTCACCACGCTACTGACTCACGATGGACAGTATACATTAAACATCTTTATAATGATGAACGAACGGAATTAAATATTAAGGATAATGGAGAAGGACCAGAAATATTCAGAGAAGAAGTGGAAGATACCTTGCTCAATATAAAAGCAGGCAAAGCTCCTGGACCAGATAATATAACTAAAGAAGAGACTGAAGCCATGGGTGATTTTGTAATAGAAGTAATAACAAAAATATTGAATGATATCTACGACAGCGGATATATACCAGACGACATGCTCAAATCAATATTCATAGCCCTACCAAAGAAATCGGGTGAGATTGAATTCGACGATCATCGCACAATAAGCCTTATAAGTCATATGACTAAGATATTACTAAGAATCATGTCATGCGAAGAGTGCGAAACAAAATCAGTCCATAAATTAGCGATGAACAGTGTGGTTTTGTTAGAGATAAAGCAACAGGCAATGCCATTTATATCATAAGATCTTTAGCAGAAAGAGCCATAGAGGTGAAAACAGATCTATACCTATGTTTCATAGATTACACCAAGGCATTTGACAAAGTAGAGCACCAAGAAATAATCAAAATTTTGGAAAGCATAAACGTAGACAGCAAAGATCTAAGAATAATAAAGAACATGTACTGGCAACAAACAGCGTCCATAAGAACTGGAAACCAATTGGGAATGTTTCAACAAATAAACCAGGGTGTTAGACAGGGTTGTGTGCTGTCACCAGATTTGTTTAATATTTATAGTGAGATTATTTTAAGATCCATAAGGGACATGCCTGGAATAACAATTGGAGGACATAATATAAATAATCTAAGGTATGCTGATGATACAGTCTTAATCGCTAAGAGTGAAAATTAGTTACAAGAAATGTTTGACATTATAGTGAAGGAAAGCAAAAATAAAGGACTCAGCCTTAATAGCAAAAAGACAGAGGTAATGGTAACAACAAAGAAAAAGATATCACCTCAGTGCAAAATAAAGACAAGTGGAACAATATTAAAACAGGTAAATGAGTTTAAATATTTGGGAACTTTGTTAACCTCAGACGGAAGATGTACAAAAGAGGTCAGATGCAGAATGGCTCAGGCAAAAGCAGCTTTCCAAAAAAAATGAGGAAGATACTATGCAATCCATTTTTGACAATAGAAACAAGAAAATGAGTTCTTAAATGTTATGTAGAGCCAGTCTTAACATATGGATGCGAATCATGGACAATAGGACAACATACAAGAAAATCACTGGAGGCTGTAGAAATGTGGTTTTACAGAAGAATGTTGAGAGTACCATGGACAGCTAAGAAGAGTAATGAAAACGTTCTGAAAAAGGTCAAAGCAAAAAGAGAGCTAATTTCCAATATTAGGAAAAGACAATCATCATTTTTTGGCCATGTAATGAGAAGAGAACAACTGGAATATATTGTAACAACTGGAAAAATTGAAGGACGAAGAGATAGAGGGAAGCAAAGAGAAAAAGTAACAGACAGCTTAAGAGAATAGCTTGGCAGAAGGTCAACAACAGAAATGATAAATAGCTGCCGAGATCGAAAATTGTGGAGAGACATGATCACCTACGCCAGTAGGCACGGTACTTGATGATAATGATGATGATGATTATGGTATTCACACATGGCTTAACATCATGTCTCTGGTATAATCAAAACGTTCTAATATTCTATTATCAATCTTGATGTTTATTTCTTGTTACTGTGTCGAGCCTATCGGCGATGTATATCACAAGTACCTCTCGTGATCGTAACCAAGTTATTCTCAAATCTATGTATATATATATAGTTATAGCTTGAGCGAGTAATCAAACTACTTTACATACGATCAGTGTTTTAACCCTTTCGGAACATCGGCGCACCGTACTATACGCTGAGTGCCCTACTTACTAAACTACGTATTACACATAATATTCAATTATAAGATATTAACTTATGTTATATTAAAAGGAAGCGTTTTAGTAAAGTTACATTATCCTTAAAATTAAATTTATAATCAATTTGTTGTTAAAAATAACTCTATAATAATCAAAAGATTGGTCTGTTGTTGTGAATATTCAGTAAGGTCTAAATCCACGAATCCCAAAGTGTGCTTTTTGACCCTCAAGGAAGTTGCCAGGTGTTTTTATGAGTTCTAGAGAATATATTTCATATCCAATAGTTTTACACGTTTCTTTTTAACTTGACAATTGTGACACATTTGGATTACTTCGCTTTTATAAGGGGACACAGGTTATTTCGCTGTTATGAAGAGGACACAGGTTACTTCGCTGTTATGAAGGGGACACTGGTTACTACGCTGTTATGAAGGGGACACAGGTTACTTCGCTGTTATGAAGGAGACACTGGTTACTTCGCTGTTATGAAGGGGACACAGGTTACTTCGCTGTTATGAAGGGGACACAGGTTACTTCGCTGTTATGAAGGGGACACTGGTTACTATGCTGTTATGAAGGGGACACAGGTTATTTCGCTGTTATGAAGGGGACACTGGTTACTTCGCTGTTATGAAGGGGACACAGGTTATTTCGCTGTTTCGAAGGGGACACAGGTTACTTCGCTGTTATGAAAGGGGACACAGGTTATTTCGCTGTTTCGAAGGGGACACAGGTTACTTCGCTGTTATGAAAGGGGACGCAGTTTACTTCGCTGTTATGAAAGGGGACGCAGTTTACTACGCTGTTATGAAAGGGGACATAGGTTACTTCGCTGTTATGAAAGGGGACATAGGTTACTTCGCTGTTATGAAAGGGGACGCAGATTACTTCGCTGTTATGAAAGGGGACACAGGTTACTTCGCTGTTATGAAAGGAGACACAGGTTATTTCGCTGTTATGAAAGGGGGCACAGGTTACTTCGCTGTTATGAAAGGGAACGCAGGTTACTTCGCTATTATGAAAGGGGACACAGGTTACTTCGCTGTTATGAAAGGGGACACAGGTTACTTCGCTGTTATGAAAGGGGACGCAGGTTACTTCGCTGTTATGAAATGGGGCACAGGTTACTTCGCTGTTATGAAATGGGGCACAGGTTACTTCGCTGTTATGAAAGGGGACGCAGTTTACTTCGCTGTTATGAAAGGGGGCACAGGTTACTTCGCTGTTATGAAAGGGGACGCAGGTTACTTCGCTGTTATGAAAGGGGACGCAGGTTACTTCGCTGTTATGAAATGGGGCACAGGTTACTTCGCTGTTATGAAAGGGGACGCAGTTTACTTCGCTGTTATGAAAGGGGGCACAGGTTACTTCGCTGTTATGAAAGGGGACACAGGTTACTTCGCTGTTATGAAAGGGGACACAGGTTACTTCGCTGTTATGAAAGGGGACGCAGGTTACTTCGCTGTTATGAAAGGGGGCACAGGTTACTTCCCTGTTATGAAAGGGGACACAGGTTACTTCGCTGTTATGAAAGGGGACACAGGTTACTTCGCTGTTATGAAAGGGGACGCAGGTTACTTCGCTGTTATGAAAGGGGGCACAGGTTACTTCCCTGTTATGAAAGGGGACACAGGTTACTTCGCTGTTATGAAAGGGGACGCAGGTTACTTCGCTGTTATGAAAGGGGGCACAGGTTACTTCCCTGTTATGAAAGGGGACACAGGTTACTTCGCTGTTATGAAAGGGGACGCAGGTTACTTCGCTGTTATGAAAGGGGGCACAGGTTACTTCCCTGTTATGAAAGGGTACCGTAAGCTTCTTGGTTGTTATAAGCGTGACCATGACTCAAATTGACTGAAAACACGTGTATGAAAAAAGAAAAGAACTGAATTGATAATGAGAATCTTAAATTTACTCTTTTTGTAAAAAAAGGTGTCAAAAGTGGAACAAAGGGCGCAGTTGAGTTGTGTCGTAATTACATCAGACTCCGACATCAGCACTTTTTGGCCCTACGTATGCGACTTCAGTGTCTCATTTTGGGCTGCTGTGCCTGTCTATTTCTTTGGCAAGAACTATTCTGTAGAAATGAAACTGGATCTGTATTAGTCCTTATTTACTGAACCTGTCGCAAGCAGTTAGTTATGAATTGCTTACACATCAGTTTTCGGTATAAATGTTGTCCGATGATTTTGTCCCAAAAGAAAACTAATTTTAAAAACTTTTAGAAGATATGATTCTTCATCTTCGCCTTATTTGCCTCTTCTTCTTCTTCTTTGTCTTCTTCATCTTCTTCATCTACTGCTTCTTCTTTTTATTCTAACTTTCAACTCCCTGTGAAGCATAGGTCTTCAACTGGTCTTCTTCTTTCTATGCCGTTCTGTTTCTTATTTTCTTTTCTCTTTCTCACTGATAACGAAAAGGTATTGTGATTATATGATTTGTCGTTCTTGAGCTGCTCGAACTGTCTGAATTAGTGATTTTCCTTTGTTGTTACACGTCTCTATCACTGCATCTATCCATCTTCTTCTGTGAGCTGCGATAGCTCAATGGTTAGTGAACTGGACTACAAAGGACAAGGAGTAGGGTTCGATCCCAACCGACGGCTTCCAGGTTCACCCAGCCTTAAATGGGTACCGGATTTTTTTCTGGGAAAATAAAGCAGCACGGGCGTAATACCGACCACATTACCCCAAAAATCACGTGCTGAAGGTCTGTAAAATATAAGGTCACTAACACCATATTTCCCTATACGCCACTTGGCGTGACGGGGGTACTTTACTTTTAACTTTTTACCATTCTTTTAAGACCAGTCCACGTCTTTCCCGTCAACGTCATCTCTGTTTCCATCTGTCTTCTCCAAGAATATTATGGTCTTCATCTCTGTCTTTTTCCTTGGGGATTCCAAAATAGGACCTGTTGTGTAATACTCTCAGGTGGCTTCCGCAGTGTGTGTCCTATCCAGCGCCATCGTCTTCGCTGTATCTCTTTATCCACTGGTATTTGGCTGGAACTTTTGCATAATTCTATGTTAATGATTGTGTCTCTCCTTCCTTTCATTCTGCGCAAGCATCCACGAATGAAGATATGATTACTTCCCTTTAAATGTAGACGTCCAGCGCTGGAGTAGACACGTGACAAGTAGACCATAAATAAGGCAGTTTATAATAATATTAATAATAATAATACTAATAATAATAATCAATAGAAACGAGACATTTTACAATAGATTTTTTTAAATTAGAAAAGTACAATATTTTGCTGATATTATAAGCATAACGTTGGCTTTGAGCATGAAGCACGTACTATGAGGGCAAGTTGAAGGCAAATAGACAAGAAGTTCACAACTCTAAATATAGAAGAGCTAGGATAACACTGTCGGAATGCTCCAAAGCTACAAACCACTGTAGACCCTGATGATCCGTATGGAGGAAGGATGTGTCGATCTTTGATAATAGCTGCCAAATTATGCTTCATATGGTATCCACAATATACTGTTTCTGCCATTATTTACACGGCAGGTCCGCTAGCAGACTGAGCGAAGGAATTGTTTTCGCAAGGTATCGAATTTAAGAGTAACATTTGAAATAATATCCATCCCCCATGTCAGATATTATCTGAGACGCCCACGGTTCTGATTCTACGAACACAATTTCAATACACTATATGGTATACTTACGCTCCTGCTGCGTTTGTTTTTTTGTTTTTTTTATCTTTCAGTGGCCAAAGGAGGAAGTCAAATCACCGACATTGACGGTGAGAATTGTATGCACAGCAAACCAAATTGGTAAAGTTGTGAACTAAATAAGATCTTGGTTTGTTAGGATCGTTATGTGGACAAATACTCTACTTTATTTGATGTCAACTTTCTGAAGATCACCTTCAGAAGTTTATGATGCTGTACTGAATTGAACTTGTAGAGTTTGATTTTTGTTGAACTTATTTTAAGAAACGTGTTTTGTTAAGCTACAGAGTTCGGTTATTATTAGTTGGCAGAACCGAGAAAATTACATTCGCGGTAGACACAGAGGGTGTGCGGTCTCTCACAGCAGATGAAAAACATACATATGATGATATTTGCAATAGCTCGATGGTTATTCTTTTTTTTCTGGTGTATGTCTATGGTTAACAGATTTTACCAGCGGATGAGTCACCTCCAGGAGTGGTGAAAATTGTTAGCAGTAGGTCATCAACTTCAATAGTTTTGTATGGACACTTGTTGATGTTTGGTGTCAACTTAGTAGGAGGTCATCAACTTCAATAGTTTTGGATGGACACTCGTTGATGTTTGGGGTCAACTTAGTAGGAGGTCATCAACTTCAATAGTTTTGTATGAGCACTCATTGATGTTTGGTGTCAACTTAGTAGGAGGTCATCAACTTCAATAGTTTTGGATGGACACTCGTTGATGTTTGGTGTCAACTTAGTAGGAGGTCATCAACTTCAATAGTTTTGTATGGACACTCGTTGATGTTTGGTGTCAACTTAATAGGAGGTCATCAACTTCAATAGTTTTGTATGGACACTCGTTGATGTTTGGTGTCAACTTAGTTTGAGGTCATCTACTTCAATAGTTTTGTGTGGACACTCGTTGATGTTTGGTGTCAACTTAGTAGGAGGTCATCAACTTCAATAGTTTTGTATGGACACTCGTTGATGTTTGGTGTCAACTTAATAGGAGGTCATCAACTTCACAATAGTTTTGTATGGACACTTGTTGATGTTTGGTGTCAACTTAGTAGGAGGTCATCAACTTCAATAGTTTTGTATGGACACTCGTTGATGTTTGGTGTCAACTTAGTAGGATGTCATCAACTTCAATAGTTTTGGATGGACACTCGTTGATGTTTGGTGTCAACTTAGTAGGAGGTCATCAACTTCAATAGTTTTGTATCGACACTCGTTGATGTTTGGTGTCAACTTAGTAGGCGGTCATCAACTTCAATAATTTTGTATGGACACTCGTTGATGTTTGGTGTCAACTTAGTAGGAGGTCATCAACTTCAATAATTTTGGATAGACACTCGTTGATGATTGGTGTCAACTTAGTAGGAGGTCATCAACTTCAATAGTTTTGGATGGACACTCGTTGATGTTTGGTGTCAACTTAGTAGGAGGTCATCAACTTCAATAGTTTTGTATGGACACGCGTTGATGTTTGGTGTCAACTTAGTAGGATGTCATCAACTTCAATAGTTTTGGATCGACACTCGTTGATGTTTGGAGTCATCTTAGTAGGATGTCATCAACTTCAATAGTTTTGGATGGACACTCGTTGATGTTTGGTGTCAACTTAGTAGGAGGTCATCAACTTCAATAGTTTTGGATGGACACTCGTTGATGTTTGGGGTCAACTTAATAGGAGGTCATCAACTTCAATAGTTTTGTATGGACACTCGTTG
The DNA here is from genome assembly GCA_032433765.1 of Megaustenia siamemsis. NCBI lineage: Eukaryota > Metazoa > Mollusca > Gastropoda > Stylommatophora > Ariophantidae > Megaustenia > Megaustenia siamemsis. The sequence goes on from JAVIAB010000051.1 coordinate 110,319,618, forward strand.
ATGTTTGGGGTCAACTTAGTAGGAGGTCATCAACTTCAATAGTTTTGTATGGACACTCGTTGATGTTTGGTCTCAACTTAGAAGGAGGTCATCAACTTCAATAGTTTTGTATGGACACTCGTTGATGTTTGGTGTCAACTTAGTAGGAGGTCATCAACTTCAATAGTTTTGTATGGACACTCGTTGATGTTTGGTGTCAACTTAGTAGGAGGTCATCAACTTCAATAGTTTTGTATGGACACTCGTTGATGTTTGGTGTCAACTTAGTAGGAGGTCATCAACCTCAATAGTTTTGGATGGACGCTCGTTGATGTTTGGTGTCAACTTAATAGGAGGTCATCAACTTCACAATAGTTTTGTATGGACACTTGCTGATGTTTGGTGTCAACTTAGTAGGAGGTCATCAACTTCAATAGTTTTGTATGGACACTCGTTGATGTTTGGTGTCAACTTAGTAGGAGGTCATCAACTTCAATAGTTTTGGATGGACACTCGTTGATGTTTGGTGTCAACTTAGTAGGAGGTCATCAACCTCAATAGTTTTGGATGGACGCTCGTTGATGTTTGGTGTCAACTTAATAGGAGGTCATCAACTTCAATAGTTTTGTATGGACACTCGTTGATGTTTGGTGTCAACTTAGTAGGATGTCATCAACTTCAATAGTTTTGGATCGACACTCGTTGATGTTTGGAGTCATCTTAGTAGGATGTCATCAACTTCAATAGTTTTGGATGGACACTCGTTGATGTTTGGTGTCAACTTAGTATGAGGTCATCAACTTCAATAGTTTTGGATGGACACTCGTTGATGTTTGGTGCCAACTTAATAGGAGGTCATCAACTTCAATAGTTTTGGATGGACACTCGTTGATGTTTGGGGTCAATTAGTAGGAGGTCATCAACTTCAATAGTTTTGTATGGACACTCGTTGATGTTTGGTGTCAACTTAGTAGGAGGCCATCAACTTCAATAGTTTTGTATGGACACTCGTTGATGTTTGGTGTCAACTTAGTAGGAGGTCATCAATTTCAATAGTTTTGGATGGACACTCGTTGATGTTTGGTGTCAACTGAGTAGGATGTCATCAACTTCAATAGTTTTGGATGGACACTCGTTGATGTTTGGTGTCAACTTAGTAGGAGGTCATCAACCTCAATAGTTTTGGATGGACACTCGTTGATGTTTGGTGTCAATTTAATAGGAAGTCATCAACTTCAATAGTTTTGTATGGACACTTGTTGATGTTTGGTGTCAACTTAGTAGGAGGTCATCTACTTTGAGACGTTGTCTCTATTTCTAATCGAAACTTAATTGCCTCTCACACTGTCTCCCCTCACCTCCCTCCTATCACACTTTTTATTTCTCCCAAGTCACCGGCTCCTCTCTCTCTTCTCACCCACTTTTACCCTCCCCTAGCCACTCTTCTATCTCACTTCCGCCCCTGGCCCCTCTCTTCTATCTCACTTCTGCCCCCTGGCAGCTCTTCTATCTCACTTCCGCCCCCTAGCCCCTCTCTCCTATCTCACTTTTTCCTCACCTGGCCCCTCTCTTCTATCTCACTTTTCCCTCCCCTGATCCCTCTCTCCTATCTCACTTCCCTCCCCTGGCCCCTCTCTTCTATCTCACTTCCGCCCCACTGATCCCTCTTTTCTATCTCACTTCCACCCCCTGGCCCCTCTCTCCTATCTCACTTTTCCCTCCCCTGACCACTCTCAACATTTTTCGGGCACATCATGAGAAGAGGAAAGTTGGAATACTTGGTTACAACTGGCAAAATAAAAGGAAAGAGATCGCGGACGACAAAGAGAGAAAATACTGGCTAGCTTGGTGTCATGGCATGGAAAACAGTCAACAACAGAACTGATACGATGCACTGTGGATAGAAGATTGTAGAAGGACATGATCGCCAATCGGTACGGCACATGATGATGATGCTGATCCCTCTCTTCTATCTCACTTCCTTCCCATGGCCCCTCTCTGCTGTCTCACTTCCCTCCCCTGACCCACCCTAGGTCCCTCTCTCCTATCTCACTCCCCCTGGTTCCTCTCTTCTATCTCACTTCCCTCCCCAGGTCCTTCTCTCCTATCTCACTACACCCCTGGTTCCTCTCTCCTATCTCACTCTCCCCTGGCTCCTCTCTCCTATCTCACTCCCCCTCTGGCTCCTCTCTCCCATCTCACTCCCCCCTGGCTCCTCTCTCCTGTCTCACTCTCCCCTGGCTCCTCTCTCCCATCTCACTCCCCCCTGGCTCCTCTCTCCTATCTCACTCCCCCTCTGACTCCTCTCTCCTATCTCACTACCCCCCTGGTTCCTCTCTCCTGTCTCACTCTCCCCTGGCTCCTCTCTCCCATCTCACTACCCCCCTGGCTCCTCTCTCCCATCTCACTCCCCCCTGGCTCCTCTCTCCCATCTCACTCCCCCTGGCTCCTCTCTCCCATCTCACTCCACCCTGGCTCCTCTCTCCTATCTCACTACCCCCCCTGGTTCCTCTCTCCTGTCTCACTCTCCCCTGGCTCCTCTCTCTCATCTCACTACCCCCCTGGCTCCTCTATCCCATCTCACTCCCCCTGGCTCCTCTATCCCATCTCACTCCCCCCTGGCTCCTCTCTCCCATCTCACTCCCCCCTGGCTCCTCTCTCCTATCTCACTTTTCCCTTCCTAGGTCCTTCTCTCCTATCTCACTTCCCCCTCGGTCCCTCTCTCCTATCTCACTTCCCCCTCGGTCCCTCTCTCCTGTCTCACTGCCCCTTGGCTCCTCTCTACTATCTCACCTCCCCCAGGTCTCTCTCTCCTATCACATTCCCCTCCCTGGCTCCTCTCTCTAATCTCACTCCCCCCTGGCTCCTCTCTTCTATCTCACTTTCACCCCCAGGCCACTCTCTCCTATCTTATTTCCCTCTGGCTCATCTCTCTCTCCTATCTCACATCCCCCTGGCCCCTCTCTCTTATCCTACTTCCTCCCCTGGCCCCTCTCTTCTATCTCACTTCCCCCCCTGATTCCTATCTCACTTCTCCCCTGGCTCATCTCATTCACTCCCCCCCCCTCGGCTCCTCTCTCTCACTTCCCCCTGGCTCCTATCTCACTTCTCCCCTGCCTCCTCTCACTTACTTCACCCTGGCTCCTCTCTCTCACTTCTCCCGTGGCTCCTCTCTCTCACTTCCCCCTGGCTCCTCTCTCTCACTTCCCCCTGGCTCCTCTCACTTACTTCTCCCGTGGCTCCTCTCTCTCACTTCTCCCGTGGCTCCTCTCACTTACTTCTCCCGTGGCTCCTCTCTCTCACTTCTCCCGTGGCTCCTCTCTCTCACTTCCCCCTGGCTCCTCTCTCTCACTTCTCCCCTGGCCCATCTCTTCTATCTCACTTCTCCCCTGGCCCCCCCTCTTCTATCTCACTTCCCCCTGGCCCCTCTCTTCTATCTCACTTTCCCCCTTGCTCCTATCTCACTTCCCCCACTGGCCCCTCTATTCTATCTCACTTCCCCCCTGTCCCATCTCTTCTATCTCACTTCCCCCATGGTTCCTATCTCACTTCTCCCCTGCTCATCTCTTTCACTCCCCCCCCCCGGCTCCTCTCTCTCACTTCCCCCTGGCTCCTATCTCACTTCTCCCCTGCCTCCTCTCACTTACTTCCCCCTGGCTCCTCTCTCTCATTTCTCCCCTGGCCCATCTCTTCTATCTCACTTCTCCCCTGGCCCCCCTCTTCTATCTCACTTCCCCCTGGCCCCTCTCTTCTATCTCACTTCCCCCCCCCTTGCTCCTATCTCACTTCCCCCACTGGCCCCTCTATTCTATCTCACTTCCCCCCTGGCCCATCTCTTCTATTTCACTTCTCCCCTGGCCCCTCTGTTCTATCTCACTTCCCCCCTGGCCCCTCTTTTCTATCTCACTTCCCCCCCCCTGGCTCCTATCTCACTTCTCCTCTAGCCCCTCTCTTCTATCTCACTGCCCCCGGCCCCTCTCTTCTATCTCACTTCCCCTCTAGTCCCTCTCTACTATCTCACTTCCCCCCTGGCCCCTCTCTACTATCTCACTCCCCCCTGGCCCCTCTCTTTTATCTCACTACCCCTGGCCCCTCTCTTCTATCTCACTCCCCCACCCCCCACCCCCCGGGCTCACTTTACTGTGTATCCACTTCCCCATTTTTCTCCTGTTTGTCTCCAACGATTTCTCCCATATTTCAAATCCACTTTGCTTCACTTTCACCTCTCGCCCCGAGTAACCACAACTTGAGCTCCTGTCACAACTCTCGCCAACCTGCAGGAAACACTCTCATTTGTTCACACACTCAAAAAGCAAACTCCCAATCACAGCTGCCGCATTGGAGTACAGTATTTCCCGGCAACGTCATTGTCCCCTATAAATCTTCACTTAAACCTATACGTGACTTCAACAAAACACAATCTTCAACAGCCCCAGGCATTATCTCCTCTGTATTATCAACGCAGAATGAATAGAGTCTCGCACACCCGCACTCTTGTCAACGCCTTCCAGGGCAGCACTCCATATCCCAAGTGTTTACTTAACCTTCGTGCTCCGAAATAAGGCAAAGGAGTCAACAACTTGCATGGTTCGCAGAAATCAAGTCAAAACTTGCTAAAACATGTCTGTTTTGTTTGTGCCATAATAAGAAGCATAACGAATTTATATATTCCATGTCGGGTTACTCAGTTCATTCAGGGTCACAGAGAATTCAGGAGCAGATTAAGGGAAGAGAGAGAAGGGAGGACAGCCCCATGCATTTTTGGGGATCTGAAGTCACTATTAAAAATGTAAGTAGTCTCGAAAGAGCAGTGGTTAATGAATTGGTCTGTTGAGAAATAAGGAGTCGTGTTCAATTTCTAACGACTTATGCTATCACCAAACATGAAATTGTTACCAATTGTGTGTGTGTGGAAGAGGCGGGGGGTAAGACGTTTTGCTGATTACTTTGCCACATAATAAAAATGTGTAGATGGTGAAAGTAAATATAGACATAGACACCTTATTGACATAGGCATCATATTTTCTACACGTCATACAACAAGAAGTCCCGTGTGTTACCGGGGCCTCATTATGAGGGAGGTAAAGAATAGTGACACTGTGACCTTCCAGGCATGTCGTAAGAGGCGACTAAGGAGGTTGATCGATGGCTTGACAAGCAAGCTGGCATTGTAAAAAATTATTGTTATGGAAACAGCGCCATAGATTTTAGAGCAGTGATCTCTGCAATATGTGCCATTTTGGCACGCAAGGTTTCTGTTTTTGAGATTGTGGTTCTGCCCTATGTGCCGTCTTCGGCTCGAAAGGACAATAGATAGATAGATAGATAGATACAACAAGAAAGGGATTATTTTGTTTGTGACTTTATCAAAGGAGGTTTTTTTAATGATAACGTATAAATATTATAATATACGGACAATCAAGATGACACAATAAATATAAAACTTCAGTCAGACAAAGGCATAGACGAAGGAGTATGAGCATTAAAGGTATGCTTGGCGATACTAAGTGATGATGGATAACTGATACTCAACATAAAAAAAAGTAAAGAGCCCCCGTCACGCCAAGTGTCGTATAGGAAATATGGTGTTAGTGACCATAAATTTTACAGACCTTCGGCACATGATTTAGGGCTAATGTGGTCGGTATTACGCCCGTGCCGCTTTACTTTCCCAGAAAAAAATCCGGTACCCATTTAAGGCTGGGTGAACCCGGAAGCCGTCGGTTGGGATCGAACCCTACCCCTTGTCCTTTGTAGTCCAGTTCACTAACCACTGAGCTATCGCGGCTCCCGATACTCAACATATTTGAACATATATTTTATCTTTCCGCAGTTGTTTCGTTAATATTTTTCTTGTAATAAGTCTTTATTTCATTTTTTTTAGCTGTCTTTGGGTGCAAAGCATTCATTTCAGAAACTATATCTTTGTTCCACTAAATATATTTAAAGTAATGTATACATTGTACATGATTCACATTCATACAGCAGTATTGAAACTAAAAACGCCGTGCAACACCTCTCACTTCAACCATTATCACTATCAAATACCGATCGTGCCTGCTGGACTAAGTGATTATGTCTCTTCGCAAGTATATATCAGTTCTGTTGTTGAGATCTTACCAAACTCCTCCTGTCCTGTAACTTTTTTTTTTTTTTTTTTTTTTGCTTTCTTATATCTTCTTGCGTCAATGTTTCTTTCAGTTGTTTCAGCATATTCCAGTTATGACAGCATATTCCATTTATGACAGCATTTTACAGTTATGACAGCATATTCTAGTTATAACAGCATATTTCAGTTATGTCAGCATAGTCTAGTTATAACAGCATATTCCAGTTATGACAGAATATTCTAGCTATGACAATGTATTCCAGTTATGACAGCATATTCCAGTTATGACAGAATATTACGGTTATGACAGCATATTCCAGTTATGACAGCATATTGCAGTTATGACAACATATTCCAGCTATGACAGCATATTCCAGTTATCTCAGCATATTGCAGTTATGACAGCATATTGCAGTTATGACAACATATTCCAGCTATGACAGCATATTCCAGTTATGACAGCATATTCCAGTTATGACAGCATATTGCAGTTATGACAACATATTCCAGCTATGACAGCATATTCCAGTTATGTCAGCATATTCTAGTTATAACAGCATATTCCAGTTATGACAGTGTTATTCAATTGTTCACTTTTCATGAAATGACAGTAAAAAAAAAAATGATGATTGTTCCTCTTGATTTTGAAAATATCTTTTCTTTCCTTACTTTGATTGACATCTTCTACAATGTCCTCTTTACTCTCGTATTTTTCAAAAATTCTCCATGGCACTCTCGACATATTTCTGTGGAACCACATTACTGTAGAGTCCAACTCCTTTCTTGTCTGTTGACTGGTAGTTTAAAAATTCACTCTCAAATGTCGAAAGTTCTACATAACATTGTAGAACTTTTTTAAAATCTTTTTTTCAAAAATAGGGGATTGGTTGGCCTCGAGACAGAGAGGTTGTGGGTTCAAATCCTGGCTACACCAGTTGGGATTTTTATTTATGATTTCTTTCTGCGGCAACCACCCCTGGTCTCAGCAGCGAGGCCCGGCTTGAAACGTCAATTACTCATCGACGAAAAAAATATGAGTACCTCCTAAGACGGAGTTATCTACCTGTGCTGCGATGGACCCCTGTGCACACGCCTTCCAGGAATAAATGGATTCGCATGCAAAATTCAGTACATAGCTAGTCTCTAGGGACTTCGTCAGAGGCTAAAGCTGGCGAACGCAAAAAAAAACTCAAAATTGCGTTCTTTAATACCTTGTTTATTCTATGAAATCACTTAAACAGACAGCTGACTTCATGAGAGAGCCTGGAATCCTACTCTGATTGAGTCTTGATCGCAGAGAGAGAGAGAGAGAGAGAGAGAGAGAGAGAGAGAGAGAGAAAGAGAGATTTTATGAAATGCATCCCTTACCTACGCTATTGTTCATCTCACCTTTTTGTTCATCTTTTCTATCATGTATTCACTTCAGTAAGCAGTTTTACATGTGGGTATAGTTCTTCTCTTGAATGTTCTAGAAAACTCCCGCATTTGCTCCCACAATCCTTCACTTGTTTGGTATCGCTCTGCCTAGGACTAGGAGACTAGATCAACTCTAAAGATGATAGCTTCGATAGTTCTCAATACAAGTTTTTGAACAAACTTAGCCGTGGTTACCCTCATTTAACCAACGATACATTTAAAGAAATATCGTCTTACACACCTCTATATCCCCGTCTACTTTCTTACCTTTCCCCACTTCGTTTCTCTACTCACTATTTCTGTATAGTGTTCTATTTACTGATGTATCATCATCATCATCAAGTACCGGGCCTGCTGACGTAGGTGATCATGTCTCTCCACAACTTTCGATCTCGGCAGCTATTTATCATTTCTGTTGTTGACCTTCTGCCAAGCCATTCTCTTACGCTCTCTGTTATTTTTTCTCTTTGCTTCCCTCTATTTCTTCGTCCCTCATTTTTTCCAGTTGTTACAATATATTCCAGTTGTTCTCTTCTCATTACATGGCCAAAAAATGATGATTGTTTCTTCGTAATATTGGAAATTAGCTCTCTTTTTGCTTTGACCTCTCTCAGAACATCTTCATTACTCTTCTTAGCTGTCCATGGTACTCTCAACATTCTTCTGTAAAACCACATTTCTACAGACTCCAGTGATTTTCTTGTCCGTTGTCCTATTGTCCATGATTCGCATCCATATGTTAAAACTGGCTCTACGTAACATTTAAGAACTCTTTACCTTGTTTCTATTGTCAAAAATGGATTGCATAGTATCTTCCTCATTTTTTTGGAAAGCTGCTTTTGCCTGAGCCATTCTGCATCTCACCTCTTTTGTACATCTTCCGTCTGAGGTTAACAAAGTTCCTAAATATTTAAATTCATTTACCTGTTTTAATATTGTTCCACTTGTCTTTAATTTGCACTGCGGTGATGTCTTTTTTTTTATGTTACCATTACCTCTGTCTTTTGCTGAGTCCTTTATTTTTGCTTTCTTTCACAATAATGTCCAACATTTCTTGTAACTCATTTTCACTCTTAGCGATTAAGACTGTATCATTAGCATACCTTAGATTATTTATATTATGACCACCAATTGTTATTCCAGGCATGTCCCGTATGGATCTTAAAGTAATCTCACTATAAATATTAAACAAATCTGGTGACAGTACACAACCTTGTCTAACACCCTGTTTTATTTGTTGAAACATTCCCAATTGGTTTCCAGTTCTTATGGCCGCTGTTTGTTGCCAGTACAGTTGTTCTTTATTATTCTTAGATCTTTGCTGTCTACGTTTATGCTTTCTAAAATTTTGATTATTTCTTGGTGCTTTTAACAATTTTAACAATTTTAAGGTAATCGTCAAACATTAAACAGAGAACATATTTGTAGCACTCATCAAACATCAAACAGAGAACATTTGCGCATCACTCATATTAAACAACAACAAAGAACATTTTTTTAGCACTCGTCAAACATTAAGCAGAAAACAATTTTAAGGTACTCGTCAAACATTAAACAGAGAACATATTTGGAGCACTCATCAAACATTAAACAAAGAACGTTTTTTAGTTTAGAACTCCTCAAACATTAGAGAACATTTTTAGCACTCCTCAAACATTAAACATGGAACGTTTTTTAGCACTCATCAAACATTAAACAAAGAACGTTTTTAGCACTCCTCAAACATTAAACAGAGAACATTTTTAGAACTCCTCAAACATTAAATAGAGAACATTTTTAGCACTCGTCAAACATTAATCAGAAATCAATTTTAAGGTACTCGTCAAACATTAAACAGAGAACATATTTGTAGCACTCATCAAACAATAAATTAAGAACATTTTAGCAGCACTAATCAAACATTAAACAAAGAACAACTTTCTTGCACTCAGCAAATTGGAAGCAGAGAATATTTTTTTTCAAAATAATTTACAAATTGGAAGCATAGCCCGCATTTACGCAAAAACTCATTTGTACTGCATTTAATAGATTTTCTTTCTTTCTGTCTCTTATCCGACGACTGCAACTATTCTCCATATGGCCTTGAGAAAACGTTAAGTGGGTGTAGGTACATTGTATTGTGGTTTGATTATAAGTCCCGGGTTGCCGTTCCTTTACCTTACTTGCTTGACCAAACTAGATCGTCTATTTTAAGAGCATCACTGGAATGGGAGGTAGGGTGTGAATCAGTTCTATTGCTCATCGATCCTGACACACTCAGTCAGCTGTGAGTCTCTGACCCTTCTCAGTCCTGTTGCTGTTTTGGTCCTCCTGGCGTTTAATCATTTTTTTAAATAAATTATTTTGCCCATATTTTTTGCATTTAGTGTACAACTTATTTTGTTAATTTTATCGGTTTCACAGATAAACGAAATATTGTTTGTATTTCTCTTTTTCTGTAGTTCTCCAGCGTATTATTTCATTTAAAAAAGACTTCCGGTTGGTGCGGTGGCCATGATGGCTGTTTAGTCAAATCAGGTTCAGGACAATGTGCATTTTTGCTGCAATGTAGTTTCAATCGATTCTTTCTGGTTTGCATTTTCCTTTGTGGAGACAGCGGTATTCCGGTCGTATTTATTTGAGCACAAAGTCAACATGATTTTAGCGCCCGTGCGCTGAGATAATGCCGCAAACGACTGGTCGTGGGTGTAGTGAAACGATACCAGGTCTCGGCTTTGCTTTGGGACGGTGCGTGTGATCTATGTTCGATTGCAAATTTGCTACCAGCTAGACTGCGGTCGGATCGAGTGTTTCAACGGAGTAAAGGCATAACTTCATTTGTTGCGACATCGATTCTTGGGGCATGCTCACTGATCATGAAGTCTGCACTGGAATTGACACCAGGCGCATGGAAATTATAAGTATGTGTTAGCACTCGGAAAAATTAACAGACAAACAACAACTGTTGTTGTTTGTCTGTTAATTTTTCCGAGTGCTAACACATACTTGTTTGTTCTATTATTCCCTATTATCGCCTCGGAAGTTCCCCATATAATAATATTTATGTATTATTATTTGTTACCAGCATGGAAATTATGTTGCCCATGACGGTCGTTACTTCGACCCGCAAGTGTCGATTTTGAGCTGCGCGCTATTTCTACAGAATGCAGCACATTCAATAAGACAGTATAACAAAAAGTACCCCCGTCACGCCAAGTGGCGTATAGGGAATATGGTGTTAGTGACCATAAATTTTACAGATCATCGGCACATGATTTTTGGGGTAATGTGGTCGGTATTACGCCCGTGCCGCTTTACTTTCCCAGAAAAATATCCGGTACCCATTAAAGGCAGGGTAAACCGGAAGCCGTCGGTTGGGATCGAACCCTACCTCTTGTCCTTTGTAGCCCAGTTCACTAGCCACTGAGCTATCGCGGCTCCTTCAATAAAACAGTATGAACGTAAAAATGCTCAACTTTTACAGAACGCAATATGTTCAATAGAACAGTATGAATGATCAAGATGGACACTTTGTATTTTTCTGGAACGTTGGCTGGACAGATATGGCAATGCCCCCCCTTTCCCCCCCCCCCCCCCCCCCCCTCCCCGTCTGCAGTGAAGCAGAAAGTATTTTGTTCTAAAGTCCAAAGTCTGAAAAACACTACTCTCATAATGAAATATCAAAACTATGAGCCTTCGATGTAGTCTGTCTAAGATAGTTGGGAAATTTTACCTATCTATTGTCCTTTCGAGTGGAAGTCAGCACATTGAGCAGATATTCTAGACTCTTGTGTCCGGCGATCTTTGTTGTAGAGCGTCATACCTAACACAGAAACTGCATTGTATCTCGCCACACGTCCCTATTCTGGGCGAATTGTTCAATGTAGAAGAGGGAGCTGATGCCAACAGTTGTCGCCTCAATCTTCTTTTTAATGTATCTCTAGGTCGGCTTCTTTTTCATTTACCCTCTGGCTCCCATTTGCGGGCCTGCTTTGACTTTCTTTTGTGGTTTCTTTTCATCATATTGTCAACACGTGACCACCTTCTTCTCTCGATTATAGATATTTTATTGTGAAATTGCTTGGGCCAACAACAAAAAAATCATCAAAAATGCCTCTAAAGTACAATCCAGCATGAGACAGCACAATGAGGACAGGCAGATTCTGGAGCAGGATCGGCGAGAAACCAAAGAAGTGCAGACCAAAGACAAATTGGCAAATGTCAGTGAAAATAGCGATAAACAGTATTTGCTAGAAGTGGAATATGTGAGAATAGCTATAAATAGTGTTTGCTAGAAGTGGAATATGTGAGAATAGCGATGAACAGTATTTGCTAGAAGAGGAATATGTGAAAATAGCGATAAACAGTATTTGCTAAAAGTGGAATATGTGAGAATAGCTATAAATAGTGTTTGCTAGAAGTGGAATATGTGAGAATAGCGATGAACAGTATTTGCTAGAAGAGGAATATATGAAAATAGCTATAAATAGTATTTGCTAGAAGTGGAATATGTGAAAATAGCTATAAATAGTATTTGCTAGAAGTGGAATATGTGAAAATAGCTATAAATAGTATTTGCTAGAAGTGGAATATGTGAAAATAGCTATAAATAGTATTTGCTAGAAGTGGAATATCCTGAAAAGCAAGGCCTATGACTTCTTTGTTGGTTCTTTGTCAAGGAAGATGGGATGAAATACTGCATTTATGTTTATTAAACTTTACGATAGGACATGAAACACAATATGTCTGTTTAATAAACCTTATGATGGACAAAAAACGCTATATGTATGTGTTTAATAAATGCTGTAATAGGGCAAGAGACATCAAAATTAAACATAAAATTGTCCCTAGCAGCTAAACTAGTAAAGAGACGAGACAAGCAACGATTTTTCGGAAAAAACCTTTATTAGGTACAAAACAAAAATATATACAAAGTATAGTAACAAATATATATATACTATAGGAAAATTATATTCTTAGTTTTTAAAAAAAATGAAATTTTACCACAAAAACCAAACACTTATCAGGAGGCGAAGGCGCGTCTCACAGCACTAGAGCTGAAAGTTGTCAACGACCCACAGCTGAAGGCTTGCGCCAGGATCGATGAACCAGGACCATCCAGACCCTGCTCCACCTCTCCATGGTGGTTCTAGTAACAGACTAACCGGTCTAGTCAAGCGAGTAGGGATCGAAGAGGGAAGACAACCTGGTACTCAAAAATGTCATGCTGAAGTCGGATGTGTTGGGCCGAAAGGGGCAAATATCACAGTTATACTGCAAACCACAACACAGCGTAGACACGCCAACTTAACGTTCTTTTAAGGACGGATGACGAAGAGGTGTACTCCTTTAGTCATCGGGCGAACGCAAGCACGCAAGCAAGCAAACACTAATCTCAAAAATAGTGGAATGAAAGAAACTGTGGCCAGGATTTACATAGCTGTTGGTTACATGATTAATAGACACAAGGACAGGGAGGATTTAATTGGATCTGAAGGTCAGAGCTGATCTTTATATGTTTGTTGTTTTATACCCGATGAAGGCTTTGCCGAAACGTCGTCGTTTGTTTCGTTCCTCTAATAGTTTAGCTGCTAGCTACAATTTTATGTTTCTTTTACATGTTCTCCGCATCTGTACTCGCTGCTCCGCAAAGTATTTCATCATCATCATCATCATCGAGGGCCATCTCCGCAACGAAGGTTGGCTACCATGGAGTGTCATTTCGCTCTGTCTCTTGCTTTGATGGTGCAGGTTGTCATAGGCTGATTTGTCCATCTTTTGATGTTACTCGTCCATATTAGTCTTGGTCTGCCTTTGCCTCTTTTACCCTGTACTTTCCCTCTAAGATTACTTTTAGTAGGCTGTTGTGTCTTTTAAACATGACCCAAAAATCTCAATTTATCTTGTTTTAATTGTTTTTAGTAGTTCTCTTTTCATTTTTAGTTGTTTTAAGACTTCATCGTTTATTTTCATTTCTTTCCATCCAATTCTACCTATTCTTCTATAAATCCAAAGGCTTCCATTCAAAGGCTTCAATTCTCTTTTCTGTTTTCCTGTCTATTTTCCATGTTTCTGCACCATATAGGAAGGTTGAGAAGATATAACATTTTGCTATTCTTAGTTTTAGCCCTTGTGTTATTTGTTTTGATGTTAGTATATTTTTCATGGCATTACAATTACTTTTTGCTATTCCTATTCTTTTGTTTATTTCAGTTGTACATTCTCCATCATTGGTTATAGTATGTCCAAGGTAGTTGTACTTCTGAATTGTCTTCAGGTCTATTCCTTCAACTTAGATATTTATGTGTAGGTCTTGAGAATGTTCTTTCCTTATGATCATAGTTTTAGTCTTTTTGATAATCATATCTAATCTATATTTTTTGCTTGTCATGTTTATCATATTAAGCAATTGTTGTAGGTCTTTAGGATTTTATGCTAGTAGTACAGTGTCATCAGCATATCTTAGGTTATTGATTATCTTAACATTAATGATTAGGTCTGGCATCTCTGTGATGTTTTTTTGGCTCAGTGTATAAACAGAACAAGCTTAGTGATAGGATGCAACCTGGTGGTGGGATACATCCCTTGTCCTACTCCTCTTTTTATATCAATGGGTTTAGTGTTCGCTTTGTTATAATATATTATTGATTTTTGCTCTCAGTATAAATTGAATATTAGTCGTATGTCCATGTTATCTAGATGTATCTCTTGTTATATTTGTGCTTATCGGCATGAACATCGTATGTCTATTTATAAACTGTATGTTAGAGCACATTTTTCGATGTTCAATAACTCTCATATAGAAGTAACATAGCGATTGCCTGTTGGTTTCTAAAAGCGACTTTACTGATTGGTCTCCTGAACCTGTTAAGTCGAGTGCATGGGTTGCAGAGTTAAAAAACAAACCAGCTAGTTACAGTTCATCAAAGGTTACATTTTAAATGTTAGCAAAATTTGTGGCCACAAATGTAAAACTTTTCTTGAGAAAGCGTCAAATGTGTCTTCCAAAACGTTTCTTCTCATATCTTTACTTTACTCAAATGTCACTAACGAAAACATTAAACTGTAAACATTAAACATTAAACAGTAAAGATTAATTAAACGGTAAACATTAATTAAACTGTAAACATTAATATCAGTTCTAACATTATTACAAGACTAAGGCCATCTTCGAGCCGCGATAGCTCAGTGGTTAATGAACTGGAGTACAAAGGACAAGGGCTTGGATTCGATATCAACAGACGGCTTCCGGGTTCACCCAGTCTTAAATGGGTACCGAATTTTTCTGGGAAAGTAAAGTGGTGCGGGCGTAATACCGACCACATTAACCCGAAAATCATGTGCCGAAAATGTATGGTCACTAACACCATATTTCCCTAAACGCCACTTGGCGTGACGGGGATACTTTACCTTTTATTTTACTAAGGCCATCTTCATGAAAAGTGTACAATTGTAGGAATTGAACTAAAATGACATTTTTTATGGAAAAACAAACAGCTGTGAACATTAAAGGTCCTCACATACTGATGTCATAGTTTAGGTCATTTAAATTTAAAATCACTGAAAACGTCAACTTATTTATATATTCTACAATGCACATTTAGGTCTTTTTTTTAATTAAATAACTTTAAGGTCGAAGACGATTTTCGAACATTTAATAAATTTTGAACACAGGACACCGCGTGTATTTAATAAACATTTTAGCAGGGGACACAATTCATCTATTTAATAACTTGTTACTAATTGCCCAAACTCTGCGGAATTTGTACGCCAGTGTTTCTATACCTGCTGGCATTGAATCTTTCAGTGCTAAAATTCTATAGACATTTCTCTACAAAAGCTAAGCATATAAAGGGGCTATTTAACCTCTAATAATTTATTAGTGGGTGTTGCCTGGGTGCTAGATTATTTTTGGCCTTAAATGGTCGAAAGTGGTTTCGTCCACTTCTGTTTCAATTAGATCCAGCCACTGAGTGCGGTTACCAGGTGTAAACAGCTTCGAATCAGGGGTCAGATTAAATGACTTGGCGTTCAAATCCCGCCCTCTTTCTATCACAACAATTGGGACTGTGGAAGGCGGCAGAGACTCGAGTGATAGTCTGGAACGTACCCGCTGACACTGTACTCTTCGACCCCTGTGGGTTCAGAGAGTGCAGTACGGGATACCACTTACTTGAGGCCTGGGTTCCCCTTGCCAGTTTACCGGGTGCGTGTATAAAACATGTGTGCGTGTCAAGTGTTTGGACCCACGATTTTGTCCTCGGATACAAACAGGTCTGTTGCAATCTGTCAAAGGCGTATGCAAGTAGGGAATTAAGACTTCAAAAACTGTCTCCACAACACCTCTAGATCCCTTTCCCACACCATGTAGGCTAAGCATATGGGGAATATGACGTTAGTGATAGGCGAGTAAAGGCATCAAGATGCACCAAGATGCACCAAGATGCATCAATATGCACCCAGATGCACAAAGATGCACCAAGGTGCACCAAGATGCATCAATATGCACCAAGATGCACCAAGATGCATCAATATGCATCAAGATGCACCAAGATGCAACAAGATGCACCAAGATGCATCAATATGCAACAAGATGCAACAAGATGCACCAAGATGCATAGAGATACGAAGCTGCTGTAAAGCTGATGATAATAATGACATTTTTTTTTATAAAAGGAGAAAAAAGTGGTATGGTAACAGCTTTACGTGGGTGAGTAATAAAACAATAGTCGACGTTCCGGCCAAATAGGCAGGCCTTCAGCTGAAACAACAAACAACAACACAAATGTATATATGTACTAAGATCATAATGTTAGTGACAGATACATTTTTCCATGACCAACTGTAAATTTTGGGGTAGTGTGGTCGGTATCATGCCAAGCCGCCTGTACTTCCTACAAATATCTCTTGTACCTATTTTCAGAGTTTGGTAGAACCCCTGATCCTTGTCAGTCAGAAAAAAAGCCTCTGTTTGTCATCGAACCTGACCTTTCTGATTAAAAATATTCCTTTTTTCTGTGTTCTAGCCAGGATGAAATTGACATTTTTGTTTACCTATTATGCCTGGCCCAATAATATGAAAATAGTAGTTTGCCCAAAAAGCACTTGCCCCCTCTCGACTCCTCTTTGAAGTGTTTCCGGGAAAGGTCCTTACATAACACCGATGTAACACCAATGGCAATAACATGTGAGCAATAACAGATTAGACAGAGAGAGAGAGAGGGGGGGGAGAGAGACAGACAGACAGACAGAGAGAGAGAGAGGGGGGGGAGAGAGACAGACAGACAGACAGAGAGAGAGAGAGGGGGGGGGAGAGAGACAGACAGACAGACAGACAGAGAGAGAGAGAGAGGGGGGGAGAGAGAGAGAGAGACAGACAGACAGACAGACACAGAGAGAGAGAGGAGGGGGAGAGAGAGAGAGAGAGGGGGGGAGAGAGAGAGGGGGGGGGAGAGAGAGAGAGACAGACAGACAGACAGAGAGAGAGCAAGTTGTCTTACCAGCTAATATTGCATGCCCCAATTTTTATTTGTAAGAAGGCAAGGAAGGCAACTTAGAAAATAGATTGATTGTATTAAAGACTAAAAAGGGGGGGGGGGGATACGAACAAACCTATGAGCTGGAAAACGAAGGAAAGAATTGAGAACAATCGTAAACCACTCATCATTTCTCTGCAACTAAGACTTTCAAAAGAATTAACAGGTCATTTAAGAAGCATTGTGGTTTATATAACTGTAATGACTGAAGAATATCTGACCGAAAAAAAAGAAAACTATAATATTGAGAAGACCACAAATTTACATCTTTTGCTCGTTTGATTGTGTACGTTTGAGAAGTGAAGTCTGTCTGTCTGTCTGTCTGTCTGTCTGTCTGTCTGTCTGTCTGTCTGTCTGTCTGTCTGTCTGTCTGTCTGTCTGTCTGTCTGTCTGTCTGTCTGTCTGTCTGTCTGTCTAAGAAGTGTCAAATGTAATCAAGTTCATACTTCAGTATACATTTTGTTTCTTATGAGAAACTTACCCATGTTTAAATCAGATTTAAGAAAGTTGCTGCTCAGTGTGGAAATACTGTCTGTATGCTTGGTCACGCTTTTCTTAAATAGTTAAGAACGTTAGTTTCGAGCTAAGCAGATAAATATAAATTAAGTATACAAGATTTCCTTGAAATCAAGTAAATTTAACAGGAAACTTTCAAATTTTTCGTGGCTGAATTTATTTGTAGTTCACTTGAACGACTATCTTATACTGCATTATCTCATTCCAGGGATCCCTCTCGGAAGTAAATTGAGCGTCTTGAAGTGTAACTTTTATACAAATTGGATTCACCACGTAGTATGCAGGTTAGGGATTTTATTTCACTGAAATAAATAAAATTCCTTGATCCTACCAGCAATCCAGATAAAATTTCAAATGATTGGCAATTCACAAATTAAATCAACTCGCCCAATTCCTCGTTCACGTTGCCACGATACTAATTACTTTGATCCCACCTCCCTAAAAGGACTTTAACTGAGCGCAGATGGGGTGTTTTGTTCAGATTGTCAGCAATTCGAAATATCTGCAACTTTCGGTTCAACATGTCCTTCAGCGTAACTTTTGTTGGGTACTGGGCTGCATTCCGAGTTCCATCCCTTGACCAAACAGAATAGTTCATTTTCAATTCCACCACATTGAAGTATAGCTGAATTTGTTATCACTTGTGGTTTATTGATGCTGACGAAAACAGTCAGCTATGTGTCTCTGACCACTTTCAGCTCAGGTTCTGTCCGACAACTCTAGCAGCATCGTATACGTAAATGAAAATGAATTCGTTCCATGTTCCCTCTTTTATTGCCGTCACCTTATCTCTAGCGTTATGTATTATTTATCCATTTTCTTTTTCTGTTCAAATGCTCTCAGGAGTTCCAGTAAAGCAGTGGCCAGTGATATGGTCACGTGTGGACAAAAAGTTGATCTCGATCCCGACTGACAGCTTTTATTTTTGCCCAGCCTTAAAATTGGTACGAATGGTTTTCTTTAACTAACTACAGTATTGACGTAGTGCTGACCATATTATCCGTCCCTTTTCTTCCGCTACTAAAATAGCATCTACGGTCGAAACAGTTGTGGGCATTAACACCATGTTCCTTAAACTCAACACGTGAACCATGTTTCTTTCTCTTTTCTCTAATCCACATTCTTGCACTCATGCAACTATAAGACAATAACGAATACAAAACTGTTACTACGCCCATGCAACTTTGCAATCAGATATTCCCTTCGTGCTTGCTCCGTGGCTGAATCAGATAAATTTATACCCAATGCAAGAGGGCAATAATTCTCCCAGAAGAGAATCGGTTCTCTGAGAGGAACACAGGTTAGCCGTACTACGTTCGTGACTTGGCATCGTTATGATAGTGCTCTGACCTCAAGAAATTTTTTCTCTCCTGGTGACAGCAGACGGAACTAAACTATTTGCAAGTTATTGCGACGTACAACGACTCTCAAAACTGAGAACAGATATACGGGTTCAGTGGTGTTGAAATACACATAGAAAAACGGCACAGCGCTCCCACGAACGAACATTCTTCTCTGTGCCAAATTAATAGGTGCAGCAGCTGATTAGTTAAGCTAGAGAGTTAGATAGATAGATTGTTAGTTAATTATTAAGTTAAATTTGATTGGCCTTTGCTGTTTTCGTAGAAACTATATAGCAAGCAGTTAGTAAATGGTAGCAGGTCATGTAAACACAAGTTTTCTGAGAAAAGCGCTTGGAGTTACCAGAAAAGACAGAATCATAAATGATAATACAAGAGAAAGAGTAAGCATTGAACACGTTCTAAGCTACATATAGAAACAAGTAAACTAGTTTTCCCTTTTAAAAAGAATGTCGTGTAATTCCTTACCATATAGAGCATATGTTTAAAAAAGGATGCAAGATGCAAACCCAGAGTGAGTTAGATGGACAGACACCATCAAGGTAACTCTGCAGCATCAATTGATAATGACTGAAGCCGCCAAAAGGACTTTGTATCTCCCTCGACACAAAAGGAAGTGAAGAAAGAAAGAAGAAAGAAAGCAGATCCCGTCATATATTTTTGTATGAACAGCCTACCCTATGGCTGCCTGTCGTATATAATATCGACAGATTCGGCCGCAGAAAGAAAACAATTTTTTCTTGTACCTGTTTTCTTTCCACGGCTTATGTCCTTTTTTTTTTTTTTTTTTTTGCAAATTAACCCTCGAATGCAATTGTGCCTTCTCATTATTACTGCTCCCCTGATTCGGTGGGTCCCTTTCGTTTACAAAGAAACTACTAACGGATACCTTACACATCATTATACTAGAGTTTTCGTATGCACATGATGGGTTCTCCTCCCAGAAACTGCATGGAGATGCGGTTAATGTCCACACAGCCATCAGCTTACAGTTTCACATCATGTCTGATGGGTGGAGACTTGGCGCATTGCTTGATTCACGAATTAATTCTTTTGTTCTACAATTTAAAGGGAGCCGCGATAGCTCAGTGGTTAGTGAACTGGACTACAAAGGACATGAGGTAGGGTTCGATCCCAACCGACGGCTCCGGATTCACCCAGCTTTAAGTGGGTACCGGATTTTTTTCTGGAAAAGTAAAGCGGCACGGGCGTAATACCGACCACATTACCCCAAAAATCCTGTGCCGAAGGTCTGTAAAATTGATGGTCACTAACACCATATTCCCTATACGCCACTTAGCGAGACGGTGGCTCTTTACTTGTTTTTTACTCTACCACTTAATGTTCAGTATTTGATTGAAGAAGCAGCAGACATGGAAACTGATCTTCTGTCTAGCTTTGAGTAACGAAAAAATCTATCTATCTATCTATCTATCTATCTATCTATCTATCTATCTATCTATCTATCTATCTATCTATCTATCTATCTATCTATCTATCTATCTATCTATCTATCTATCTATCTATCTATCTATCTATCTATTTATCTATCTATATATCTATCTATCTATCTATCTATCTATCTATCTATCTATCTATCTATCTATCTATCTATCTACCTACCTACGTACCTACTTACCTACCTACCTGCCTGCCTGCCTGCCTGCCTGCCTGCCTGCTATCTATCTATCTATCTATCTATCTATCTATCTATCTATCTATCTATCTATCTATCTATCTATCTATCTATCTATCTATCTATCTATCTATCTATCTATCTATCTATCTATCTATCTATCTATCTATCTATCTATCTATCTATCTATCTATCTATCTATCTATCTATCTGTCTGTCTGTCTGTCTGTCTGTCTGTCTGTCTGTCTGTCTGTCTGTCTGTCTGTCTACCTATCTATCTATCTATCTATCTATCTATCTATCTATCTATCTATCTATCTATCTATCTATCTATCTATCTATATATATATATATATATATATATATATATATCTGTCTATATATCTGTCTATCTTCCTGCCTGTCTGCATGTTTATCTGCATTTCATTCCCCTCTGTCTATCCCCTTAAAGTCTCTTGCACCCATTATCTAAGGCTGTGCATGTCTTGTGTGTGACCACAGGTAACATGCGCATCCACAGTAGACCAATGGTTATTGAACTAAGAATAATAAAGATGGAATTCGATCCTGATCGACGGATAATTTTCTCCTCGGGTGCTCGACCTGGTCGCATCAGTTTCTTATTTGTTTGTGTACTCCAGATTTATTTTCTCTAAGAAAATCCCAAGGGAATGAACTGCACTTGAATATCAGTCCCGTCACCCATTTTTTTTTTCATATTGATAGCTGTGTGCTCAGGTGTGCTTTTGCAGTGCAAGTAAATAGTCTCCGATTTCAGAAATAATCTCATTTTTTGATCGTCGAGAGTTATGACGGTTTGTATATATTTTGTCCATCAATTTGGCTCTGAAAGCTGCCATTTCTATCTATACATTTTCATTTTCGGCTCCAAGGGGTTTTAAAGTGTGCTGAGTATACACGGGACCACCTGTTTGTTTGACCTTATCCGAGAGAACTAGACATTGAATCTCACTCTACAGAGACCGGGGCAGGGTAAAAGACACACAGAATCTACGGGGATGGATAGAGACTGTATAGTTTCTTTTAGTGTGTATTGACCTTGCAGAGGTTCAAGGTGGCAACATATTAACGTTTTGTGTGGGCATTTCTTGCAGTCAAGTTGTAGATTATTTACTGTCAGGATTTCTTCGGTTCTCCTGAATGAACCCTGGAGTCTATGGAAGTAAAAACACAACCTTCGTTCTTCAAACTATATTGAAACATATGTAATTGATGTTCACTAGACTACAGGCTCTCCTATAGAATTAATTGTCACCGTTATCAGGTTAAGCAACGAGGACAATATTTATGCCTAGAAAGGGACTTCCTGTCTGGGTCTGTCATGTTGTAGTGCAGCTGATGCAAGTTCAAGGTTGATAAAGAATCCTATCGTTTAATCTTCCTGACTGCTGAACAATTTTGATTTGATAATAGTTCTGGAATTAGTTTCGCTTTTATGTAAAGTGCGTGGAGCTTGCGTGAGTTGTGATTGGATAAGTTCAAAGATAAATTTGCTGAACGTGTGTCTCTTTCTAAGCACTTTCATCTTATCATCATCAAGTTCTGGGCCTGCTGTCGTAGGTGTTCATATCTCTCCACAATTCTCGATCTCGACAGTTATTTATCATTTCTGTTGTTCACCTTCTGCCAAGCCATTCTCTTAAGCTGTCTGGTATCTTTTCTCTTTGCTTTCTCCTATCCCTTCGTCCCTCAATTTTCCCAGTTGTGGGTGATACTTTTTAGTCAAAGGCTAGCGGAGCCAACCGTAAACAAACCGACGGAAGGCAACAGAAAACCGCCGTCGTAACTTCTTTATACTTTCGTTTAGACATTTTTTATTGAGGAAATTTGTTGCAAAGGCGGTTATGGACACCGGGGGGGGGGGGGGGGGGTTGCTGAGTCGATTCATAGGTAAGACGTCGGGACGTGGTGGTCTAGAGGTAAGACGTCGGGACGTGGTGGTCTAGAGGTAAGACGTCGGGACGTGGTGGTCTAGAGGTAAGACGTCGGGACGTGGTGGTCTCGAGGTAAGACGTCGGGACGTGGTGGTCTAGAGGTAAGACGTCGGGACGTGGTGGTCTAGAGGTAAGACGTCGGGACGTGGTGGTCTCGAGGTAAGACGTCGGGACGTGGTGGTCTCGAGGTAAGACGTCGGGACGTGGTGGTCTAGAGGTAAGAGTTCGGGACGTGGTGGTCTAGAGGTAAGACGTCGGGACGTGGTGGTCTAGAGGTAAGACGTCGGGACGTGGTGGTCTAGAGGTAAGACGTCGGCCTTTGAACTGGACTGTCCCGGGTTAAAACCCCATTACAAGCGGTGGGAATGTTTTTTTTTTTTGTTTTTTTTTTGTAACTTTAATCCGTGGTAGAAAAATCATCTCAACTGAGATTAAATGTGTCAGACGAATGACAGAAAACAGTCTGAGAGATAAGATCAGAAATGATGAACTGAGAAAAAAAGCTAGGAATAGACCCCGCCATAGAATAAAGAAAAACAGATAAAATGGTTTGGCCACGTGACAAAGCAGAGTAATCAAAACACAACACAACGAGCCCTCTTTAAACGTTGCGAGAACACCAGACCCAAGGGTCGACCACGAAAAAGATGGATCGATG
Organism: Megaustenia siamemsis; assembly: GCA_032433765.1. Taxonomy (NCBI): domain Eukaryota; kingdom Metazoa; phylum Mollusca; class Gastropoda; order Stylommatophora; family Ariophantidae; genus Megaustenia; species Megaustenia siamemsis. Next base: position 110,342,763 of record JAVIAB010000051.1, read on the forward strand.
GAATATTAGATGCACTAGAAACATAACAGCAGCAGATGCGAATAGATGATCAAAAGACCGCAAATTATATCTCCCCTCGACGCTGAAAGGCAAATGAGGAAGTAAAGAAGAATTATCCGTGGTTTCTTCGTGACGTCACTCCCCACTGGTCTCTTGATAGTGAGTTCCCATGTAATACCCCTACGGAAAAAAATCAGATCCCTGTGCACTCGAGCACCTTTAAAACCTCGTAGCAGTTAACAGACGAAAATAGTAGGTCACAAAAGGCTGCTGCCCAGGGAAACATTGTTAGGTAAATCTTTTTATCCTGAGAACGGACGTGTCAGTTCTAGAGACGCAAATATTGAGGTTTTGTCGTAAACTAACATCACAACGCATCCACGCCCACTTAACGGATGAACGCTAAGAGGAAGAAAAAAATAGAAGTTGAAGAAGAAGAAGATGAAGATGAAAAGAAGAAGAAGAAATAGAAGTTGAAGAGGAAGAAAATGAAGAAGAGGAAGAAAATGAAGAGGGAGAAGAAATAGAAGTTGAAGAATAAGAAAAAGAAGCAGAACAAGAGAAGAAAAAGAGGAAAAAATAAGAAGAAGAAAAAATAAAAAGAAGAGAAGAGGAAGAAGAGAAAATAAGAAGAAAAAAGAAGAATAAAAAGAAAAGAAGAAAAAGAAGAAGAAAAGAAGAAGAAAAAATAAAAAGAATAGAAGAAGAAGAAGAAGAGAAAATAAGAAGAAAAAAGAATCAAAAGAAGAACAAGAAGAGAAAAAGAAGAAGTAAAAGAAGAAGAAGAGAAGAAAAAAGAAGAATAAAAAGAAGAAGTAAAAGAAGAAGAAGAAGAGAAAAAAGAAGAAAAGAATAAGAAAAAGAAGAAGTTGTAGAGAGAAAGGAGAAGAAAAGAAGAAGAAACAGAAGAAGAAAAAAATAAAAAGAAGAGAAGCAGAAGAAGAAGAAGAGAAAATAAGAAGAAAAAAAGAAGTAAAGAAGAACAAGAAGAGAAAAAGAAGAATAAAAAGAAGAAGTAAAAGAAGAAGAAGAAGAGAAAAAAGAAGAAAAAGAATAAGAAGAAGAAGAATAAGAAGAAGAAGAATAAGAAGAAGTTGTAGAGAGAAAGGAGAAGAAAAAGAAGAAGAAACAGAAGAAGAAAAAAATAAAAAGAAGAGAAGAAGAAGAAGAAAAAAGAAGAAGAGAAAAAGAAGAAGAAGAATAAGAAGAAGAAGAAAAAGAAGAAGTTGTAGAGAGAAAGGAGAAGAAAAAGAAGAAGAAACAGAAGAAGAAAAAAATAAAAAGAAGAGAAGAAGAAGAAGAAGAAGAAAAAAGAAAAGAAGAAGAGAAATAGAAGAAGAAGAATAAGAAGAAGAAGAATAAGAAGAAGAAGAATAAGAAGAAGTTGTAGAGAGAAAGGAGAAGAAAAAGAAGAAGAAACAGAAGAAGAAAAAAATAAAAAGGAGAGAAGAAGAAGAAGAAAAAAGAAGAAGAGAAAAAGAAGAAGAAGAATAAGAAGAAGAAGAATAAGAAGAAGAAGAAAAAGAAGAAGTTGTAGAGAGAAAGGAGAAGAAAAAGAAGAAGAAACAGAAGAAGAAAAAAATAAAAAGAAGAGAAGAAGAAGAAGAAAAAAGAAGAAGAGAAAAAGAAGAAGAAGAATAAGAAGAAGAAGAAAAAGAAGAAGTTGTAGAGAGAAAGGAGAAGAAAAAGAAGAAGAAACAGAAGAAGAAAAAAATAAAAAGGAGAGAAGAAGAAGAAGAAAAAAAGAAGAAGAGAAAAAGAAGAAGAAGAATAAGAAGAAGAAGAATAAGAAGAAGAAGAAAAAGAAGAAGTTGTAGAGAGAAAGGAGAAGAAAAAGAAGAAGAAACAGAAGAAGAAAAAAATAAAAAGAAGAGAAGAAGAAGAAGAAGAAAAAAGAAAAGAAGAAGAGAAAAAGAAGAAGAAGAATAAGAAGAAGAAGAATAAGAAGAAGAAGAAAAAGAAGAAGTTGTAGAGAGAAAGGAGAAGAAAAAGAAGAAGAAACAGAAGAGAAAAAAATAAAAAGGAGAGAAGAAGAAGAAGAAGAAGAAAAAAGAAAAGAAGAAGAGAAAAAAGAAGAAGAAGAATAAGAAGAAGAAGAATAAGAAGAAGAAAAGAAAGAAGAAGATGAAGAGTTACAAAAACGAATAAAACAATTCGTCTATAGTCAGTTCTGGTAGTTTTTAATTACCTTTATTCAATGTTTCTTTGTTTGTTTGCGTTTACCAACTGTATATCTCTATCGAAGTCCCGAGGGACTCAATTTTGCGTGAATATCACTCAGGTGTTCCGCGCCATACAGGCAGATATTCTCCGACTTCAGATGTGCTCTCATATTTTTATCATCGAGAGTTGTGTGTGTAGACTTTTTTCCTATTAATATTTGGTCTACAGATTCCGATTTCCAACTCTCATGATTTCTTTAATGAACGTGCACAGAATGCATGCGGGAAATCTAGACATCGGATCACACAACCCAGACACCGGGAGTAGGGGGAGCCACAAAGCCATGGATCATTTTTTTTTGTTTCTATCGCCTGTGGTGGGAATCGAATCCTGGACTTTCCGAAACTGAGGCCGCCGTCTTACCTAGAGACCACCCAGCGAGCCCCTTTTTTCACCCATTTAATTCAATCGATAAAATCTTCCCTTGTTTATTTGAATCAATCGGCCTCACGGAGAAACAATGCAAACAGAACTTCAATAAACATTGTATTAAGAGTAAACGCATAACATTATAGGTAACTACATCTATTATAATTTTGATAATAATAATTTAGCTAACAATAATGTTTTTTAAAGTGGCGCGAGTGGGATGGTGAGTGATAGGCAGGATGTCCAAGTGCGTCCTTAGTAACAGCAGAAGCAAACGTCATTATTTTGAAGTTTCTAAACAGTAGAGAATGTTCAATTATGTGCTTAATGAACTAAAGACCTAGAAGTGAATCGTCAGATAGGGAGGCGAGGATTTCCGCTTTATGTGCCCTTCACGGCTCGTAAGAACCTAACTAACGAATCAACTAAGTAATAAAATAATTAAATAACTAACTAACAAATTAAGTAGCTAATTAAATAAGTCATTAATTGACTAACTAATTAACCAACTAACTAATTAACTAACTGTATAATTAACAAACTATATAATTAACTAACTAATTATGTAACTAATTAACTGACTATACAATTACCTAACTAATTAATTACCTGTTAACTAACTTGTTAACTAACAAATTAATAAACAGATTAACTAGTTAATTAGCTAACTAATTAACTACTATCCTATGACTATCATATACATCTGACGGTGCATGTTGGGGGACTATCGACAGGACCAGAAAAATAAAGGCCGTTTGGTCAAAGCAGTCGCCTCGACGATGTGTGGAATATAATTTTTATTTGAACTAATTAACTAAATTACTAAACTAATTGACTAGCTAAATTGTGCATGAATATTTATTTTAAGAATACCAGTGGACAAGACAGTCCTAGATGGTGGTCTATTCAATGTTATTTTCTCATTTTATAAATGTACTATAATTATATCTAAATGTGAATGTATTATAATTAATGGCAAAACAACTTTTGAGGCAGTGCTGAGGTCAAATTCTGAAGAGAAAAGGCGCAGGAAAAAGGAGACAAGCCAAAGTGCACGAATAAATCGTGTTTGTTCTGCGGATGGATCTGTCTATCCAATATTGGCAGATTCAGCAACGAGAGAAGTTGTTCCACAAAACGGCATCCAGCATAAGACAATAATATTTTTACCAAACTACTGATTTATGATTGCTTGCTACCAACCGTCTGTCAAGACATCAAAGACCATATATATATATATATATACCTTCATCATCATTGGGTGCCGTCTCTGCATCGAATGTTGGCTACCATGGAGTGCCATTCCACTGTTTCTTGCTATATATATATAATTATAACCTTTAAATGGCATGGTAACGACCATTCTGCGAGGAACTGTGAAAAGAACGAGTCGTGGGGCTGATAAAGAAAGAAATGGGAATATAACATCAAAGAATGGGACATACTAAGAGGTCTGGCTTCTACTTTGCAGGGTCCCAAAAAGTGTCTGAAGGTCGATGCAGAAGGTTGAGGTTTGTGGTGCCCTAATGACCCTCGAGTGTTATGGGATGTTAGGGTCAACTCTTTAAGTTTGCATAACTCAGGATATTGTTCATAGTTTTTCTTATTAAATACACTACAAGTATGTCATTTTTTTTCTTCTTTTTTCCATTAACTCTATCAGATGTTTCCGCCATACAGGAACAGTCTTGTTGTAGACGATAGGAAGACTGCGATAATTTCTTTTCGACTCTTCACAATGTCAGCTCACTATATTACTATTTCAAATTATAGACCTACTTTTTTCAAATGCTATCAATCTATATTTCAAATAAAATATATGTCATACATAACATGTGGTTATTATTTTATCTAGCACTCGATAAATCTTATCTAGCAGGATTTTTTCTCTCAGTTATTGAAATATAATGCAAAGGAAAGAGGCCAAGAGGAGATAGAGCTCCTGAAAAACATCAGAAAGAAAACAATCGACATTTTTCGACCACATCATGAGAATGTTGGAATAATTGGTTACCGCTGGCAAAATACTGGGAAAGAGAGATCGTGGACGTCAAAGAGAGAAAATACTAGATAGCTTGGTGTCATGGCATGGAAAACTGTCAACAAAAGTATACGATATGATGCACTGTAAAATAAAAATCGTGGAAGGACGTACAGACACACAATTTATTCTCGAGCTGTGATCGCAGCTCTATGATATAATCATGAGAACACCTGCGTGAAAGACATCGCAAAGGATCGCTAATTTTTTAGTTAGCCGAGTTGGCAGTGTTCCTTAAAGTTTGGCTTTTCGTGGTGATCCTGGTTCACTGTGCCAAAAAGTACGGGTTCGGTCTTGTTTAGGATCATATATTGTTCTTTTTTTTCTGTTGTTGATTATTTGTCATGTTTTTCAGAGTGTTGTAATCATACCTCTTCCTCAGAATTGATTCGCTTACACAATACGAAATGTCAAGGGAACATACCGAGAAATAGTACCTCTTGCAAAATTCATAGATTATAAAATTGTGTCCCTTCGTTACGAATAGCTGTTTCCTGTCTTATAATTCTCACAAGCTGATGTAAGTTATGTTGTTCTGATGATTCACTACTTTGATCGAATCACATCACTTTTTTCTAAGATCACAACAACAAAATGTCAGATCTCAAAGGGTTGCTTGCTTGCGTTCGCCCGATGACTAAAGGAGTACACCTCTTCATCATCCGCCCTTAAATGGACGTTAAGTGGGCGTGTCTACGTTGTGTTGTGGTTTGCAGTATAACTGTTATATTTGCGCCTTTCGGCCCAACACATCCGACTCCAGCATGACATTTTTCAGTACCGAGTTGTCTTCCTCTTCGATCCCTGCTCCCTTAGTCATACTAGGCAGGTTAGTCTGTTGCTACAGGCACCACGGAGAAGTGGAGCAGGGTATGGATGGTTCTGGTTCACCGATCCTAGCGCAAGCCATCAGCTGTGGGTCGCTGACAACTTTCAGCTCTGGTGCTGTGAGGCGCGCCTTCGCCTCCTCTCAAATGGTAAATGCTCTACCCTTTAAGAGTACATTAATTTGACCACGGAAGAAATTGAAGCAAATAATACTAGCCCTGATGGGGACTACAGTTACTTTTCTTTGTTTGGGAGATGAGATATTAATTCGGATGATTACGCTGGCACGGGCGGTTGAGCACTTATGGATTTTAATTCGTTTGCAGTGATACCGGGGCTTTCCATAACCAAAGAACCTAAGAATTAGCCCTGAGATGTGACGTCGATGTTACTAAATATGACGTGTTCAATATTTACAAAGCTTCAGTTTTGCTCTAAATTTACAATGTTTATTTTGTGATCAATTTATTTCACTCCCAGAAGTTGTTCAAACGTATCAAATCAACCCTTGATTAGATTTCTACTTTGCCATTGACACGCATTGAACAATTGAAGCTGCAATGTTTGTTTTGAAAAAAAACCGCTTAACGTGTTTAGAGAGTTAATTACATTTGCTGGCTAGTAATTACATTTAAAGTGTTCCAACACTGAATGTACTAAGCTGTTCAAGTGTTGTCTACAAAATTGTGAGGTAAATCAAATAACTTGAGTCCCCTGATGGAAAGATTAGTAAATAAAACAGAAATGTCTTTTGATTGTTGTTTTCACGACAGAAAGGTGCCTTTAGGTGCACTATTATTATTAGATTAGATAGCAAACGTAGTTTTTTTTTTTTAAATAGGTTTTACATTCGGCCTTTGGTATATTTTAAAGTGATTTTCTCCAGGCTGTAATACCTTTATTAAGAGCGTGCCGTCATGTAAACATGCCACATGAGTGTTTAGTATTTGAAATGACACATGTTAAGTGCAGTAATTCCAAAATGGCTATGTAATATATATTACTGGTACATGATTTACAATTGACGTAAAGACGCGAAACTACAGCAAATTAAACAGAAATAATGAATCAAGATGCATAACTCATTACTAGCGCAATGCTTGACAGGTTTATGACGTAGATGTGCGTCATTAGAGCAGTTTATAATAATTCTGTACGTAAAGATAAACATATATAATACTACATTTTTTTCTGAATTGATGATGTAATGACACGTCACTAAAGAAATTATGACGTAAAATACGGCACTAGTGCAAGACTTATAGAATTAGTTGATGACTATTGAGCATGTCGTTAAGAATTAACGTGCACAATAATTATGTTTGAGGTAATAATTTAAAACTATGGTTGAATTGAGTTTTTTCATGAATTATTCTTATCCCCCCACCCCACCCCCAATTTTCATTGAAATAAAACAACTTGTTTGCTGCATGGTTCATGAATATTATTTTTCATAGTGCTTACTAGTTAGGTGGGTGTGGACGCGTTATGTTTCACGGCGTTATCTGCGCCGTTAGGACCGAACATCCGTTACCGTCATGAGTTGATTTGCCTAACAAACTTTGCCAGGGAGGCGGCTATTTTTGACTCTTTTTAAACGGCCATGAGTTCTTTAACATGCGCTGAGTGCGCACGGGACTTACTATTTTCTTTTCGCCGTTATCCAAGAGGCTTAGACATCGGATCTCATTAACCAGAGACCAAGAGATGGTAAAGCCACGAGGAAACCACTGATTCGAATCTTGTCCACAGGTCGACGTCATACCGCTAGGCTACCCAATCCCTGGACTGTTTTATTATGTATGTTGGAGTATGCCAGGAATCCGTGCTATCGATGACTCATAAGCCTGCTGACTGGATGTTCCGGGTTCAGTTTCTAAATGTAGCCATTTTTTTTTCTATCAGCACAATTTCCGGGCTATCGACGTCTTCGTCTTCCTATTCAGTTTTCACCCTACTACAACTTCCCTGTAATGTGCACCCTCAGAATGACGTTAAATGTCAGCAGATGTGCTGTGCTGTCGCTTACTTCTGGCTGCGATTGTTTGTATTTTTATGCCCGACACATTCGGCTTCAGGACATCATTATTTGGTACTGAATTGCCTTTCTTTTTGTTTTTTTATTCCTGCTATCTTGACAAGTGATCAAAAAAGTAAAAATAACAACTATCTGCCATAAATAATAAACTAAAAACTGAAAACAATGAAGAAAATTATTAATAAAATGAACATTGCATTTATTGTGACTTAGTAGTGAATGGTGATGCCCAGTGCGGCTCATGGAGAGAAAGAGGTTACTATTTGGTTGGGATGTCCCCTTCCAGAAACACACAAAAACGATTACGTTTCTGGGGTTTTCACTCTCTCCTGTCCCTTAGCACTACTGGTTGATGTTTATGGTTAGCTTTCCCTCTTTTCTACCAATCCGCCACACGTTTACCGCTTTCATGCTTCACGATAAGTTCCTTTTTCACTTCAGTCGTTGATACCACAAACTTTTTCTTAGGATTCACTCATTGCTTGCATACTCATCTTGGATGTCGCAGTTTATGGATTAATAGTTATACTCGTATAAACACAAATACACTAAAAATAAATATGGTGTGGTGGGGGCAAATGAATGCACATGAGCGTAACGAAAGAGACGCGCGCGCAAAAAAAAAAATTATTGAATATATGAACATTTTACATTTTCTCACTGCGCCTGCGTTTAATCAGTTCGAACATAGAATTAAGCATTGTTCGAACTCCGGATACAAATTCTCTTGAATCTAACGTTCAAACGGTTTGTTTGTTTTTTTGGAGGGTGGGGGGGGGGGGAGGGGTTGTGTTCGCAGTACGAAGCTCTACTGCATAATCTTAATCTGCTATTACTGTAAATACTTATTCATGGAGAGCATGTATAAGGAATGGTACAACATCATTTGAGACTCTGCTAAGGCAAAACTTAAAAGAGAAAAGACTCATGAAAAAGGATGGAAAACTCTGTGGATCAGTGGGCCTGACTTGTTCATTATGTAGCCGTGTGTGTCTGTCAAACATTGGTAGAATTAGCCACGAGACAAGCTGTTTGACAAAAACAAAACCTCAAAACAAAACACAATAGCCTCCACTGGACCGTCTGACAAGACGAATTGTTGGACGACAAGACAAGACAAGGCCATATATATTACTGTAGCTAATCCTGGCGCAAGCAGTCAGATATGATTCGTTGACCAATTTCAGTTTAGACATTGTCTGGAGTCTTGTTATCCACCCGCCCCCTCCCCGCCACTCGACTTCTGTTAATTGGTCCCTGATATTATTTCTGCAGTATTAGGGTGGCCTAGCGTGTAACTGACTTCAGCACCCATAAATATGCCATTGGGTGCGTAACAACAAGAGCACTAACGCCATGTTCAATATTTTTTCGAAGTTTATATCAAATTGGGAGCCGCGATAGCTCAGTGGTTAGTGAACTAGACTACAAAGGACAAGGGGTAGGGTTCAATCCAATCGACGGCTCCGGGTTCACCCAGCCTTAAATGGGTACCGGATTTTTTTCTGGTAAAGTAAAGCAGCACGGGCGTAATACCGACCACATTACCCCAAAAATCACGTGCTGAAGGTCTGTAAAATAAAGGGTCACTAACACCATATTTCCCTATACGCCACTTGGCGTGACGGGGGTACTTACTTTACTTTTTTTTTACAGTGCTTTTGAGTGGTCACAAGCGAGTGTTGGTCCGGAGTTATAGAGTTGAGATTTATGTTTCTATTTTGTGAGGAGAACCTATTGAGCTCTAGCATCTATCTGTCGTCTTTTTATTTTTTTTTCTTTCCTGTGTTGAGGTAATGTGTTGTACATAAGAATATTACATAAGTTTGCTGTTGTGTTGAGGTAATATGTTGTATAGAAGGTGTATTAAATTATGGCTATCAATTGCTTTTCAGATTTCAGCTATTAACTTATACTCTCCAGCAGCCTTGTTGTTGGCCATATGCTTTAAGGAGGTCTCTATTTCACTCAAAGTGAAGTCATCTAAATTTATATCTAATTCTGCTGCTGGTGTTTCAGCTTCAAAATCTATTAAATTGTGGGGTAGTGGGCGGTTAAGAATTTCTTTTAAGTGTTCCGCCCAACGTGCTTTTATGTCTGCGCTTGTTGTTAGCATTGAACCAGATTTGTCTAGAATCAGTGTTCCACTGGATGTATAGGTGCTCGTCATCAACTTTTGTACAGTATAGAGAGTTCTGCTGTCTCCTGTAATTACAGTTGTATCTGCTTTCTCTGCCAAATCGTCTATATAAGCTCTTGTCTATATATCTTTACAGGTCATTAAAATCTAGAACTGCCGCAAGTTTACTTTCTCATGCTATGGCTGTTTACAAATAATAATTATAAATATAACAGCATCAAAGCTTCAGAGGCCTGGAACACATCGCGATTCTCACCTTTTATTAGATGAGATGATAGCGCTCCGACAAACATTTATTTAGGGAAAAAGGAACTGCTAAATACAATACTAATTACGCTGGGATTTAGACGTGATTTAGATGAAGTCGTGTGCCAGGTACGAGCCAACATTTCTTTTAAAGTCTGGACCTAACGGTCTTTTCAAAAAAACTTCCCACAAGACTTTCAAGGCTGCATTCCACCAAAACGTATCCGCCTTTTAAACTCACTGCTATTAGCCTTCATCTTCTTCCTCTTCTACTTCCTCATTTGCCTTCCAGCGTCTAGGGAAGATATAATTTACGGTCTTTTGCTCTTCTGTTGTCCTCTGCTGTTGTTACGTTTCCTAATGTTTCTAATATTGCATCAATCCATATTTTTCGTTGTCGGCCCCTTGGTTCTCGCAATATTTATTGAGGGCTCGTTGTGTTGTGTTTAGATCTTTCGGCCAAACCATTTTATCTGTTGTTTCTTTATGTATTCCATGGCCGTGATTATTCCTAGCTTTTTTCGCGGTTCCTCATTTTTAATCGTATCTTTCAGGTTGTTTCCTGCCATTCGTCTAACACATTTCATCTTGACAGTGGTTATTTGTCTTCTTGTTCATGCATCTAGGGTCCGGGACTGGCATTAGTAACACAACGTTGGGATGAAGATTGCATTGTAGAGTGCCCGCTTTGCCTCTAGAGTTATTTCCTTGTTGGACAATAGTAGTGATAGCTATCCGATAATTTGACAAGCATTGTTCCATCTTGAGTTTCTTTCTGCTGCTTGTGAATTGTCGTTTGTCACTAAACTTCCTGGATATTTAATTTGTTCCACTTGTTTTAGTTGTCTGCCGTCTATAGCTATGTTGATGTTCCAGTTCTCTTTTGCGATGTTCATGACTTGTCTTTTACTGATGTTGATTTTCATATTGTATAGAGTGTCTATGCTGTTAAGTCTATTTAAAACGTTTTTGTATGTCTTCTATTTTTCCGTATATTAGTTGATCGTTTGCAAGCAAAGGCTAGTTAATCTCCTTTGTTTTCGATGGGTTAGCTAACTTACATATGTAGTCCATGTAAGCAATAAACAATAGGGGAGATAGTGCGCACCCCTGTCTTACTCCTGATCTTCCAAGTGATCTGCCTAGCCTGCTGCTGTTCTGACTGAAATGAGTGATGCCAGATTAATCTGACGTCATTCGAACTGACCAATCAGGTTAATTCTCGAGGCTCTCGTAAACCTCGTAAACTCAGCGTGAGATTAGTTATTTGATCAGCTCGTGAAGTAACCTTTGTTATTCGTACGTTGCTACTGAATTTATCAGCCCGCCTTTCATTGTTCCTAAGTTGATAAAACTATGCAAGAAGAACTAATCAAATGTAAATCTAGTGTCATTGTTGAAGCAGCATAATGCCATAGGCGGTTCTAGTAATTCATAAATAACATTAATTTTAGGACATATTAACACATTACAATGTCGGTTTCAAACTTATACCAAACAAAATAGATTATATAATAAAATCAACTGAACATTACAAACCATAATGATATTTTTTTTTAATAAAACGAATTCGTGATTTTTGTTGTTGTCAAAGTCACTAAAAGAGTAGAGTTAAATTATATGTAACCGTCAGCACAGTACAGAACGTTATATCACGCAGTGTCACTTTTAAAACAAAAATCTTTTTTGTTTACCAGTAGATTTATGCTTTGTAACTTTCTTATTATAAATATAGTTAACTTTATTGGCATTGTTGTGGCGGAATCTTAAATTGGTGTTTTATATATTCCAACGGGAGATGATTGGTGTAAATGAAAACTGTATTGTTACTTTGTCTTCCTGATGTCTTTTCATTCTGACGAACTACTACTGATTTGAACCTATTTGATGAGGGAATCTCCGGCGTTTTTCTTTAGGGACGGTATCTGAGATTCTGTGCATCGCAACATTTGAGCTGGTAGCAATTTTCTACCAAAAACTCCTTACAGACGCCAGAGTCCGCGAACTAGAACTGAGCAAGATCACACTCACACTGTCGCCACAAAAACATTTAACAAGAAAAACCTAATAAGGAGAGACCAAAGAGACAAAGCAACCCAGAATCAAAGATATCTCTTTTTACAGCTTGAGATGTGTCGAAGTGAAAGGCTACGAATAACCCCATTGTTCTGGATTAAAGACGAAAAAGAAATTTAATTTCTTTATTTTCCTGCACATTTTGTGACGATCAGATTTTGATCTACCGCAACATTACATCTCTGTTGTAGACGTTTATTAGAGAGTACGCTTTCATTCACTCATAGACTCGTCAGTAGCACATGGAGCTACCTAATCTGTTTCAGGCCAATAATTATATTATTGTTAACATTTAGCTAAATATGTTCTTGGCACTGTCTTCCTCCTTTGTTATATTCATGTCAAGCGCTGTCCAGTCTATCTCTTTCATGTCCAGCTCTCTCAAGTCCAGCTCTTTAAGTCCAGTTCGTTCATGTCTGGACTCTTTCAAGTTTAGCTCTTTCATGTTCATGTCACGTTAATGGACGTCTTTGAAAAACGAATAAAATGTATTTCTCTTTTCTTTCTTTCATTCTTTTATTTTTTGTCCAAGAACGTTGTTATGCTTATAGCATGTGTTTTGGAGCTCATCATCTATTCGAGACAAGTGCTATGGTAAACGTTTGATGATTCAATGATGTTCATCATCATCGAGTGCCATCTCCGCATCGAAGGTTGGCTACCATGGAGCGCCATTCTGCTCTGTCTCTTGCTTTGATGGTGTAGGTTGTCATAGGCTGGTTTGTCCATCTTTTGATGTACTCGTCAATGTTAGTCTTGGTCTGCCTCTGCCTCTTTTACCTTGTATTTTCCCCTCCAGTATTACTTTTAGTAGGCTTTTGTGTCTTTTAACATGGCCCAAAAATCGCATTTGTCTTGTTTGAATTGTGTTTAGTAGTTCTCTTTTCATTTTTAGTTGTTTTAAGACTTCATCGTTTGTTTTCTTTTCCTTCCATCCAATTCTACCTATTCTTCTATATATCCACATTTCAAAGGCTTTAATTCTCTGTTCTCTTTTCTTGTCTAATCAATGATATTACTTGATAATATTAATCACTCTTGGAATCCAGCTGTATAATGTAGATAATGGTTTGATATTTTGTCTCTCCAAGAGATTAAAAGTATGCATCTCAGACTGCATGTGTGAATTTCACTAATTCTCATTCTCCCCGCGTGCTATTTATAGTAAGCGTTGCATTAATATAATTGTCTCCATACAAAAGGTGAAATTAAAAAAAAAATAAGATACAAAAATATTCTTTGTGGTATATATGATATCATAAATATGATTGTTATTATTTGATATTTTTAGCGCATTCGAACTCCGTAATGAGCGACTCATTTATGAAGTTCGTTAAAAAGACTATGCCGCGTTTAAATGCTGGCAACGAGAAGGATGAGCCTGGAACTATGGGAATGAACTACTATGCGGATGACAATAAGTCTAGGCTGACTAGCAAACGACGAGCTATGAGTGATGCATCTCTCGATATGGTTAGTATCAGTTATGAGCAAAACTATCATCAATAATTTATTATCAGTCACATCATCCTGATAAACAATTTATAACCACAATTGGAATATTTCACCTGTTTTAACTCTTTCCATACCTTTCGCCGCACTTTATATTGGATTAAAATCCCCACTTTATATTGGATTCATAGATTACGAAAAGGCATTTGATAGTTTAGACAGAAGAATGCTTTGGAAGTTGCTGAGTCATTATGGAATCCCCATAAAGTTTATTAACCTGATAAAAACAATGTATGAAGGAACAAAATGTAGTGTGGTGCATGAAGGACAGCTTACAGAAGCATTTGAAATAAGAACAGGAGTAAGGCAAGGATGCCTTCTGTCTCCATTTCTCTTTCTACTGGCCATAGATTGGATTATGAAAATAACTCAAAACAACAGAAATGGGATCCAGTGGTCACTGACCAAACAACTTGATGATTTAGACTTTGCTGATGACATAGCTCTCCTATCACACAGCCACCAACAGATGCAAGATAAAATGAGTATATTAGATGAGAGATCACAACAGCTAGGACTAAAGATTAATAGAGATAAGACCAACATTATGAGAATTAATGCAGTTGGCAATAACCAAATAAAACTAGGAGAAATACCTCTACTAGACGTACAATCTTATATATATCTGGGCAGTAATATAGATAAAGAGGGAGGAACAGAAAACGATACCAAAATAAGGATATCAAAAGCAAGAGGAGCTTTCATTGCACTGGAAACATATGGAAATCCAAAGAAATTAGGCTAAAACAAAAATACAAATTTTCAACTCAAATGTTAAGTCGGTTCTATTATATGGCTGTGAAACATGGAGAATAACAAAATTGACAATCACGAAGGTACAGACTTTCATTAATGGATGCTTGCGCAGAATAAAGGGATGGAAATGGCAGGACAAAGTCACAAACGTGGAATTATGGAAATGTACCGGTCAAATACCAGTGGATAAAGAAATACAGCGAAGACGATGGCGATGGATAGGACACACACTACGGAAACCAACTGAGAGTATTACACAACAGGCCCTTTTTGGAATCCCCAGGGGAAAAGACAAAGAGGAAGACCAAGGAATTCTGGAGAAGACAGATTGAAGCAGAGATGAAGATGATGGGGAAGACATGGAATGATCTTAAAAGAATTGCAAAAAAACAGAACGACTTGGAAAGTGTTTGTTGAAGACCTATGCTCCACTGGGAGCTAAAAGGTAGAAGAGAAGATACCTTTCGCCGCACAGTTCGCCATGCCGATTTCGGCCACGTACGTTTCGCCACATAGTGCGCCACTCTCAATTTGGTTAGTGTAAACCGTCATCAAACCATATTCTTTTTGCATTTTTTGTATCCTCTTGGTATTGGTGACATCTGATACCCTGTTAAGTTATCTAAAAATTCAAATATAATATACTATGTTTTAGATAAGTATAAATTTGGAGTGATTCTTAAAACCATGAACAATTTTGTTTCCGAAGTCTCATCCATCATGATAAAAAGCTTCCGTGCGCAAAGAGTTAAAGATCGCCTTTCTCAAAATGTCTGTCTAAATGTTTGACTCCTTCATCTGTCAATTAGTCATTATCCATTGTGTTACATAATTCGTCTTTTGTTTTTGATCTCCTACATCTTATCTACTCAATTGTACATTAAGTAAGTATGTGTATTGTTAATTGGTTAGTTGATAGGATCGTCATCACTGCACTACGGACGGATCCAATGGTGTTCCGATTTAGCCCTTGAGAGGTTCCGAGTAGAGAATCCTGGCATACGTCCATGAACTTTGTAGCACGGTCTGGGATGCACGATGTTTACACATAACATACACGTTTGATTGATACCCATCCATCCATCCATCCATCCATCCATCAATCCATCCATCCATCCATCCATCCATCCATCCATCCATCCATCCATCCATCCATCCATCCATCCATCCATCCATCCATCCATCCATCCATCCATCCATCCATCCATCCATCTATCTATCTATCTATCTATCTATCTATCTATCTATCTATCTATCTATCTATCTATCTATCTATCTATCTATCTATCTATCTATCTATCTATCTATCTATATTTGTCTGTCGCTCTGATTCTAGCCTGTTATCCGTCAACCTATTTATCTGTGTTGTATTGTATTGTTAATATCTTCAGTAATAAAGAAAAGACGATGGTCATACGTTGGACATGTGATGAGAAGAGATAATAATCGAATAGCAAAGCAAGCCCTCATATGGGAAACAACAGGTAAAAGAAAAAGAGGAAGACCCAGGGAGACACTGAGAAGAACATTGATGAGAGAGGCAAGAGCAGCAGGAATCGGCTCCCTCAATGAGATAGAACTGCTTGCACAGAACAGAGACAGATGGCGAGATTTGATAAAATATCTTTAAAAGAAAACTGCTAGAACAAAATTCATATAGGAGAAGGTGTATCTTGGTCTACGCCCTATGGGCCGGTTACGGCTCGAAAGGTCAATAGATAGATAGATTGTATTGTGTTATAGTGTATTGAGCTGCCTTGTAGCAATGTGCTATATTGCGTTGCATGTATTATTCTGTAATTGTATACAATGTACGAGTACTACAATGTATTCTATACTACTCCACTGGACTGAACTGTACGTACCTAATTATTTATAATTTGTAAAAGATATTAACTTTCCCCTTTCAATAACCACATAGATAATTTACTGTTTACCTCCACTCTTTTTCTCTCTTTAGCAAAATGACATCAAGGAAGAAATGTCCGCGTTCTTCTCTCACACCAGCTTCACAGCCTTGACCCAGATCTACAAGGCCAACTCTATTTGGAAGCGGTTACTATGGACCATGTTGGTGATTGCTATGTTCGTGTGGATGTTCGTTCAGTGTTACTGGCTTCTAGATCGGTACTACAAATACCCAATGGAGGTAATCACCGTGGTTTCTAAATTTAAAGCATTTATTAAAATAATCGGACTGTTTATTCATTATTTGATATGTGCGTCTGCTTTCTCTGTTTGCCTGCCTGCTTGTCTGTGGGTCAGTAGGTGTGACTGCGTATTTGTTATTTTAGTTTGCTTCATTTCTCAACGAAAATTCTGATTTTTCCTTGTCTAATTTGTGTTCATATATATGATGATTTTATGGAGACGTTTTAATTTGATTGTTTGTTTCTCTTATGATGTCTGTGTATAACGGAGTGATTTCTCCCTGTTGTCACGTGTTAAAAAACCTTTTTGTGGATTTATAGAAGCAGAATAATTGCTTGGATAGAGAAGGCAACAATAACAATAAAGTTTGGAAACAGTCGAACACGAAGAAACATCTATTAAACAGAATTGCCGCAAGACAAGCTATTTTTTTTATATGTTTATACATTAGAAACAGAACAGAGAATTGAAGCCTTTGAAATGTGGATATATAGAAGAATAGGTAGAATTGGATGGAAGGAAAAGAAAACAAATGACAAAGTCTTAAAACAACTAAAAATGAAAAGAGAACTTCTGAACACAATTAGAACAAGACAAATGCGATTCTTAGGCCATGTTAAAAGACACAACAGCCTACTGAAAGTGATCATGGAGGGGAAAATACAAGGTAAAAGAGGCAGAGGCAGACCAAGATTAACATGGACGAGTAACATCAAAAGATGGACAAATCAACCGATGACAACCTGCACCATCAAAGCAAGAGATAGAGCAGAATGGCGCTCCATGGTAGCCAACCTTCGTTGCGGAGACGGCACTCAATGATGATGATGATGATGATGATGATACATTAGGAGACAAAGTAACTTATTGAAAATCATTCTGGAAAGCAAAAAAAAAAAAAAGGTAGGCGAGGTAGAGGCAGAAATAGTCTAAAGTGGACCAAGAAGATCAAGATGTGGACATGAGAATCTATAGTAGCGTGTTCCACCATGGTAAGGGAAATGACCCTCGCCACCTATATCTCTGAACCTGCTCGTTGAGGTGGTACCGACCAATAGTTGTGACGTTTTCAGTATTGCGAGAATGGGCGGTTGTAGGTAAAAATGAAGTCAGCCGTCTTTAACTCGCATAGCTCGTGACGTAACAAGTATTAGGGTGCTTTCGGGAAAACCGCCCCTGCGGGCAGGCTCGGAGATTTCGGGGCCGACATTGAGTGTGACTTAATTCTGGACGAAAAGGACACCGCCAAATCTATTGTTCATTCACAGGAGAGGGGTAACATGGGCGGGACAAGGACGTTTATATTGAGTTAATGATTAATCCAGAGGTAGAAAATGGGTATCGTCTATCCAGTGTTTAGTTTGAAAAGCAGACATATCTACAATCACTATCTCACTGGAACAATCACTTTGAATACGCTTCGAGAATATTTACACATATTTACACCCCAGAAAGAAACACACTGAATATAACAACATCATGTGCCGTCTGTGATATTAATGACCACAGACCAGGGGCCTCCATTATGATTGATACAACTGTTGCACCAAGCATTTCATCAGCAGAGCCATATCTATGGAATGTTAATCTGACATTGTTCTTGAATGATGTCCAAGTTAATGAGACATCAGAATCGTGTTGCGGCAGCTACCAGAAGGGAGCGGAGAACATCAAGTTCTGCTGCTATAAAGGAGACTTGCCTTGCTATCCCAGAATTGCCTTAAATGGGATCACTGTAGTTGAAAACTTCTCCTCTTGTGTAAACTACACATTCACATCTAAGAGTGAATCAGTGAAGGTCACAAAATCATATTCTCTCTGTGGTTTTACTAACTACAGGTCATGTGGCTTCTGTTGGATTGGAAATGATAACTTACCACCACTGTGTGTCTATATGTTTGGAATTGGAGTCATCAATGATGGCCTAACATCATCAAGTGCTATGACGATCATCATTTTCGGGAGGACGTGAACTCCCATGGTATATGGTGGATAGGCGGTAGGAACCATTGAAGGCTATGTCTGAAAAGTGTTACTTCTTGCAGTTTCCTCATATTCCAAGTCCGGCTTGTTGCAGGAGCTACTGAGTTAAGTGCTCTGTGCACACCGTGAGCTGTGTGTCTCATCCGTTTTGATCCTGCTTCGATATCCCGCTTATTTACGATGAATGATGATATCGTATGACAGGGAACAGTTGGCTGTGTTCACTTTCTGCGCGGTTTCGCCTTATGTCTTTTGGCGTGTGCTGAGACTGCTACGATGGGGACTACAGTTACCTTTCTTTGTTTGGGAGATGAGTTAGTAATTCGGATGATTCCACTGGCACGGGCGGTTGAGCAATTATGGATTTTAATTCGTTTGCTGTGATACCGAGGCCTTCCATAACCAATAACCAATAATAACGCTTCGAGAAATGTTGAGCTGGGTAGTGGAAAGAATAGTGGGATGCCCCAACAGCAACGAAACTGATTCCATAATAATATGAAACTCTTTATACAGATCTTCGCAGCAATAGGCAATCTGATCATCAGAAGTAGGCCACGTCAAGAAAGTGTTTCGGCCTTTAACTTCTTGACACTTTATGGGACGTGAACATGGGTCATGACCCACAGGCGTCGAGTCCTGTTGCATTGAACCCTGAAAGCTCACACTATATTCATGATATAATAACTAAACTTATTGTGCGCAACACTTCTGATCAAATCTACACGCGATAGACCATGATGGTTTTAGCTTTAACCTAGCACATTTGTGTCTTCTACATCTTGACAGGGAAGCCGCGATAGCTCAGTGGTTAGCGACGTGGACTACAAAGGACAAGAGGTTGGGTTCGATCCCGATCGACGGCTTGTTCCAGGCACTGTGTTCACCCAGCATTAAAAAGGTACCGGATTTTTTTCTGGGCGCGGTATGGGCGTAATACCGACCACATTAGCCAAAAACCATGTGCCGAAAGTCTATAACAATTATTGTCACTAACACCATATTCCCCATAAGCCACGAGGCGTGACGAGGCTCTTTACTTCCTTTTTACATCTTGGCATCTGTCAGCAACTGTTTACTTGCATTGTTTTTTTTTAAATCTGACTTCTGATTTCTTCTATTTGTTTGGTTTTTTTTTACGTTTTTTCTGTGGTTTCGTGCTCGTCCTTACTTACTTCTTGCCCAATTTCCTAACTCTATAAAAAAAAAAACTAAAGTACCCCCGTCACGCCAAGTGCCGTATAGGCAATATGGTGTTAGTGACCATACATTTTACAGACCTTCAGCACATGATTTTTGGGATAATGTGGTCGGTATTACGCCCGTGCCGCTTTACTTTCCCAGAAAAAAATCCGGTACCCATTATAGGCTGGGTCAACCTGGAAGCCGACGGTTGGGATCGAACACTATCTCTTGCCCTTTGTAATCCAGTTCACTAACCACTGAGCTATCACGGCTCCCTTCCTGACACAATAATAGTGGATTATTTTCCCGATGATTCGTAGCTTCTGAGACAAATCCAACTACTTCTGGTAGTGGTCTATGGCTTGTGCTAACGACTTGTCTAACTTCTATTTTACTTTGTCATTGGCAGGAGGACATCTGACCTTCTCTCTCTTCCCGTTCATGGGGCCAGTGAATTAATCCTCGGACAGATCGACTTGTATATTCTCAGTGCTGTGGACTGCCTACTGACTGAGACCTTATGACGTCTTATCTGTGGGATAGTGCGCTTTTGTACTAATGCTATACTGCCACACCTCTTCGCTCTGTGAACAGAACTTCTACAAAACAAGAATTATTTGCATCCACCATTGCATTCTGGTCCCACAGTGGCAGAGTGGTTAGTGTGTTAGCTGCTGGTCAAAAGAGTCGAAGTTTAACTCCCAGATATGACAATTTGGAGCTATTTCTTTTTTTCGAACCAACAAGACTTCAGTGTTCACCTAGTCTCCAAAACTTAGCGCCGGTGATCTTTCTGAGAAGAAAGACGGGCCTGGTGTTATACTGACCACATTACCCAAAAAATGCGCCACCAGTCATGAAAAAGCATGCACAATAACACCATATTCCAAATATGCCATATGGTTTGAAAAGAACCGTTATTACTATTACTTATTACACCGGAAATAGCATTTCAGAAAATGAAAAACGTCTTAGGCAACAAAAATATGTCAATAGAAATGAGAGAGTTCAACGGTGCTACATAGAGCCAATTCTAACCTTTGGAAGCGAATCATGGACAGTAAACAAATAAATAAAAAGATGCTTAGATGCCACAGAGATGGAACTTCTCAGGAATGTTGACAGTTCCCTGAACAGTTATAAAGACCAACGAGGAAATTCTCAAAGAGGCCAAACAAAAAGGGAGCTCCCAAAAACATCAGAAAGAAATAATCGACATTTTTCGTGCACATAATGAGAAGAGGAAAGTTGAAATACTTGGTTACAACTGGCAAAATACAGGGAAAGAGAGATCGCGGACGACAAAGAGCGAAAATACTAGATAGCTTGGTGTCATGACATGGAAAACAGTCAACAAAGGAATTGATACGATGCACGGTGGATAGAAGATTGTGGAAGGACATGATCGCCTACGCTAACCGATATAGCACATAATGATGATGATGATTACACACGATAATGAAGCAAAACATTTCTAAGATTTGGTTTTTTTTTTTTAATTAATGTTTTACATTCTGATCTTCACTAACTCAATGTACATTTGTGTTCTACTTTATAGGTCAAACTGGACTTAAAGGCAGCTCCGGAGTTGGAATTTCCCAGCGTCACCATTTGTAATCTCAACCCTATCAAAGAAGATAAAATTAATCATGAAAACTACGAGCTCCTGAGGAAGTTCATCAATCCTAACGTGCACGACGATCTGTTCCACGAGATTGTGCACAACTGGCTTTCCGACGGTATTTTCTCATCCTCAGTATTGATGTGGAATACCTTCGAACCTTTTAAAACAAAATTTGAATGTTAATTAGACAAGAATAAATGTATGAAAATAAGTTTCATTTCAAAAATCAAAATTTGAATATCTGTCATGTAACGCTGTTTTAAAATGAAGTAAAATTTCTCCATAACCTATCCTAACGCCATAATGCAATAATGTGAACAATAACTTCAACATATTGCCTGAATGTCTTCTCTTATTCATCACAATGTGCCAAGCAGGTTGGTGTAGGCGATCATCACTCTCCACATCTCTCGGCCCTCATTCATGTCCTAATTTCAGTCGGTAATCTTTTATTATGTCATTTGGATGAACTGTTCAATATTTCTTCTCTTGATTTTCCTCTCCTCTTCTTTCAATTAATTATGCGCGTTGTTATAGTATTCTCAATGCCTTCTTTACGCACCACATGTCCTTTCAATTTAGATTGTCTTTTCCTTATTATTTTGATATTTCTGGTTTCTACAGTTCTCTTTTTAAACACTCTTCATTAGTAATTTTTCCTATCCATGGAATTTGTAGCATTCTTCTCATCAACCACATCCCAGCTGCCTCTAATGTTCTGTGTTATCTTACTTATCGTCCATACCTCACTTCCATACAGTAGAACAGATTCGATGTAGAACTTTAGGACACGTTTTGTAACATTAATTGACAATGATGTGTTACATAGGATGTTTTTCATTCGACGGAATTCTGTTTTTGCTTGTCCTATTCTGCTTCTAATTTCTTTAGTGCATCTGCCGTTTGATATTATTGATCCCAAGTTTTTGAATCTATGCATTTGTTTCAAGATTTTTCCATTTAGATTTACTCTATATGCTTGTGTGTTTGGTTTCTTTGATATTATCATAGTTTCTGTCCTTTTGGTGTTGAGGATCAGACTTTCTTGTTCACTTTCTGTCACTTCTCTTATTATACATTCCATACGTTCTAAAAAGTGCTTTCAATAAAATAATGCATGTTTCTGATGTATAATAAAACGTTTTTTACTCGCTGCAGTTTACTGGTACTGATAACTTAACATTGATACCATATTTCCTTTTAATTCCTAGATAATATAATTGTGCATGGTCTTCACTGTCTTAGGTTCGTACATTCTTGTGCATCGCACCAACAAATGTCGTTTTAGTTGTTGCTGTCCTTTCCCAAATTTGATTACAAAAACCGATGGAGACTGTTTTCCTTTTTCCTGCAGTTTATAGTTTGTGGTCTTCTCTTATTTTAAAAAAAAATTAATACCAGTGATGACCTCCACCATGGATTGTTCTAGGGATATAAAGGTTTAGAATTAATTTTTCTAGGCCACAATATTTATAATGGGCTGACCAGTGGTCATCCTAATTATTATTTTTAACCAAAGCTATACATTAAATGGATACAGCGGGGATTGAACCCACCTTCACTTTATCACCAAGCCAGCGCGCTAAGCAATACACTGTAGACGCAACTATGGGCATAACATGAAGGGGTCTTAGAAGCGAATGCCCCGATCTCAAAATTCTAAGGAGCATAATGTATAAAAGGAAAAACAAATCAAAGTTCCAATACAATTTTTTTTTACGTAGCGAGATAAGAGGGGCAATATTTGCTTTGTCCGGACGTTGGCAACCCACACACGTGCCTTGTCTCAGGCACTGGCAACCCACACACGTGCCTTGTCTCAGGCACTGGCAACCCACATACGTGCCTTGTCTCAGGCACTGACAACCCACACACGTGCCTTGTATCAAGCACTGGCAACCCACACACGTGCCTTGTCTCAGGCACTGGCAACCCACACACGTGCCTTGTCTCAGGCACTGGCAACCCACACACGTGCCTTGTTTCAGGCACTGGCAACCCACACACGTGCCTTGTTTCAGGCACTGGCAACCCACACACGTGCCTTGTCTCAGGCACTGATAACCCACACACTTGCCTTGTCTCAGGCACTGACAACCCACACACTTGCCTTGTCTCAGGCACTGACAACCCACACACTTGCCTTGTCTCAGGCACTGACAACCCACACACTTGCCTTGTCTCAGGCACTGGCAACCCACACACGTGCCTTGTCTCAGGCACTGGCAACCCACACACGTGCCTTGTCTCAGGCACTGATAACCCACACACTTGCCTTGTCTCAGGCACTGACAACCCACATACTTTCCTTGTCTCAGGCACTGACAACCCACACACTCAAATTGTCTTAGGCACTGACAACCCACTCACTTTTCTTGTCTTATACACTGTCAACCCACACACTTTCCTTGTCTTATACACTGGTAACCCACTCACTTTTCTTGTCTTATACACTGTCAACCCACACACTTTCCTTGTCTTATACACTGTCAACCCACACACTTTCCTTGTCTTATACACTGTCAAC
Source organism: Megaustenia siamemsis (assembly GCA_032433765.1). Lineage (NCBI taxonomy): Eukaryota > Metazoa > Mollusca > Gastropoda > Stylommatophora > Ariophantidae > Megaustenia > Megaustenia siamemsis. Next base: position 110,366,462 of record JAVIAB010000051.1, read on the forward strand.
CCACACACTTTCCTTGTCTTATACACTGTCAACCCACACACTTTCCTTGTCTTATACACTGTCAACCCACTCACTTTTCTTGTCTTATACACTAGCAACCCACTCACTTTTCTTGTCTCATACACTGTCAACCCACACACTTTCCTTGTCTTATACACTGTCAACCCACTCACTTTCCTTGTCTTATACACTAGCAACCCACTCACTTTCCTTGTCTTATACACTAGCAACCCACTCACTTTCCTTGTCTCATACACTGTCAACCCACTCACTTTTCTTGTCTTATACACTAGCAACCCACTCACTTTCCTTGTTTCATACACTGTCAACCCACTCACTTTCCTTGTCTCATACACTGGCAACCCACTCACTTTCCTTGTCTTATACACTGTCAACCCACTCACTTTTCTTGTCTCATACACTGTCAACCCACTCACTTTTCTTGTCTTATACACTGTCAACCCACTCACTTTCCTTGTCTTATACACTGTCAACCCACTCACTTTTCTTGTCTTATACACTAGCAACCCACTCACTTTTCTTGTCTTATACACTAGCAACCCACTCACTTTCCTTGTCTCATACACTGTCAACCCACACACTTTCCTTGTCTTATACACTGTCAACCCACTCACTTTCCTTGTCTTAACACTGGCAACCCACACACTTTCCTTGTCTTATACACTGGCAACTAACACACTTTCCTTATCTTATACACTAGCAACTCACTCACTTTCCTTATCTTATACACTAGCAACTCACTCACTTTCCTTGTCTCGTTCACTGGCAACCCACACACTTTCCTTGTCTTATACACTGGCAACCCACTCACTTTCCTTGTTTTATACACTGGCAACCCACACACTTTCCGTGTCTTATACACTGGCAACCCACTCACTTTCCTTGTCTTATACACTAGCAACCCACTCACTTTCCTTGTCTCGTTCACTGGCAAGCCACACACTTTCCTTGTCTTATACACTTGTAACCACACATTTGCCTTGTCTTATACACTGGCAACCCACACATTTGCCTTGTCATATACACTGGCAACCCACACACTTTCCTTGTCCTATACACTGGCAACCCACACACTTTCCTTGTCTTATACACTGGCAACCCACTCACTTTCCTTGTTTTATACACTAGCAACCCACTCACTTTCCCTGTCTTATACACTGACAACCCACACACTTTCCTTGTCTGATACACTGGTAACCCACACATTTGCCTTGTCTTATACACTGGCAACCCACACATTTGCCTTGTCTTTATACACTGGCAACCCACTCACTTTCCTTGTCTTATACACTGGCAACCCACACATTTGCCTTGTCTTATACACTGGCAACTCACACACCTTTCTTATCTTATACACTAGCAACTCACTCACTTTCCTTGTCTCGTTCACTGGCAACCCACACACTTTCCTTGTCTTTTACACTGGCAACCCACTCACTTTCCTTGTTTATTACACTGGCAACCCACACACTTTCCTTGTCTTATACACTAGCAACCCACTCACTTTCCTTGTCTCGTTCACTGGCAACCCACACACTTTCCTTGTCTTATACACTGGCAACCCACTCACTTTCCTTGTTTTATACACTGGCAACCCACACACTTTCCTTGTCTTATACACTAGCAACTCACTCACTTTCCTTGTCTCGTTCACTGGCAACCCACACACTTTCCTTGTCTTATACACTGGCAACCCACTCACTTTCCTTGTTTTATACACTGGCAACCACTCACTTTCCTTGTCTTATACACTAGCAACCCACTCACTTTCCTTGTCTCGTTCACTGGCAAGCCACACACTTTTCTTGTCTTATACACTGGTAACCCACACATTTGCCTTGTCTTATACACTGGCAATCCACACATTTGCCTTGTCATATACACTGGCAACCCACACACTTTCCTTGTCTTATACACTGGCAACCCACACACTTTCCTTGTCTTATACACTGGCAACCCACTCACTTTCCTTGTTTTATACACTGGCAACCCACACACTTTCCTTGTCTTATACACTGGTAACCCACACATTTGCCTTGTCTTATACACTGGCAATCCACACATTTGCCTTGTCATATACACTGGCAACCCACACACTTTCCTTGTCTTATACACTGGCAACCCACACACTTTCCTTGTCTTATACACTGGCAACCCACACACTTTCCTTGTCTTATACACTGGCAACCCACTCACTTTCCTTGTCTTATACACTGGCAACGCACTCACTTTCCTTGTCTTATACACTAGCAACCCACTCACTTTCCCTGTCTTATACACTGACAACCCACACACTTTCCTTGTCTGATACACTGGTAACCCACACATTTGCCTTGTCTTATACACTGGCAACCCACACATTTGCCTTGTCTTTATACACTGGCAACCCACTCACTTTCCTTGTCTTATACACTAGCAACCCACACATTTGCCTTGTCTTTATACACTGGCAACCCACGCTACATCATTGAACGCTCCCATTATTTTATTACACATAATAAATAAGCAAGGACATTATGAAAACAAAGAAGTCTTAATTTTGATAAAACAACGAGTATCATAACAAGACAATGGATACAGCAAATACAAATAAATATATAGCTATGCAGAAGTCTAAGAGTCTCTCTGAAATTCTAAAAGCATTGAAAACAACATTATTTATTACTTCTTGCTTACGTTTTGTAGAGTGCATTTATGATTCGTACTTGTTTTTATACATAAATTTATTTCATTAATCGATTGTAACCGATTTAACTAGCCATGACGTATAATTGGATAAAATGTTTCTCACGAGTACACTTTTAAGCTTGAGGTTGTCAATATTCCCTCATTTACTTAGACTTATTTATTATCTATTTCGTCGACCTTTTACAACATAAGAGCCAGCGTTCATTAAAAAACAAACCGTATTTAATTTCTCATCATTTGTAAACTTCAGAACGATTGAATTATAAACTGCATTCAACATAACCTCCCCTTGACACGACAACACCCACAACTTGCGAATGCTAACTTCTGTTACTAGGCAACGAGTCTAAATCAACTCATCGTACATGAGTAAAGAATTATTTTGATTCCAAGAGTTTTCGCACTAAAGTTTTAACGACCTTACTGAACACAAAAACATTCACAGCGGTAATCGTTCCATTAGAAGCTATTTTCCAATAAATAATTACCTGTCACACTAAATTATTACGCAAACACCTTATTAGCTAGAAATTATCAAAATTACCGTTCAATAAATTATACACACATTTGCAAGAGCTTTATGAGCATGTGAATGATCTAAGATTTTTCTTCGTGTAATTGAACACCATCAATATTTTGTTCAACGGATCGATGATCAACTCTACCTTGTCTAGCAAACAGCCAAAGTGGTATTCTTGTTATCAGCTTTAATTATCTAACATATTTGCAGTAGCAATATCGGCATATTATTGTTAACCCACAATTTTCTTTAAGTTTGCCAACTGACGTATCCTATAATAGTTCTTCATAACTGCAAGCTCTATAGATTCTATTTCTTTTATTTTTTTTTGGTCAAGATGTGTAACTTTTAAAATATAGATAAACACACCTCTTTCGCTACAAACCTTCAACTACACTCAAAATACACAAACTTTCTATACACTCAAAATACACAAAACGTCTACTACACTCGAAATACACAAACCTTCTACTACACTCAAAATACACAAATCTTTTACTATACTCAAAAAACACATACCTACAACACTCAAAATAAACAGACACTCTCTTCACTTCTCAAATGCACACACCTTCCACTACACACGAAATACACAAACCTTCTACAAAACTCAAAATACAAACACCTTCAACTACACTCAAAATACACACACACAACATACTTCACTCAAAATACACACACCTTCTACTACACTTAAAATACATACACACTACTACGCTACAAATAACCTTCTTTATACAATCAAAGTAAACAACCCTTCTACTACATTCAAAATACATATACCTTCTACTACATTCAAAATACATATACCTTCTGCTACATTCAAAATACATATACCTTCTGCTACATTCAAAGTACACACACGTTTTGTTATACAACCATTACACACCTTCTACACAACAAATACAGACACATTCTATTACACAACAAATACACACCTTATGCTACACTTAATACAAACACCTTATCCTCTTCTTCTTCTACATTTTTAGCTCCCAGTGGAGCATAGGTCTTCAACAAACACTTTCCAAGTCGTTCTGTTTTTTGCCATTCTTTTAAGATCATTCCATGTCTTCCCCATCATCTTCATGTCTGCTTCTATCTGTCTTCTACAAGAATTCCTTGGTCTTCCTCTGTGTTTTTTCCCCTGGGGATTCCAAAAAAGGGCCTGTAGTGTAATACTCTCAGTTGGCTTCCGCAGTGTGTGCCCTATCCAGCGCCATCGTCTTCGCTGTATCTCTTTATCCACTGGTGTTTGACTGGTACATTTCCATAATTCTATGTTAGTGATTTTGTCCTGCCATTTCCATCCTTTTATCCTGCGTAAGCATCCATTAATGAACGTCTGTATCTTCGTGATTGTCAATTTTGTTGTTCTCCATGTTTCACAGCCATATAATAGGACCGACTTAACATTTGAGTTGAAAATTTTTATTTTTGTATTTAACCTAATTTCTTTGGATTTCCATATGTTTCCCAGTGCAATGAAAGCTCCTCTTGCGTTTGATATCCTTATTTTGGTATAATTTTCTGTTCCTCTCTCTTTATCTATATTACTGCCCAGATATATGTAAGATTGTACATCTAATAGAGGTAATTCTCCTAGTTTTATCTGGTTATTGCCAACTGTATTAATTCTCATAATGTTGGTCTTATCTCTATTAATCTTCAGTCCTAGCTGTTGTGGTCTCTCATCAAGTATGCTCATTTGATCCTGCATCTGTTGATGGTTGTGTGATAGGAGAGCTATGTCATCAGCAAAGTCTAAATCATCAAGTTACAAACAATTTATACTACACTTAAATACATACACACGGTCTACTACACTTAATACACACACGTTATACTACATTTAAATACACACACACACGGTCTACTACACTTAATACACACACCTTCTACTACACTTAAATACACACACACGGTCTACTACACTTAATACACGCACCGTCTACTACACTTAGATATATACATCTTCAACTACACTTAATACACACACCCTCTACAACACTTAAAATCACACACAAATTCTATTACATTACAAACACACATCTTCTACTATACTACAAATACACACACTTTCTAATACACTTGTAATTGCACACACCTCTTACTACATTTCAAATAACAAAAACCTTTTACTAAAACTTTAAAATGTACCACAGATTCTACTACACTAAATTACACACACCTTCTACACTATAGATAAGAATATGACTCTAAGAGTCCTTGATATGAACCATAACTAAATGGGAAAGGACTCGTGAAAGATAGATTTATTTTGTTGATAGACAGAATAAATGCTGCGCTGAAAACAGGCGAACTCAATTAGACCAAGTTTACAAATTCTAGACATGTACGAAAGAAGAAACAATTCTGACAAATTCTGGCATGCAAACTTGCACCCACCCATTGTCTAGCGACGGATAGGATTCAACTATCGCGGTAAATAGGCTGAACAGCGAGGGGCTTAACACTGTGCTATGAAATGTGTTAAGTTAGTAATTTACACGAAGAAAGTGTAAATTGGAAGACTTTTAAACATATAATAATGTATGTCGCCGTGTTTTAAATTATGCTGGAGAAAGAACAAGAAAGCTATTCACATGTGAGTTTAAACATGCATAAATACATCGTTTTAAAAATATACATAAATGATATGTTTCAAATATTGATAAGCTCATCCTTTTTTAGGTGTCAGTTTCTGGGTTTGTTCAAAAGTTTTCCCTGTCCACTTTTTAATATCATCGGTCTATTTTCTCCCTTGTTTTTTCGCTCTCCACGTCTTGCAACTTTCCACGCTCTTTGTAATAAGGTTTCATTCTAGCTGTTAGATGTTATGGAATGCTTGATCGGCAAAGTTTATGTATTTCTTAATGGGCTACGTTGCCAAATTAAATGTTCACAGTTCAACAATGTCTGATGGGCATATTCCTCGTAGAATACAAGTCAGTTGACACAATTTTTTTTCTTCGCATTTTCTCTTCACAGTTTTTGCACTCTATTTACAGCAAATGACGCGAGAGAATCCGGCGATGTTAGACAAGCGAGCACACGCAACCACTCAAACAATAGAGAAGTTACAACAGTAAAACCCACAGCGGCGTCATCGCCCTTAATGAATTCAAATGTCACCACCTCGAACGAGAGCACAAAACAATCTGCTAGGTTAAATAACAAGACACAGAACAATCTTGTGACTGGTAACAACGAAAAACAATCAAAGGTGAGGAATGCGTTCAAATGAGAAGCGAAGAGAGATAAATTAATGTAATGAAATCAATATTACATTAACACATTAACTTAGAGCCAACGATCAATATTACATTAACAATTTAACTTAAAGCTAACTATCAATATTACCAAATCAAATTAGCGTTTTCGGGACCACGTCGACCATGTGATAACAAAATCCTGCAAAGGATTAGCCGCCTTGAAGGTCATGGCAGCTGCCAACATCGAGCAGAGGCTACTTACTCTTCTGTTCCAGGGATTAGTCCTCGCACCAATCGAGTATGCCCTGGCAATTCTTAATGTCAGTACGACTCAAATTGATAGGCTAGAGAAAATACAAAATGAAGCCATGCACATTATCTTGGGATGTACAAGGGACACTCCCTGTGTATCAATGAGGTATCTTCTTGACTTTCCAACCATGGATGACAGAATCAAGATCTGGAGAGCACGAGCATACCTGAAGATTAGTACATATAAAGAGCATCCATTGCACCACGTGCTCAACACAGGGAAAGGTGCCAGGCTAAAAAGAGGCAAATCATGGGTGGGCCGAGCAGAAGATGTCATCAAACAGGCCTGTGGGCTTATCAATATCAGCGTTGGTGAGGAGTGGATACCGGTGCCTACGTCGTTCAAGGGGACTTTCTCGTGTATTGTCACACTCAACAGGAAAAGTAAGGAACAGAACCCGGTCGTGGTTAATCTGAAGTCAACGGTCTCATCTGCGATAACACCGATGATAAAGATGCTGTCATCTATACAGACGGATCAGTAAGACGACACCAAAGAAGTGCATGGGCATTTACAGCACGCTCGGCAGGCAGAATAGTCTACGAAGATAGTGGTGCATACGTCATGACCACGAGCAGCATGACAATGGAGGTGATGGCAGTGACCAAGGCATTCAAATGGTTAGAGTCACAAGACTACACCCACGCATGTATACTGAGTGATTCGATGAGCATGATAAAAAAATGTAGAGGCGGGCTCTGTACGTATGCAATGGGTAGAGTCGTTGCAGAAATCCAAAATACGTAAGGTCACCTTTGTCCCTGGACATGCGGGTGTACGGGGAAATGAAAGAGCGGACAGGTTGACTAGCTGCGCTGTCGTTGAGGACGGGCAACCAATGGATCGGGCGGACATCATCAGTGCCCTCCGAGATGTGGGAAGAGCACAGGACTTCGACAAACACAGATCCACGTCACTTCTTCGGATGATGGAAATGGGAGTTAGGATGGGCACAGCCAGAAATGAGAAGCTTAGTGGCCGTGTAAGAAGACTTATCAACCAACATAGAACTGGAGTCGTCAGTCGCTGGACACTGCGGGACTTGCTGAGGAGGGGATCTGAACACCTATGGACATATTCAGAGTGCAATGATAATGACTCGCAAATAACTCAATTAGCGTAAAGCCAATGATCAATATTACCGTATCATATTAACTTAGAGCCAACGACTATGTTCTAAATATTGTTGTTGTTGCGTTCGCCAGCTTTCAACTCTGACGAAGTCCCTAGAGACTAGGAACTGAATTTTGCGTGTTAATCCATTTTCCCCTGGCAGCCGTGTGCACAGGGATCCCTTGCCGCTCAGGCAGATAACTCCGACTTCGGAGGTACTCATGTTTTTTCCTGTCGATGAGTAACTGGCGTTTCAAGCCGGGCCTCGCTGCTGAGACCAGGGGTGGTTGTTGTAGAGAGAAATTGTAAATAAAAATCCCAACTGGTGTAGCCGAGATTTGAACCCACAACCTCTCTTTCCCGAGGCCGGCGTCTTGCCTTGAGATCAACCAGTCCTCCATGGACTTGGAATATGAGGAAACTGCAACAAGGAACACTTTTCATGCATAGCATGCAATGGTTCCTGCCGCCTATCCACCATATGCCAGAAGTTCACGTCCTCCCGAAAATGATGATCGTCATATTTCTTTTAAAATGTATAGCGCTTGATGATGTTAGGCCATCGTTGTTGACTCCAATTTCGAACATATAAACACACAATTAGTCCCCAGATTATCCCCGTCGCACAGCAAACAACAGACCGTAAGATTAGCGTAACGCCGGTCTAGGGATTTACGATGAGCCATTACGATGACGTAGCACACATAACAATGTCGGACGCACTGCAATGACGCGCCCTTTAGATTCACTCACATTAATAAGTAACATGGAAATAACTTGCGTCAAGCAAATCCAACAACGGTAATGAACAGCACCAATGTGACGTAAAGTGCAGAACAAGCCTAGACGATGGAAGGTCGCATTCACAACACTTGATATGTCGAAAATGGAATATTGCCGGCGTACGACATTGTTTTATCAGCGCAGATGTAATAAGTAGATCATTATCTTGACTTTAACGCATAGGAGTGCGATGGAGAACCGAAATTAATCAGACATCGAGTGCACTTTTTGCAGCGATCGAGAGAACGTGGACTAGATCCGCCATCTTAGAAACGGAAGTTCTAAATATAAATAATAGCAAAAAGGAAATCATTTTAACAGTAATACTGACATATAATAAATGTCTTGTTATTTTTTTTTTAATTAACCAGTTTCATTCTGAAGGTCGTTTCTGTTTTGTCAAAGTCAAGCATAGATGACTAAAGTGTTTCAGTACAAGTGGCATACATTACTCTATTGAAAAAGATCAATAATAAAGTATGCAGAGTTTTAGCTCTCTATTTAACATTTCCTTGTATAGTCCGGGTAAAGATGCATGACTAGTACATTGTACAAACCGACTCTAATTGTGCTGGACATAAACCAAGCTGATCTGGAAGCGGTCTGCTATGATATATAAATGTACTAGCTAAGTGTTAACAAGGGCAGGAACGCTGACGTATTCTTGAATCTTGAAAAAAGAATACATTTCTTTATTACATCGGCGTCTGCAATAAAAGATGTGAATAAGCTTTGAGCGGTAGTGGTGGTAAACGACAGGCAAAGGGATGAAAGTAACGTGTCAGCTGCTGTCGAAAAAAGTGTTCAGATTGGGGCGTGTATATCATGCCCTCTTTCCTTGTCTGATAGAAAAAAAGAAATTTGAGCCAACCAAAGTTTAGGCATGCGTCCATAGAATGGGACATTATCTTATACAATTCACTTAGATCCCAATTTCAATATTCTTGTTTGTTATTATGTTTAGTTAACATATAAAGCATATATTAAAAGAGAAGAAAGAAAGAAAGAAAGAAAGAAAGAAAGAAAGAAAGAAAGAAAGAAAGAAAGAAAGAAAGAAAGAAAGAAAGAAAGAAAGAAGTAACGAATGTAGAAAACATCAACAGTTAAACAGCAACAATAACACTACATGTTTATTCACATTTCCCTTACCCATTAAAGATTCATTATATCCAATCCAGAACGACATTCATGAAAGTTGTATCTGCTACTTATCATTATACTAACCGTTACTCCTGTTCTCTGTGTTTCTTATCCGACGTACTTTAGATATCTTTTGACACCAGAATATTAAGTTGTCTGTCTCCCTTTCATTCTATATCTTCTGCTACAATATATCCACAGGTTTCTCTTCTTATGTTACAATATATTCACAAGTTTCTCTTCTTATATTACAATATATTCACAAGTTTCTCTTCTTATATTACAATATATCCACAGGTTTCTCTTCTTATATTACAATATATTCACAAGTTTCTCTTCTTATATTACAATATATCCACAGGTTTCTCTTCTTATATTACAATATATTCACAAGTTTCTTTTCTTATATTACAATATATTCACAGGTTTCTCTTCTTATATTACAAATATCCACAGGTTTCTCTTCTTATATTACAATATATTCACAAGTTTCTCTTCTTATATTACAATATATCCACAGGTTTCTCTTCTTATATTACAATATATTCACAAGTTTCTCTTCTTATATTACAATATATTCACAGGTTTCTCTTCTTATATTACAATATATCCACAGGTTTCTCTTCTTATGTTACAATATATTCACAAGTTTCTTTTCTTATATTATAATATATCCACAGGTTTCTCTTCTTATGTTACAATATATTCACAAGTTTCTCTTCTTATGTTACAATATATCCACAGGTTTCTCTTCGTATGTTACAATATATCCACAAGTTTCTCTTCTTATGTTACAATATATATACAGGAATTTTAGAAGCACTAGGAAACATAACAGCAGCAGATGCGAATAGAAGAGCAAAAGACTACACATTATATTTCCTCGACGCTGAAAGGCAAATGAGGAAGAAAAGAAGGGGCAGAAAAAGAAGCAGACTTTCATGAACGGATTCAATGTTGTAAATCCATGGTAACTGCTGGAATCATTTATTCGATCTTAAACGCCGTCTTTGCTTGGCCTATGTTGCATTCTATTTCATAGGTTCATCTCCCAACTGAAGCTATTTCTGAGCTAAACATTTAAAACTGTCGACCAGTTCTATATAATTCGTGAATTATGAGATTGTATTTTTTTATGTAAATTTGTTCTTTGACAAGCGCTAGTACAGAATCGTTAGTAGTAGCGGTGGCTGTGAACTCAACAGAAAAGTGGAATAACATGCACCGAAATACAATAGATTTGGCACCGACTTTGCACCGACTTTGCACCAAAACGGTGCCAAAAAAAAAATTATTTTTTTTTTCGAATTCGCGATTTTTCGAACTTCATTATTTTTTGGGGGAATTTTTTTTTTTTTTTTTGGTGTTCGTCAGTTTGTCGAATCACTGAGAGCTTAACTCAGGTAAATTCAATAGAGACTCGGTGCTAATCCGTGTCCGGTGATCGTCTCTCGCTGTGTGTTAGAAATTTGTGAAAGAGTATTTTAAAAGAGTATGTGAAAGTAAAAATTCAGAATTATTTAAAAAAAATATGTATTTGTGAAAGTAAACTCAGAATTATTAAAAATAAAAAAATAAAAAAATAAAAAAAAAACAGTCTCCCTTCAGGATTCGAACACGGGTCTACTACGTGACAGGCCAGGCAACATGTAAAAAAAAATGCTGACAAGCAATAACATTGAAAGGTTAGTTTTGTCGAACGGTCTCCTGTGTTTCTGAGAGCTTAACCGCAGGTAAATTCAATAGAGACTCGGTGCTAAGCGGCTTATTGTCCGGTGATCGTCGCTCGCTGTGTGTTAGAAATTTGTGAAAGAGTATTTTAAATTCCGTTAGCCAACTCAGGTAGAACCCCGATTGAAAAGAAAACGGACTTATGTTAAAAATAGTAAAATATAAGTGGTCGTGTGTGTTATCGCTACCAACATCATCATGTGTCGTGTAGTAAGGTGTGCTAATATTAAATAGTGACGCTCGCTCTTTCTCATTCAATGAAAAGCAAAACAAAATTCTATATTTCACAACTTTATTAATACATCATATATATATTACTGTCCGGTCGTTGATAATTTTAAGCGTCTGGGTTTCCTCCCTCCTGTTTTGGTGGTACTGTTTGTTAAATGTCTATCAAACACGGGTGCATAGGAAGTTTCATTAGCCTTCAAAACACAACCGCCCTCCATTTTGACAAAACCTTGATCAAAGCTGGAATAGGTAATCGGTGACTTTGCTGAAACATCCTGGGCATCCATACTGGCTGCCGGAGCTGTCGTCTGATTAACAAGAGTGAGGTCCCCTTGGTTAACAAAAAAGGGCGTGTAGTTGATGTTAGCATAAGCGTTTTCGAGACTGCCTTAACGCCATCTATAGACAATGGAACTACCCCTCTGCCTTCATGTCCTATCATCATCATGTGCCACCCTCAACACCATCACCCCTTCATGTCCTATCATCATCAAGCCACACAAAGTATCAACCCTTCATGGCCTATCATCATCATGTGCCACCCTCAACACTATCATCATCATGTGCCACCCTCAACACTATCATCATCATGCGCCACCCCAACACCATCATCAAACCTTCATATCCCATCATCATCTTGTGCCCTACCATTAAATAGTGACTCTCTCTCTCTCTCTCTCTCTCTCTCTCTCTCTCTCTCTCTCTCTCTATCGCATATCCAAGCTAACTCAAGTCAAATAAAAATCATCACCAAGCCACACAAATTGACACATCATCATCATAGGCCACCCTCAACACTATCATCATCATGTGCCACCCTCACTCTCTCTCTCTCTCTCTCTCTCTCTCTCTCTCTATCGCATATCCAAGCTAACTCAAGTCAAATAAAAATCATCACCAAGCCACACAAATTGACACATCATCATCATGTGCCACCCTCAACACTATCATCATCATGCGCCACCCCCAACACCAGCCCTTCATGTCCTATCATCATGTGCCACCCTCAACACCATCATCAAACCTTCATGTCCTATCATCATCATGTGCCACCCTCAACATCAAACCTTCCGGCTTGGACGGAGGAACTGTTTTCCATCAGTCGAGTAAATGAAACAAACCCCGTTACATATGTGTTGAAAGACGATAAGGGCGATGAGATAGAGGGGTCATTCTACACACCGAAAATTAAAAAAGTTGGAGACAAACTCATCATCCCTGCATGTCCTATCATCAACCCACACAAAGTATCAACAAGCGAAATTCTCTCTCTCTCTCTCTCTCACTCTCTCTCTCTCTCTCTCTTTCTCTCTCTCTCGCTCTGTCTCTCTCACATTCATGATAAACCAAAACAAAATAGGCTCATATTAAAAAAGTCGACCTAAAACCGTAAAATATTCCACTACAACACAGACCGCTAGACTGAACAGTACTATGAAAATAAACGTCCGTGAATCAAGCGCGCTTATAACACGAAGTCTCACATCCGACTAGTTTAAATATAATCCGGTAAATCAAAGTTAGGAGGCAAGGGCAGAAACTTAGGAGGTAAGGGCAGAAACCAAAGAGGCAAGGGCAGAAACCTAGGAGACAAGGTCAGAAATCTAGGAAGCTGTGTTAGAAAACAAGGAGGGGAGGTCAGAAATCTAGGAAGCTGTGTTAGAAAACAAGGAGGGAAGGTCAGAAACCTAGGAGACAAGGGCAGAAACTTAGGAGGTAAGGGCAGAAACCAAAGAGACAAGGTTAGAAAACAAGGAGGGAGGGTCAGAAATCTAAGAGGCAAGGGCAGAAACCTAGGAGGCGAGGTCAGAAACCTAGGAGGCGAGGTCAGAAACCTAGGAGGCGAGGTCAGAAAACAAGGAGGGAAGGTCAGAAACCTAGGAGACATGGACAGAAAACTAGGAAGCAAAGGCTGAAAACCAAAGAGGCAAGGTCAGAAATCTAGGAAGCTGCATTAGAAAACAAGGAGGGAAGGTAAGAAACCTATCTACTTCCATACTGATACTAGTTAGACACAACGAGCAGGAAGTTATATTCTAGGTCCAAAATGTTGGACCAAATCACAACGAACCACGAACCACAACCCCACGATCCATGGACTTAACGAACCATCAACTCACGAACGCGCCGATGAACGCATCGGGTTTCGTGTATAACCCAGGCTCCAATGTCACGTTGACATCAAATCTAGCGTCGCAAATATCGTCGTTATCGAGAGATTCGTAGCGAATCCAGACATCACCCTCTATTACATTGAAATAATTTAGTGGAAATTGTATCTCCACCAGTGCGATCTCATACTGCGTCGAAAATTGCCTCCAGCGTTCTCTAACATTGCCTCGATCGTTCTTTAACATTACCTCCAGCGTTCTCTAACATTGCCTCGATCGTTCGTTAACATTGCCTCGATCGTTCTTTAACATTACCTCCAGCGTTCTCTAACATTGCCTCGATCGTTCGTTAACATTGCCTCCAGCGTTCTCTAACATTGCCTCCAGCGTTCTCTAACATTGCCTCCAGCGTTCTCTAACATTGCCTCCAGCGTTCTCTAACATTGCCTCCAGCGTTCTCTAACATTGCCTCCAGCGTTCTCTAACATTGCCTCCAGCGTTCTCTAACATTGCCTCCAGCGTTCTCTAACATTGCCTCGATCGTTCTTTAACATTGCCTCCAGTGTTCTCTTCACAAGTTTCGTAAGGGAAACATTTGTCGTACTGGGAGAAAAACTCGTTTACCCTATCCATTTTAACGACCCCTTCTAATGATGACTCGCTGAGTGCCAAGTACAGACTATCTGTATCCATTTCACAGAGTCGAAAGTCGGACCTCTCTACGAATCTATCCAGGAAGTCATAGTAAAATTCCAACATTCCCAATTTGGTGTACTGGTAGACGAAAAAACCAAGCTGTGAAGGAAGATCCCACAGGATACTTCGATTTCCAAGCGACACCTCATACAGGTCTTCACCAATAGGCGTCATGGTTTTAAACAGGGGGTTAATTACCAACTTTGTTGTATTGGCCCCCTCTTTAACATAGGTCACGTTCACATGTTTCCCCAAATTCGTCAAGGTCTTCCATAGGCCGAGAAAAATATTACCACCAGATCACAAAAATGTAGGCAGAAACCTAGGAGGCAAGGTCAGAAACCTAGGAGACAAGGTCAGAAACATAGGAGGCAAGGGCAGAAACCTAAGAGGCAAGGGCAGAAACCTAAGAGGCAATGATGGGGGCTATTCCTAACTTTCTTCTCAGTTCTTCATTTCTGAGCTTATCTCTCAGACTGTTTCCTGTCATTCGTCTAACACATTTCATCTCTGAGATCACAAAAATTTAGGCACATACTCAAAAAGTCGACCTCAAAACCATAAAAAGCTACTCCCACATTCATCTAAAAGTTACACCAAAACCGCACCAGATTTGCACCGTGCAAAAACATGCACAAGTTTGACACGCGCACCAGTTTGGCACAATGCACCTTCGTAAGGGGCGTAACAATCAGCCTTCGTAAGGGGCGTAACAATCAGCCTTCGTAAGGGGCGTAACAATCAGCCTTCGTAAGGGGCGTATCAATCATAAAAGTGATTATCAAAGTAAATTTTTGGTATGGGGATGTCTATTGGTGCATTGTGCCAAACTGGTGCGCGTGTCAAACTTGTGCATGTTTTTGCACGGTGCAAATCTGGTGCGGTTTTGGTGTAACTTTTAGATGAATGTGGGAGTAGCTTTTTATGGTTTTGAGGTCGACTTTTTGAGTATGTGCCTAAATGTTTGTGATCTCAGAGATGAAATGTGTTAGACGAATGACAGGAAACAGTCTGAGAGATAAGCTCAGAAATGAAGAACTGAGAAGAAAGTTAGGAATAGCCCCCATCATTGCCTCTTAGGTTTCTGCCCTTGCCTCTTAGGTTTCTGCCCTTGCCTCCTATGTTTCTGACCTTGTCTCCTAGGTTTCTGACCTTGCCTCCTAGGTTTCTGCCTACATTTTTGTGATCTGGTGGTAATATTTTTCTCGGCCTATGGGAAGACCTTGACGAATTTGGGGAAACATGTGAACGTGACCTATGTTAAAGAGGGGGCCAATACAACAAAGTTGGTAATTAACCCCTGTTTAAAACCATGACGCCTATTGGTGAAGACCTGTATGAGGTGTCGCTTGGAAATCGAAGTATCCTGTGGGATCTTCCTTCACAGCTTGGTTTTTTCGTCTACCAGTACACCAAATTGGGAATGTTGGAATTTTACTATGACTTCCTGGATAGATTCGTAGAGAGGTCCGACTTTCGACTCTGTGAAATGGATACAGATAGTCTGTACTTGGCACTCAGCGAGTCATCATTAGAAGGGGTCGTTAAAATGGATAGGGTAAACGAGTTTTTCTCCCAGTACGACAAATGTTTCCCTTACGAAACTTGTGAAGAGAACACTGGAGGCAATGTTAAAGAACGATCGAGGCAATGTTAGAGAACGCTGGAGGCAATGTTAGAGAACGCTGGAGGCAATGTTAGAGAACGCTGGAGGCAATGTTAGAGAACGCTGGAGGCAATGTTAGAGAACGCTGGAGGCAATGTTAGAGAACGCTGGAGGCAATGTTAGAGAACGCTGGAGGCAATGTTAACGAACGATCGAGGCAATGTTAGAGAACGCTGGAGGTAATGTTAAAGAACGATCGAGGCAATGTTAACGAACGATCGAGGCAATGTTAGAGAACGCTGGAGGTAATGTTAAAGAACGATCGAGGCAATGTTAGAGAACGCTGGAGGCAATTTTCGACGCAGTATGAGATCGCACTGGTGGAGATACAATTTCCACTAAATTATTTCAATGTAATTGAGGGTGATGTCTGGATTCGCTACGAATCTCTCGATAACGACGATATTTGCGACGCTAGATTTGATGTCAACGTGACATTGGAGCCTGGGTTATACACGAAACCCGATGCGTTCATCGGCGCGTTCGTGAGTTGATGTTCGTTAAGTCCATGGATCGTGGGGTTGTGGTTCGTGGTTCGTTGTGATTTGGTCCAACATTTTGGACCTAGAATATAACTTCCTGCTCGTTGTGTCTAACTAGTATCAGTATGGAAGTAGATAGGTTTCTTACCTTCCCTCCTTGTTTTCTAATGCAGCTTCCTAGATTTCTGACCTTGCCTCTTTGGTTTTCAGCCTTTGCTTCCTAGTTTTCTGTCCATGTCTCCTAGGTTTCTGACCTTCCCTCCTTGTTTTCTGACCTCGCCTCCTAGGTTTCTGACCTCGCCTCCTAGGTTTCTGACCTCGCCTCCTAGGTTTCTGCCCTTGCCTCTTAGATTTCTGACCCTCCCTCCTTGTTTTCTAACCTTGTCTCTTTGGTTTCTGCCCTTACCTCCTAAGTTTCTGCCCTTGTCTCCTAGGTTTCTGACCTTCCCTCCTTGTTTTCTAACACAGCTTCCTAGATTTCTGACCTCCCCTCCTTGTTTTCTAACACAGCTTCCTAGATTTCTGACCTTGTCTCCTAGGTTTCTGCCCTTGCCTCTTTGGTTTCTGCCCTTACCTCCTAAGTTTCTGCCCTTGCCTCCTAACTTTGATTTACCGGATTATATTTAAACTAGTCGGATGTGAGACTTCGTGTTATAAGCGCGCTTGATTCACGGACGTTTATTTTCATAGTACTGTTCAGTCTAGCGGTCTGTGTTGTAGTGGAATATTTTACGGTTTTAGGTCGACTTTTTTAATATGAGCCTATTTTGTTTTGGTTTATCATGAATGTGAGAGAGACAGAGCGAGAGAGAGAGAAAGAGAGAGAGAGAGAGAGAGTGAGAGAGAGAGAGAGAGAGAATTTCGCTTGTTGATACTTTGTGTGGGTTGATGATAGGACATGCAGGGATGATGAGTTTGTCTCCAACTTTTTTAATTTTCGGTGTGTAGAATGACCCCTCTATCTCATCGCCCTTATCGTCTTTCAACACATATGTAACGGGGTTTGTTTCATTTACTCGACTGATGGAAAACAGTTCCTCCGTCCAAGCCGGAAGGTTTGATGTTGAGGGTGGCACATGATGATGATAGGACATGAAGGTTTGATGATGGTGTTGAGGGTGGCACATGATGATAGGACATGAAGGGCTGGTGTTGGGGGTGGCGCATGATGATGATAGTGTTGAGGGTGGCACATGATGATGATGTGTCAATTTGTGTGGCTTGGTGATGATTTTTATTTGACTTGAGTTAGCTTGGATATGCGATAGAGAGAGAGAGAGAGAGAGAGAGAGTGAGGGTGGCACATGATGATGATAGTGTTGAGGGTGGCCTATGATGATGATGTGTCAATTTGTGTGGCTTGGTGATGATTTTTATTTGACTTGAGTTAGCTTGGATATGCGATAGAGAGAGAGAGAGAGAGAGAGAGAGAGAGAGAGTCACTATTTAATGGTAGGGCACAAGATGATGATGGGATATGAAGGTTTGATGATGGTGTTGGGGGTGGCGCATGATGATGATAGTGTTGAGGGTGGCACATGATGATGATAGTGTTGAGGGTGGCACATGATGATGATAGGCCATGAAGGGGTTGATACTTTGTGTGGCTTGATGATGATAGGACATGAAGGGGTGATGGTGTTGAGGGTGGCACATGATGATGATAGGACATGAAGGCAGAGGGGGTAGTTCCATTGTCTATAGATGGCGTTAAGGCAGTCTCGAAAACGCTTATGCTAACATCAACTACACGCCCTTTTTTGTTAACCAAGGGGACCTCACTCTTGTTAATCAGACGACAGCTCCGGCAGCCAGTATGGATGCCCAGGATGTTTCAGCAAAGTCACCGATTACCTATTCCAGCTTTGATCAAGGTTTTGTCAAAATGGAGGGCGGTTGTGTTTTGAAGGCTAATGAAACTTCCTATGCACCCGTGTTTGATAGACATTTAACAAACAGTACCACCAAAACAGGAGGGAGGAAACCCAGACGCTTAAAATTATCAACGACCGGACAGTAATATATATATGATGTATTAATAAAGTTGTGAAATATAGAATTTTGTTTTGCTTTTCATTGAATGAGAAAGAGCGAGCGTCACTATTTAATATTAGCACACCTTACTACACGACACATGATGATGTTGGTAGCGATAACACACACGACCACTTATATTTACTATTTTTAACATAAGTCCGTTTTCTTTTCAATCGGGGTTCTACCTGAGTTGGCTAACGGAATTTAAAATACTCTTTCACAAATTTCTAACACACAGCGAGCGACGATCACCGGACAATAAGCCGCTTAGCACCGAGTCTCTATTGAATTTACCTGCGGTTAAGCTCTCAGAAACACAGGAGACCGTTCGACAAAACTAACCTTTCAATGTTATTGCTTGTCAGCATTTTTTTTTACATGTTGCCTGGCCTGTCACGTAGTAGACCCGTGTTCGAATCCTGAAGGGAGACTGTTTTTTTTTATTTTTTTATTTTTAATAATTCTGAGTTTACTTTCACAAATACATATTTTTTAAATAATTCTGAATTTTTACTTTCACATACTCTTTTAAAATACTCTTTCACAAATTTCTAACACACAGCGAGAGACGATCACCGGACACGGATTAGCACCGAGTCTCTATTGAATTTACCTGAGTTAAGCTCTCAGTGATTCAACAAACTGACGAACACCAAAAAAAAAAAAAAAATTCCCCCAAAAAATAATGAAGTTCGAAAAAATCGCGAATTCGAAAAAAAAAATAATTTTTTTTTTTGGCACCGTTTTGGTGCAAAGTCGGTGCAAAGTCGGTGCCAAATCTATTGTATTTCGGTGCATGTTATTCCACTTTTCTGTTGAGTTCACAGCCACCGCTACTACTATCGTTATGTCTTTTACAGAACGCTAATACAGAAACGTTGTATCTTTTACAGAATCGTTATATCTTTTACAGAACGCTGATACAGAATCGTTGTATCTTTTACAGAATCGTTATATCTTTTACAGAACGCTAATACAGAATCGTTATATCTTTTACAGAACGCTGATACAGAATCGTTGTATCTTTTACAGTACGCTAATACAGAATCGTTGTATCTTTTACAGAACGCTAATACAGAATCGTTGTATCTTTTACAAAACGCTAA
Organism: Megaustenia siamemsis; assembly: GCA_032433765.1. Lineage (NCBI taxonomy): Eukaryota > Metazoa > Mollusca > Gastropoda > Stylommatophora > Ariophantidae > Megaustenia > Megaustenia siamemsis. The sequence continues at coordinate 110,386,315 of JAVIAB010000051.1, forward strand.
TACAGAATCGTTGTATCTTTTACAGAACGCTAATACAGAATCGTTGTATCTTTTACAGAACGCTAATACAGAATCGTTGTATCTTTTACAGTACGCTAATACAGAATCGTTATATCTTTTACAGAACGCTAATACAGAATCGTTGTATCTTTTACAGAACGCTAATACAGAATCGTTGTATCTTTTACAGAACGCTAATACAGAATCGTTGTATCTTTTACAGAACGCTAATACAGAATCGTTGTATCTTTTACAGAACGCTAATACAGAATCGTTGTATCTTTTACAGAATGCAAATACAGAATCGTTGTATCTTTTATAGAATCGTTATATCTTTTACAGAATCGTTATATCTTTTACAGAATCGTTATATCTTTTAGAGAACGCTAATACAGAATCGTTGTATCTTTTATAGAATCGTTATATCTTTTACAGAATCGTTATATCTTTTACAGAATCGTTATATCTTTTAGAGAACGCTAATACAGAATCGTTATATCTTTTAGAGAACGCTAATACAGAATCGTTGTATCTTTTACAGAATGCAAATACAGAAACGTTATATCTTTTAGAGAATGCAAATACAGAATCGTTATATCTTTTAGAGAATGCAAATACAGAAACGTTATATCTTTTACAGAATGCAAATACAGAAACGTTATATCTTTTAGAGAATGCAAATACAGAATCGTTATATCTTTTAGAGAATGCAAATACAGAAACGTTATATCTTTTACAGAATGCAAATACAGAATCGTTATATCCTTTGCAGAGCGTTAATCGTCAACAGAAAGGAAACTATCAATCCACTTCAGAAGAAGAAGAACCTAACGAAATTAAAGAATATTTGGTATTGCTGTGGCACAGAATGAAAAGAAACATGACTAAGGAACAATTCATAGACGCGTTACATGACAATTATTTAAACTATCAGAAGTCACAAGTCTTCAAAGAGACGGAGGCAAGCGTGGCTAGAGATGTTTCAGGTGATGATAATTATGAAGGTAAGACAACTAACTCTTCGCTGGTTTTTATTGTTATGTAAGTCGTCACCGTGGATATTCCAATAAGTGTTTTCAACAAATAGTGAAGCCAAAGTATTAGCAAAGACTACAACCGATAAACGGTTGGCTTACCACGGCAACAGCCGGGGTTCGTAATCCTGGCGAGGACACCTGGGTTTTACTAATTCCCTAAAAATTAGTAGGAGCCGCGATAGCTCAGTGGTTAGTGAACTGGACTACTACGGACAAGGGGTAGGGTTCGATCCCAACCGACGGCTCCGGGTTCACCCAGCCTTAAATGGGTACCGGATTTTTTCTGGGAAAGTAAAAGCAGCACGGGCGTAATACCGACCACATTACCCCAAAAATCATGTGCTGAAGGTCTGTAAAATATAGGGTCACTAACACCATATTTCCCTATACGCCACTTGGCGTGACGGGGGGTACTTTACTTTTTTTTTTACAACCGATAAAGAAACATAGTGTAAGTGACCACATATATATATATGTGAAGGCATGAAACGTTTCAGGGAGCCGCGATAGCTCAGCCGTTAGTGAACTGGACTACGAAGGACTAGAGGAAGGACGGCTTCCGGGTTCACCCAGCCTTAAATGGGTACCCGATTTTGTCTGGGAAAGTAAAGCGGCATAGGCGTAATGCCGACCACATTACCCCAGGAATCATGTGCTGAAGGTCTGTAAAAATTATGGTTATTAACACCATATTCCCTGTACGCCAGTTGGCGTGACGGGGCTCTTTACTTTTATGAAACATATAAGCTAGTTACTCTTATTTTAAAGGGGGGAAAAGTTTCATCCCAAACAGTAAACTATTATGTAGGCAAAAATAAAATGAAATAACAATTTTGAAGTTGTAATTCGTTGTTTTCTTTGACGAGTGCTACTTTTTTTTTTATGTTCATGGACGTGTTGATAGTGTTTTTATTTGAGGTAGATAAAAGTAAATTGAATCAAGAAACATAGAAATTGCAGAATAATTGATTTTTTTTTCCTCACCCATGAAATGTACAACAGAAATAATCAAAAGAATAGGAATGGCAAAAAGTAATTTTAATGTCATGAAGAACATACTGACATCAAAACAAATAACACCAGGGCTAAAACTAAGAATGGCAAAATGTTACATCTTCTCAATATTCCTATATGGTGCAGAAACATGAACATTAGACAAGAAAATATAACAGAGAATTGAAGCCTTTGAAATGTGGATATGTAGAAGAATAGGTAGAATTGGATGGAAGGAAAAGAAAACAAACGATGAAGTCTTAAACCAACTAAAAATGAAAAGAGAACTACTAAGCACAATTCAAACAAGCCAAATGCGATTGTTGGGCCATGTTAAAAGACACAATAGCCTACTAAAATTATCCTGGAGGGGAAAATACAAGGTAAAAGAGACAGAGGCAGAACTAGAGTAACATGGACGAGTAACATCAAAAGATGGACAAATAAGCCTATGACAACCTGCACCATCAAAGCAAGAGACAGAGCAGAATGGCGCTCCATGGTAGCCAACCTTCGTTGTGGAGACGGCCCCGATGATGATGATGATGATGATGATGATGATGATGATGATGATGATGATGATGATGATGATGATGATGATGATGATGATGATGATGATGATAATGACACCATTTGAAATCCGTTCAAAGAAATGAAAGGATATAGTATGTAGTGTGTGTGTATGTGCATTTTAGACCTTTGTATGTGTATATTTTAGCACTCAATTTAAAATTATGACCATTGTGTGTTTGTGTGTGTGAGTGCGTGCGTGCGTGCGTGCGTGTGAGTGTGTGTGTGTGTGTGTGTGTTGTGGGTGTGTCAGTCTCAGTATGCGTGTGTGTATGAATGTTGTTGGTTTGTCGGTCTCAGTGTGTGTATGAATGTTGTGGGTGTGTCGGTTTCAGTGTGTGTATGAATGTTGTGGGTGTGTCGGTTTCAGTGTGTGTATGAATGTTGTGGGTGTGTCGGTTTCAGTGTGTGTATGAATGTTGTTGGTGTGTCGGTTTCAGTGTGTGTATGAATGTTGTTGGTGTATCGGTTTCAGTGTGTGCATGAATGTTGTGGGTGTGTCGGTTTCAGTGTGTGCATGAATGTTGTGGGTGTGTCTGTTTCAGTGTGTGTATGAATGTTGTGGGTGTGTCGGTTTCAGTGTGTGCATGAATGTTGTGGGTGTGTCGGTTTCAGTGTGTGCATGAATGTTGTGGGTGTGTCGGTTTCAGTGTGTGTATGAATGTTGTTGGTGTGTCGGTTTCAGTGTGTGCATGAATGTTGTGGGTGTGTCGGTTTCAGTGTGTGTATGAATGGTGTGGGTGTGTCGGTTTCAGTGTGTGTATGAATGTTGTGGGTATGTCAGTCTCAGTATGCGTGTGTGTATGAATGTTGTGGGTGTGTCGGTCTCAGTGTGTGTATGAATGTTGTGGGTATGTCAGTCTCAGTATGCGTGTGTGTATGAATGTTGTCGGTGTGTCGGTCTCAGTGTGTGCATGAATGTTGTGGGTGTGTCGGTTTCAGTGTGTGCATGAATGTTGTGAGTGTGTCGGTTTCAGTGTGTGTATGAATGTTGTGAGTGTTTCGGTTTCAGTGTGTTTATGAATGTTGTGAGTGTGTCGGTTTCAGTGTGTGTATGAATGTAGTTGGTGTGTCGGTTTCAGTGTGTGCATGAATGTTGCGGGTGTGTCGGTTTCAGTGTGTGCATGAATGCTGTGGGTGTGTCGGTCTCAGTGTGTGTATGAATGTTGTGGGTATGTCAGTCTCAGTATGCGTGTGTGTATGAATGTTGTCGGTGTGTCGGTCTCAGTGTGTGCATGAATGTTGTGGGTGTGTCGGTTTCAGTGTGTGCATGAATGTTGTGAGTGTGTCGGTTTCAGTGTGTGTATGAATGTTGTGAGTGTTTCGGTTTCAGTGTGTGTATGAATGTTGTGAGTGTGTCGGTTTCAGTGTGTGTATGAATGTAGTTGGTGTGTCGGTTTCAGTGTGTGCATGAATGTTGTGGGTGTGTCGGTTTCAGTGTGTGCATGAATGCTGTGGGTTTAAGAAGTATTGATGCCTACAGTTTAGTATTACGTCCTTATGAAAAGAAATATTGAAATATTTTATGATTCGTATCTCCCAGACTCTCACAACAAATAGCTGTCGAAATGTTAGTAATAGCTTATAATGTCAAGCTGACGTGTATAATCGTTTCTGTTTAAACATTTCCCATTATTTCTGTAGCACAAGAAAGTCAGAAACTGGACAAGTGGTCCTCACAAAGACATGGAACGAGCAACGTCACGCTGAATATCAAATGGGACCGTCTGTTTGAGAACTCGACTTTTAACAAATGGAACATGCTGACCTCGTCGATGTCTAGAAGGTCTGAACTGAGAAATAGTTCGTGTCTGACACTGGTGATGGTTCATTTCAAGTGTGTACACGACATGATGTCTACAGTCAAACTATCTTGCTTCTATTACTTTCGTCTTCGTCGATTTGACTTTGATACCAAACAAAATACAATCATTGGAATCTTTCAGGGCGGCTGCATTTTTAAAATACCATCAACTGGCACTGTCTGAGGTAGTTTAATTTCAGTGTCCACAATCTGGTACAAACTTTAGAAAATTGCCCTAATTGCCCCTCACCTGATTGACTTTGATCTGCTTCACTTTCCCTGAGGGTTCACTGCTTGACAGTTCATGTCATAGTTCCTGGATCTCTTTACTTTCACTGAGAGTTCACTGCAAGACAGTTCACGTTATAGTTCCTGGATCTCTTTACTTTCACTGAGAGTTCCCTGCGTTATAGTTCACGTTAAAGTTCCTGTATCTCTTTACATTCACTGAGGCTTCACTGCACTACAGTTCATGCAAATTTCTGGATCTCTTTACATTCAATGAGGTTTCACTGCATGACAGTTCATGCAATAGTTTCTGTCATGGATCTCTTTACTTTTACTGAAGGTTCACTGCATGACAGTTCACGTTATAGTTCCTGGATCTCTTTACATTCACTGAAAGTTCACTGCATGACAGTTCATGCAATAGTTCCTGTATCTCTTTACTTTCACCGAGGGTTCACTACAAGACATCTCATGTTATAGTTCCTGGATCTCATTACTTTCAGTGAGGGTTCACTGCATGGCAGTGTATGTTATAATTCCTGGGTCTCTTCTCGGTAAATGAACTAATTATCACTAATGTCTGCCAGCGAGCACTATTAACTATAAAGTTTCATCTACGCAGATCAGCTGAAACAAATGTATTCATCGTCTGAGAAAAGCCTTAACGTTTTAACTAATTTCTTTTTGTGGTGTATAAACGGGGTTGTCTGCCTTATCCGCTATCCCTAATCTGCAGGATCAAGGTTGTTAATTTGCAGATCCCTTTTTTGTGTAGACCGGTTCTTTTTTAGTGGTCAGGTTATGTAAACTGTTGCACCAAGACATGTATGAGTAAAGACCGGTTGACAAAATGTACAATAAACTGGAAATAAGTAATGTTTAACTCTGGCATAATTATTATTCCTATGTTTATTAAGCCGCGACACATAAAGAAGACATCATATTGTCATTGTTTTCCGCAATTGTCACTGCTGAAGTTTTCTTTATGTGTATATTCTCTTCATATACGTTAGTTCCTTGCAGAGACATATATGTATATACGTTGTATGTGTGTGCATTTGTGTTCGCATTACTGTATGATGTTGTGTGTGTTATGGGGAGAGATGGCACACGTCATGTCTAGTGACATATAGAGAACATTGCGTGAGTGTTCAATTCTTCCATGAGCCTGTATGGGTGACGTGGTCAGCATCACAGCAGGTCGTTCTACTTTTCCAAGAAACAATTACTAGCACCAACTTCCCAGAGACCGGTCAACCCTACAGCCAAATCTGTCCTAAAAAAAAAAATCGATGCACCCTAGTGGTAAAGAATGTAACCAACAAAATGTTGCACTGTAGTCATGTTCTGTCAGTTTTGGATCTTTAAACATTTGTATTCTGTTTTGAGCGTTCAAATCTTAAACATATGTTGTTGTATTTTTTTTTTTTTTTTGAGTGTTCAAATCTTAAATACTTGTATTATGTTTTGGGCGTTCAAATCTTAAACATTTGTGTTCTGTTTTGAGTGTTCAAATTTTTAAACATTTGTATTCTATTTTCGTGTTTCTTTTCGCCCCGGTTGAAGACCTTCCGATCGAAACGTTGGTTCTGTGTTTAGTCTCGTCTTGTTCACAAAACTGAAATATCCTAGTTGTTGTCTTTTATTGAATCTGTTTCAGCTTTGTTAGGCCTTTCGTGGTTTTCATGTTTGCTCCTATTTACTACATTAAGTGATGAGGAGGCATGTGTTCTTTGTTCAATGTTACAAAAGAACAACTTATCATGACCTTAACTTAGTTTCAATTTTAAATATCTCCAAGTCACGATCATTGTAACTCAACATTTTTTTAAATCACTAATGAGCCTATATTTATACAAGCCTATTTATAATACAAAACCTTGACTAGAATGACTCGATTTTAGCCATCTTTCCCGTGCATTCTTCAGATTTTATGAGCAAAGGGATGACGAGTATGAAGCTGCCATGATGTATGCCTACATTACTGCTCAACTAAACGTGAGTCTAGTGGAGAAATCGGGTCATCGGAAGGAAGATTTCATAGCATCATGTGACTTCAATGGCTACCGGTGCTCACCCGAGTAAGTCCTTACTTGAGACTTACTTTACACATTGACATGATTCAGTGTAGATATCCCATACCACTAGTTGATACATATAAACAACTTACATTTACATGTTGATTTGACTCTGTGGAAGTATATACTATGTGTTTAATCTTTTATATAGTTAGTTCTAATATAATTCATGGAATATATCGTAGTTATTGTAATCATGACTGGAAGACTCTGAATATAAACCCCTACAACCTGGAAAGAGATAGCTACAGGCCGCAATTTTTGTAAAGACACTGTAAAGCTCCAACTCAAGCAAGAAACAGACAAATTCATAGAAAAAGAGAATACATGGCGAAAGAAAAGAAAAAAAAACATTTCCTAGGGGGCGCTGCGAAAATTATAGTCAAACTATGACTGACGAAGGCTACTGCTATATTGTTATTTTGTCAGAGTTGCCTTAGCGTAAGATTAAGTAGTCACTCTCCTCATAATGAGCACGTTCAAATCACATTTGGAACGAGGAGTTTTATTTCAGCGGTCCCTGATACCAAGATAAGTGAGATCGAGGCATTTTGGAGACGGAGTATAAAAACCACATTCTATTTTCAAGCTTATCATGTTAAAGAACCCTTGGCAAGTGAACATTGAAAATAGCAACAACTTTCCGAGTCAAATTTCAAAACAAAGATGAGAAGTAAAATCGCCCAACTTCTTCACAAGAGTTAACCGACTTTCAGAAATAATCTTGCTGGCACTTCGTTTACTCATAGCTGAGGTTTTCTTGAGCTGTGATAAAAGAGATCAGTTGCTGATGGATGTTGTTCGAGTCTAGTCTAAAGATATTAATGACAGAGAAATGATAACTAATGTTTCTAAGACACCTAACATGGATTGAAAGTGATTGACGACTCATGGCTGACTGTTATCATCAGAATCACCAACCATGATTTATTCATGTGTCTGTTCATTGACTCATGTATAATGTAACTTTATTTGCTTATAATAACCATCCAATTTATTCCTAGGCTAACCAAAGGTAACGTTTTCAATGGGGCAACGCCGTCATCTCCGTTTCCAGGCAGTTCACACGTTTAAAAAAAAAAAAAGACAGCTATGTCCTTTCATATACCGGCCCTGACCATGGTTAGGGGAGACAAGAATAGAACCACTATCGCCTTCGTAATGAGGCAACTAAGGAGGTTGGGGTCAAGGCTTTCGCTGGTGTAACGGAGTTCGTGAATCTGAGTTGTAGCCATCTTCAGAGCTTTAGTGAGTGTGAGGCAGACATGTTTCATAGTAGGGAACATTCTGTGGAGGGGAACTGAACATTATGGAGTTGTAGCCATCTTTAGGGCTTTAGTGAGTGTGAGGCAGACATGTTTCATAGTAGGGAACATTCTGTGGAGGGGAACTGAACATTATGGAGTTGTAGCCATCTTTAGGGCTTTAGTGAGTGTGAGGCAGACATGTTTCATAGTAGGGAACATTCTGTGGAGGGGAACTGAACATTATGGAGTTGTAGCCATCTTTAGGGCTTTAGTGAGTGTGAGGCAGACATGTTTCATAGTAGGGAACATTCTGTGGAGGGGAACTGAACATTATGGAGTTGTAGCCATCTTTAGGGCTTTAGTGAGTGTGAGGCAGACATGTTTCATAGTAGGGAACATTCTGTGGAGGGGAACTGAACATTATGGAGTTGTAGCCATCTTTAGGGCTTTAGTGAGTGTGAGGCAGACATGTTTCATAGTAGGGAACATTCTGTGGAGGGGAACTGAACATTATGGAGTTGTAGCCATCTTTAGGGCTTTAGTGAGTGTGAGGCAGACATGTTTCATAGTAGGGAACATTCTGTGGAGGGGAACTGAACATTATGGAGTTGTAGCCATCTTTAGGGCTTTAGTGAGTGTGAGGCAGTCATGTTTCATAGTAGGGAATGTTCTGTGGAGGGGAACTGAACATCACAGAAGTGTTCGTTGTGCAATGAAGATAATATTGCACCAAACAGTTTTGTCCCGATTTTATTTTTTAAAAATATATAGACTCGTCTAGAACAGAACCGCGTGGTGAGACACAATGCAGATCCTGTACAAGGTCTGGCAGTTGGAAGCTCGTCGGATAAGAGTCTAAAATTTCTGCTCTATCTGTCTTCGGCACGAAAGTACAATAGACAGACAAACAGAGAGATCTCCTATTATTTTATTTATCTTTTCCTAACTCTCAACTTAAGCCGCCCTTCTTTCTTTATATCTTATTACATTATTAATTTTTTTCCTTTAAATATCAGGCCATTTCTTCTCGATTTTTTTTTCAATAGGTTTTTTACAGCCTGTACCTTCTTTTAATCAAAATGTACTAATGACTGCAAGGGCGCCTAAGACTTCAATGATTCTTTCATAATATGCCAATCTTAGTAATTTAGTAGTAATAGTTAGTATATATATACAGGGTGTTTTTAAAGTTGCAGTGCAGTAAATATTTCTAATATTCAGTAAATGACGTAATCATCATCTACGTACCACAATTTTGTAAACCACATTTATGAACAAACCGCTGCTTCCTTTAAGGTTTTATTTACGTAAAGGACGGGCACTACGCTACTTTCACTGTCTCATTGCTTGAAGGAAATGGTGTTGACGATTGAAAACAGGGTATTTCTGGTTGAGCATGTCTTCCGTAATGGCGGCAAATATACGGATGAGGTCATTAGACAATTCGTGAGGAAATTTCCAGACTCACAAGTCCCTTACCGAAATTCTGTTACAAAATTGATCAAAAAGTTTCGTGAAACCGGTAGTGTGGAAGATGCAAACCGATCTGGAAGACCTTCAATTTCACAAGACCAAATTATGGAACTCCAAGACAGAATTACAATGAGCCCAAATGCATCTTTAAACCACTTGTCTCAACAGGTGCAAATATCTAAGAGTTCTGTTCACAAGGTTTTAAGAAGTGAACTACACTATCGTCCATACAAATTAACTGAAGTGTCTCAACTCCAAGAAAGAGATTATGAATCCCGTTTAAACTACTGCATGTGGTTTCAGAATTTTATTTATGAACATGGCGCTGCCATCCTTGACGTCACTTTTTTCACTGATGAGGCCTGGTTTCATTTATCCGGTTATGTGAACAGTCAGAACAATCGGCTGTGGAGCAGTGAAAACCCCCATGAATTTCGTCAAGTGCCGCTTTACGATCAAAAAGTCGGAGTGTGGTGCGCTATAAGTCGTATGCGGATAATAGGACCTATATTTTTTAATGAAACAATAAATGCAGAACGTTACCGTACTTTAATTCTGGAACCGTTCATAGCACACCTTACAGAACTGGAAATTATGGAATCCTGGTTTCAGCAAGATGGGGCAACAGCACACACAGCCACAACAACACTCAATTATTTAGAAAGCATATTTGCAAATCGCATTATTTCACGTGGAATCTGGCCTGCTCGTTCACCAGATCTAACACCCCCAGATTATTATCTGTGGGGGCATTGAAGGGGAAAGTTTATGAAAATAATCCGCAGACAATTAATGACCTAAAGACTGAAATAGTAGACAAGATTAAACAAATATCACCAGACATTATTCTAAAGGTTTTCGCAAATATGGAAAGACGAATCACGACATGTCTTGAGGTCCGTGGTGGACATTTTCAACATATGCTTTAGTCACAACTTTATTGTGTTAATACCAACATTACCCATTATAAGCTCGCCGATAGCAGTCAAGTATATTTGAATAATACCATTTATTTTACAATTTGTGTGACGCATTAGTTAACCGCATTTCTGGTAACGTTTTTTTCTTCCGAGAGTAGAAATTCTATGCACTGCGACTTTAAAAACACCCTGTATATATACATGTATGTATGGACGATAGTGTAGTTCACTTCTTAAAACCTTGTGGACAGAACTCTTAGATATTTGCACCTGTTGAGACAAGTGGTTTAAAGATGCATTTGGACTCATTGTAATTCTGTCTTGGAGTTCCATAATTTGGTCTTGTGAAATTGAAGGTCTTCCAGATCGGTATGCATCTACCACACTACCGGTTTCACGAAACGTTTTGATCAATTTTGTAACAGAATTTCGGTGAGGGACTTGTGAGTCTGGAAATTTCCTCACGAATTGTCTAATGACCTCATCCGTATATTTGCCGCCATTACGGAAGACATGCTCAACCAGAAATACCCTGTTTTCAATCGTCAACACCATTTCCTTCAAGCAATGAGACAGTGAAAGTAGCGTAGTGCCCGTCCTTTACGTAAATAAAACCTTAAAGGAAGCAGCGGTTTGTTCATAAATGTGGTTTACAAAATTGTGGTACGTAGATGATGATTACGTCATTTACTGAATATTAGAAATATTTACTGCACTGCAACTTTAAAAACACCCTGTATATATATATTAGTGCTTTGTTTGGTTAACAAATATTGCCACGATTCTGTTTTCCCAGAAATTTCACTTACTTTCATAGCCCAAATTTGGAAACTGCTACATTTTTAACTCGTACGATGTGAACATATCCCTGGAAACAAGGTTTCCTGGTCCAGAGAGAGGTAAGGTTGTCAAAAATGTTTGTTTTTATAATAGTGGCATTCGTTGTAGCAGCAAATGTTGTAACACTAGTAGTATTAGCAACGGTAAAATTTGTTGTAGCAGCAACTGTTGTAATATTAGTAGTATTAGCAACGGTAAATTTTGTTGTAGCAGCAACTGTTGTAATACTATAGTTTGTTTCAGATTGTTTGCCTCCCTAATTCCAGTAATATCTCGAAAACCGTCTGATAGAATACCATGATTTTTTGCATGCGACTTAGATTTTCAATGACGTAACGAATTTATCATTTAAATTATCGTATGTGTTACCGTTTCCTCAAAGCGGCAACTTCCTTTGATCTCCTTCATATTTGTATTTATTTTGACACAAAAAACAGAATGTACGGTAAATGAAGATCTTTTACACTTTTTAGAGGAAAGGCGTAACTTTTATTTTTATATAAGGGACATTATTACTTTATAATAAGAGAGTAAGTAAGTAAGTGTTCCTGTCATGCCTGAAGGTGTATAGGGGAATAAACCGCCACAATTGCACTTTTTCACAACATGCTACCCATTTGGATTGGGCTCTTTTAATTATACAACTAATATTGAATCAAATCAAAATAGGCCGAACATTCACCGAATAGAAATTATTTATTTTAAGAACACAGAATACATCGTCAACTCACTAAAAAAAACAGTTCCTGAAGTGGTCCGTATCCAGAGTTTCCAACTCCAACAAAGTCACTTCAGTAAGTTCAAACAAATGAGTTTTATTCAGAATCTGCCGAATCTAATAGACGTATTACCATTTTTGGTTGAATAACCCACAGACCATCGTTTCTCCAATACTTATCTTCCTCAACCATAACATGTTCTTCACAACTAGCCCAATAATCTTTGTCTATGTTTGAAATAGCAACATTGGTAAGCTCTTTAACATCAGATAATTTGAAAGTTTTATTTTCGGATGCTACTTGCCCTTTGATCTTTGCCCAAACTAATTCAATAGGATTTAGGTGTGAGTGATATGGAGGCAGCCTCAAACATCTATGACCATGTTCTTCAATTAATTTATCTATTTGAAATATCTTTGGCCGTTTGTATCTGTTTTACAAGTGAAAGTAATTCAGGCTTGAGATACATATCGTTAAATGGTATTTGTTCCCTTGTCAGCCATGTCTTTATTTCAGCTTTAGTGCTTGATGATGTTGGAACTTTATCTTCTTGTGCCACTTTGTTATGGTAAGATGCATTATCCATGATCAAACAAGATGGTCGATCTAATAAAGGCAAAAGAGTGTCTTTAATCCAATCTCTGAACATATGACTGTTCATCTCTGAATGATAATCCTGGTTATCAGTTGACTTTGCAATAAAAACAAGTTCAGCATTCTCCACCAGGCCATTATTTTTGCTCCCAGCATGTGCCACTATAAGGCGCTTTCCTTTGCTGCTAGGTACATACCTTTTAATAGTCCCATCTAATGACTGCCATTCTTTTTCATTTGTGTGGTGGGCATTAATCCATGTTTCGTCCAAGTACACAATGTCATAATCTTCATTACGCATTTGTCTAACTTCACGTAAATATTTGCTTCTTGCAGCTACTAAATGAGGTTTCTCGCAAATGATGTTTCTTCCACAAGAATATTTTCTAAAAGTGAAGCCTAAACTCCGCACACTTCTCCATAGTGTAGTTTTTGATACAGCAATACTGGTGTTCTTTTTAAGCCAAATCTTAAGTTTCCTTATGGTAACTTCTTCCCCTAAGTCAAACATTTTACAAATCTCTCTGCGGACAAGTTCTCTGTCAAAACTGTCTAACAAATGTTTTCTTCCTCGACTTCTTTCTTTCCTTGAACATTCACATTGAACATTTTTCACTGATCTATGAAACGACCGTTTACTTAAACCTAACACGTGCATCGTTCTGTTTTCAGGATTTGATATGCTGTGATATAGACTCCCTCGTTTTGCCTCTCTACAAAAATATAAATATAATTTCTTTGTATATTTTGTTCAGTAACAAATTTCAACTTTAAACTCATTGTTAAGGGCACAACTCACAAAACACGCCTATGTAAATAATTTGATTTTGTATTTTTGGTGACGTTATACTAATGACGTGATACAAAAGTTGACAATTTTAATCCAGTAAGTGCAAAACCAGAATTGCGCACCGAATATAAGAGAAATTTGCTACACATATGTGCAAATATTGACAAAAATCTGACATTTGCAATTCAATAGTGTAAACCGGTGCCTTTACCCACCAACATATAAAGGAAATTCCCAAATGAAGATGTTTAAATCATTCTTGAAGTGATATGGAAGGGGTAAATACTCTTAAATTTTGATTCAAATGTGCCCAAGTTTAATCATACTTTTATCCTCCTGGTAAGCAAGCGCACAAGAAAAACCAGCAGTTTGTTTGCAATGAATTTATTTTTTCTATTACGTTATGAGATTCAGTAGGTTACATGCAAAATATCAGCACTGTAGCACAAATGGTTGCTGAGCTGTGGTTTTTTGAAGTGAGGCAAAAAATCTGAAGCGAACAATAGTAGTATTAGCAACGGTAAAATTTGTTGTAGCAGCAACTGTTGTAATATTAGTAGTATTAGCAACGGTAAATTTTGTTGTAATAGCAACTGTTGTAGTATTAGCAACGGTAAAATTTGTTGTAGCAGCAACTGTTGTTGTATTAGCAACGGTAAAATTTGTTGTAGCAGCAACTGTTGTAGTATTAGCAACGGTAAAATGTGTTGTAGCAGCAACTGTTGTAGTATTATCAACGGTAAATTTTGTTGTAGCAGCAACTGTTGTAGTATTAGCAACGGTAAATTTTGTTGTAGCAGCAACTGTTGTAGTATTAGCAACGAAAAAATTTGTTGTAGCAGCAACTGTTGTAGTATTAGCAATGGTAAAATTTGTTGTAGCAGCAACTGTTGTAGTATTATCAACGGTAAATTTTGTTGTAGCAGCAACTGTTGTAGTATTATCAACGGTAAATTTTGTTGTAGCAGCAACTGTTGTAGTATTAGCAACGGTAAAATGTGTTGTAGCAGCAACTGTTGTAGTATTATCAACGGTAAATTTTGTTGTAGCAGCAACTGTTGTAGTATTATCAACGGTAAAATTTGTTGTAGCAGCAACTGTTGTAGTATTATCAACGGTAAAATGTGTTGTAGCAGCAACTGTTGTAGTATTAGCAACGGTAAATTTTGTTGTAGCAGCAACTGTTGTAGTATTAGCAACGATAAAATTTGTTGTAACAGCAACTGTTGTAGTATTAGCAATGGTAAAATTTGTTGTAGCAGCAACTGTTGTAGTATTATCAACGGTAAATTTTGTTGTAGCAGCAACTGTTGTAGTATTATCAACGGTAAATTTTGTTGTAGCAGCAACTGTTGTAGTATTATCAACGGTAAATTTTGTTGTAGCAGCAACTGTTGTAGTATTAGCAACGATAAAATTTGTTGTAGCAGCAACTGTTGTAGTGTTAGCAACGATAAAATTTGTTGTAGCAGCAACTGTTGTAGTATTATCAACGGTAAATTTTGTTGTAGCAGCAACTGTTGTAGTATTATCAACGGTAAATTTTGTTGTAGCAGCAACTGTTGCAGTATTAGCAACGATAAAATTTGTTGTAGCAGCAACTGTTGTAGTGTTAGCAACGATAAAATTTGTTGTAGCAGCAACTGTTGTAGTATTATCAACGGTAAATTTTGTTGTAGCAGCAACTGTTGTAGTATTAGCAACGGTAAAATGTGTTGTAGCAGCAACTGTTGTAGTATTAGCAACGATAAAATTTGTTGTAGCAGCAACTGTTGTAGTATTATCAACGGTAAATTTTGTTGTAGCAGCAACTGTTGTAGTATTATCAACGGTAAATTTTGTTGTAGCAGCAACTGTTGTAGTATTAGCAACGATAAAATTTGTTGTAACAGCAACTGTTGTAGTATTATCAACGGTAAATTTTGTTGTAGCAGCAACTGTTGTAGTATTAGCAACGATAAAATTTGTTGTAGCAGCAACTGTTGTAGTATTATCAACGGTAAATTTTGTTGTAGCAGCAACTGTTGTAGTATTATCAACGGTAACATTTGTTGTAGCAGCAACTGTTGTAGTATTAGCAACGGTAACATTTGTTGTAGCAGCAACTGTTGTAGTATTAGCAACGGTAACATTTGTTGTAGCAGCAACTGTTGTAGTATTATCAACGGTAAAGTTTGTTGTAGCAGCAACTGTTGTAGTATTAGCAACGGTAATATTTGTTGTAGCAGCAACTGTTGTAGTATTATCAACGGTAAAATTTGTTGTAGCAGCAACTGTTGTAGTATTAGCAACGATAACATTTGTTGTTGCAGCAACTGTTGTAGTATTAGCAACGGTAAAGTTTGTTGTAACAGCAACTGTTGTAGTATTATCAACTGTAAAATTTGTTGTGGCAGCAACTGTTGTAGTATTAGCAACGATAAAATTTGTTGTAGCAACAACTGTTGTAGTATTAGCAACTGTAAAATTTGTTGTTCCAGCATAGTATTAGCAATAGCATTAGCAGTGGTAGTGATAACAGCAGTAGTAATAATAATAGTAGTAGCGCAGTTGTAGTAATAGAACGCGTAGTTGCAGGAGTTGCATTTTAGTAGCAATAGTTACAGTAGTAATAACAGAAGTTGTAGTTGGAGGAGTAAAGGCAGCAGTAGCATCAACAAAGTAAAAAAAAAACGTAGTAGTAATTGTTTAAGTAGTAGAAGTTGTTGTTAAAGAAGTAATAATAATATTAATAGAATAGATCAATCACTGTAGACTATCCAAGCAATCATTATATGAAACATCACAACAAGCTTGAAAGTATCCTCCCTAGCACTCCCACAGAAATGAAATGCTGAAAAACTTCGAAGATGAGGAAAACCCGCCAGAAGGGATCAACATAATAACAGACATACCAGACACGAACAATAAAGACATGAGGATACCCCCTCCTCTTTCCCCAAGAAATTAAAACCACAGCTGAAGAAGTGATTCACAAAAATAACAACCACAAATACTTGACGCATTTCTCAGAAGAAGGGGAGGTAAAAATAAGGGAGGGTCATATACATACCCTGATTGGATAACAAGCACAAAAGCCTTCCCAATCGGTAGCATGCCATCAAATTACAGAGCAAAATCAACTGCACTACTCCAAGTCACACAGAACTTCACGAAGACGGAACATAAACCACCAGGGCAGATCGTATTTTTTACAGATCACAAATCATTTACAGACGCCACACAAAACACCATAAACGGCCAAACACTCCAGAACATATGAAGGGAACTAACATAACTGTCCACAAAACTACAACGGTCATTTAGTGGCTACCATCCCATTATGGAATTTGCGGTAATGAGAGGACAGATACAATATCCAAAACGAGCAGCAAAATGGAGCAGTTTCGCAACCATGTGGCCTACAGAGAAGCCAAAACCATAATACACAACAAATTCCAATCTGGGTGGGAAAGAAGGTTGGACATTAGCAACTTCGATGACTCCATACACCAATAACAGAGATTCCAGCAGGCCATCTTCGTCCACCTGAGAACCGGTCACTGTAGACTCCTAAGTCACCTCTACCGTCTCAAAGTGTCCCACACAAACGAACGCCCAAATATAATGTGTATCCAGGACCCAGATCATATCTTCCATCTGTGTCCAGGCCACAAGGAAACACGGTGTCAAAAGCTAGCCAGAAGGTGCTGAACTAAGGCAGAAACTATGGTGTAGCCATCACGACCTGGATAGAACTGCAGCTTCATCATGGAAACCGGACTACAGATCTGACCTCATGAACCAAAGACCAGATGGAAGACCTCTTCTATCAGGACGGGGTGGGGATAGCAGGTGGGACTGTTGCACCAATTAAAAAACGACCCATATACGACCCAAACTCACCACTGCTTGCAGTTACTATCGGGAGAGGGCGAGGCTGTGGAAAAAACCCAGGCAGGAACAACGGGCAAGGCGGGCCCAACCTATTCTTCTATATATCCGCATTTCAAGGCTTCAATTATCTGTTCTGTTTTCTTGTCTAATGTCCAAATTTCTGCACCATATAAGTGCAACATATAGGTATATTTCCGCGATGTCGTTTGAAATTGTCGCATATGCAGGCGGTGAAGGCTTGCACAGAATTTAACCGTGATAACATCATAACTGACAATTCTCAATCGCTGCACGTCGACCTGTTTTTGCATAGAAGCGTAATCTATTAAACAGTCTCGGTCGCTTTGTTTGTTTTAATTTTTTTTTCCCACGGGAGTTGAAGTGGGGAAGTGACTATGCTCTTTTTTTTTTTTAATGGAACTCGTTTGGAATCATCACCTTTACAGCCGATTCGAGCATGCATCGGGTTCGACATTATCAACAGAATTTGCCAACACGTTTTGGAGGAGGCAATGAGATTAAATTGAGCGGATACGGTTATTTCCCGACTTCAATGAAACCGATTCCATGGATGGAAGGGACAAAATATCTGTACTGATTTTATTTTATTTATTTATTTTTTTTTTGAGGGGGTGGAGTAACATTAACGTGGCATATTTATTTGGGTTAAAGTAGTAGGTATATCCCCAACCAAGGGAGGAACAAGGCGTCTCCTATTTTCCGCTCATCTATAGGACGCTCTTGGGCAAGGTGACGTATCCGTTTAGCCCCCGCCGCCCGCCCCCTACGAGGTTACGTGAAGACATAAACAGGTGGTAGATTATGTTGTGGGCAGCAGCAAACAAGTAATGCCGATTGTGGTCTCCACTCCGTGATGGCAGCAGAGGATCTTAATTGTAGAGACAATGGCTGCGATCTCTGACTAGTACAGTCGCTGCCAAGAAGGAAAGGAATAGAAAATTACCTTCTTATATTCTCAAGAAAAATTCTTTCATTAAACCAGTAAAGGAACGGAAGTGATGGTCATGTCGAAGAAACGAATGTCCATATCACACAGCATAAGAGTAAGCTGAGCATTTCTGAAACAAGTACAGAGTATCAAACGCTTGAGTACAATGATATCAGACGTTTGAGTACAATGATATCAGACGCTCGAGTACAATGATATCAAACGCTTGAGTGCAATGATATCAGATGCTTGAGTACAATGATATCAGACGCTTGAGTACAATGATATCAGACGCTTGAGTACAATGATATCAAACGATTGAGTACAATGATATCAAACGATTGAGTACAATGATATCAAACGATTGAGTACAATGATATCAGACGGAAGATCCAGATGTACAATAGAAATGTTAACAACTAAAAAAAGCAGAACATGAAAGGCCAAAGTTGCATTTCAGAAAATTAAAATATCTTGGGCAACAGGTCGATATCAATAGAAGTGAAAAAGAGGAATTCGTGGGTGATCATCATCGAGTGCCGTCTCCGCACCGATGGTTGGCTACCATGGAGCGCCATTCTGCTCTGTCTCTTGATTTGATGGTGCAGGTTGTCATAGGCTGATTTGTCCATCCTTTGATGTTACTCCTCCATGTTAGTCTTGGTCTGCCTCTTTTACCTTGTATTTCCCCCCCCCCCCCCCCAGGATTACTTTTAGTAGGCTGTTGTGTCTTTTAACATGGCCCAAAAATCGCATTTGTCTTGTTTGAATTGTGTTTAGTAGTTCTCTTTTCATTTTTAGTTGTTTTAAGACTTCGTCGTTTGTTTTCTTTTCCTTCAATTCAATTCTACCTATTCTTCTATATATCCACATTTCAAAGGCTTCAATTCTCTGTTCTGTTTTCTTGTCTAATGTCCATGTTTCTGCACCATATATGAATATTGAGAAGATGTAACATTTTGCTATTATTAGTTTTAGCCCTGGTGTTATTTGTTTTGATGTTAGTATGTTCTTCACGGCATTAAAATTACTTTTTGCCATTCCTATTCTTTTGTTTATTTCAGTTGTACATTTTCCATCACTGGTTATAGTATGTCCAAGGTAGTTGTAGTTCTGAACTGTCTCCAGGTCTATTCCTTCAATTTTGATATCCATTTGTGGGTATTGAGTATTTCCTTAGTTTATGTTCATAGTTTTAGTCGTTTTGATATTCATATCTAGTCCATATTTTTTGCTTAGCATGTTTATTTCATTAAGTAATTGTTGTAGATCTTTATGATTTTCTGCTAGTAGTACAGTATCATCAGCATATCTTAGGTTATTGATTATCGTTCCATTAATTTGTAGGCCTGGCATCTCTATGATGTTTTGAAGATTTGCTCATTGTATAGAATGAACAAGCTTGTTGATAGGATACATCCCTGTCTTACTCCTCTTTTTATATCAATGGGTGTAGAGTTCTCTTTGTTATATTTTATTATTGCTGTTTGCTCCCAGTATAGATTACATATTAGTCGCATGTCCATGTCATCTAGATGTATCTCTTTTAGGCATTCTATAAGTTGTTTGTGGTGTACTCTATCAAAAGCTTTGGTGTAGTCTATGAAGCAGGCATATATTGGTTTGTTTACTTCTGTGTACTTTTAGATTAACGCTCTCATGCAGAATATAGCTTCTTTTTTCCTAAATCCAAATTGCTGTTCATCTAATTCAGGATTGATTTTATTCTGAATCCTTCCTGTATAACATTTAGCAAGATTTTTGTAACATGGCTCATTAGGCTTATTGTTCTAAAGTCACTGCATTCAACTGCATCACTCTTTTTAGGCAATGCAATGAAAGTTGATCATGGGTAATAAATAGAGTCAATTACTTCCACAACTCAGAATTGACTTTATTGTCTCATGGGTAATAAATAGAGTCAATTACTTCCACAACTCAGAATTGACTCTATTGTCTCATGGGTAATAAATAGAGTCAATTACTTCCACAACTCAGAATTGACTCTATTGTCTCATGGGTAATAAATAGAGTCAATTATGAGTTGTGGAAGGAAATAGTGCACAGAAAGCAACCAAATGAAAAGACGATTAAAGACTACAAAGGTGTGATTTCTCAGAAAAATGGATAGTAAAAAGAACCAGCGAGGAAATTCCAAACGAGGCCAACACAAAAAAAAGAGACGGTTTAGCAGATATTGTCCCAAGTGTGGTTGCGCCTTTTCGTTTCAGGTGAAGTGAAATAGAGAAGATAATATATAGCTAAGTGTCGTGGCACGGTAAACAGTCAAACCAGAATTAATACGATGAACTGAGGACAAATGATCTTCTACGCCAGCCGTTATGGCACATGATGATGATTTCTATGTAAAAAAAATTGTTTCAAGTAGTCCATTTGTTCAAAAGTGAAATGTGTCTTAGGTTTTGTAAACTATTGTTTCTTCACAGGACTTAGACTTGAGCTGTTCTTGGATCAAGACAATTATGTAGCCAATTTGGCAACTGAAGCTGGAGCAAGGATTCTGGTCCATAAGAAGGGTTCCGTTCCGTTTCCGGAGGATGAGGGGATTTCCGTTTTACCTGGTCGATCAACTTCAATAGGAATGAGACAGGTAGTTGTGTCTGAATTTTTTATCAACAATGTTTGTTTCTTTAAGATGTCCTTTATCTCGTGATCTACAACCAACTCTGTCGTGACTCATCGTTATTGCATGTTTTCTTGCCTAGTCACAGTGCATTTGTAGTTTAGCTGAGTGATTCTCATTGCACTTAAGGCAAGATAAAAAGCGATCAAATTTTAAAAAATGGGGGGGGGGATATTTCCTTCACAGAAAAACGGGACGTTGGGAAGGGAAAAACGTCACAGATGGGGTTTACATAAACTATTTATTTATGAATATGTAAACATTTTTAAAAAGTGTAATTAAATACAAATAACTAGACTAATTATTCTTGCTACGTAACGGAACCGATGCAGAATTGTTTGGTAGACGTAGAGATGGGCTGTTATTTCACGACGATCGTAGCATGAATATCTCACGGATACGGTAATCTAATGCAGCAAATGTGAAGTGTTTCAACAACTTATCAAACACTTCTCACGCTCTCCCTGACACAATATGCTCTACAACACAACCCTATAGCAACACTTAATATAGAGTTTTCCTTAACCACAGAGGCTCATAACAGAAAAATTATGTCAAAAGTTCCAGCACTTCCTGGAAGACAAAGATTGAAAGTCTAGGTGTGTGTGTTTTTTCTCGCTCATTTCACAAAACAAAATCGTTTGCCTTGTATCAGATACAGAAATGTTTTCTTCATTTTTCTTTTAAACATAAAACGACAGAAAATTGACAACGTGATAAATCTGATATTTTTATCAAAACGGCTTTACAGTTAGAAAATATGAGGGGAAAAAACTATATTTTCTCGTTCAGATCCGTTGATATGATTAATCTAAAAGTTATCTCATTGCTATTGGCGACGGGATTTTCAAGATGAAATAATCAAGAGATTGTTTCTTTATCCCCGCATGTCATGTTTTTTTTTTCATTTTTTTTTTTCATTTCCGCCAACTTTCCTCATTCATTATTCCTGTAGTCTCGGGGCTGTATATTGTTTCCATATTGAAATCAGTGAATGACTTTAGAATGCGTATACTCGTGTGACTAACCTTAAGCTCGTTGCGTGCGAACATGCCTGTCAAAGAGAGTATGTCCAGACGAGTCCCTATATTACTGTCAACCATAAATTAAATTTAATTTGCCGTAGTAATTTGAAGCTTATATACAGCTACCTTCTTATTGTCCCTCCATTTCAGATCTACCTCTGGTTTTACTTCCCTTTCCTCGCTTTATACTACATGCATTGTCTTGTTTTGTAATAACGACCTAAGCATATCCGTTTTTAATGTTCGTACACGAATTCTCTATCTCCCTTTCAGGTGTCCTATTCACGTTTGCCTCCCCCTCATGGTGAGTGTGGCAACGAAGGGGAAACAACCGATTACTACCAAGTTCATTACGGCACTAACTACAGCAAGTTGTCCTGCCTCAAGTCGTGCTACCAGGACCTCATCGTCAAGTCGTGCAATTGTTCTTTCCCTTTCTACTATGTGTTTAATGTCAATAGAATTTGCGACATGACAAACAATGACACTGGTAAATTGCTGGTTTTTTTGGGTCTGTTTGTATGTGTTATCTTGTCTGTTCTTGAAATGTTTCTGACATGACCTACATTTATCCAATGTGTATATGCACTGTTTCAAAACAACCCTATTTTTGGACGTCATAAACAAACAAGGTAGTAATCGGTAAAGAGAGAGTTAAACAGAAATATGCACGATATGGTGCCGGACCATTGTAAAGCCGAATGAAACGTGGAAAGTAAACATAAAGTTGTAAGTGGCGGCTTTATTAGGAGAGGATAGCAGAAAGTAATTAAACGTTTCGGTACAGACCTTTGTTACAGAATAACGAACACGTAGACGATAGCTGCAAGATTACATGGATTAATAAGGATTTGACAAGTGTACCCAGGTTCAGAGGAACAAGGTTCCTTATTAACGCATTTGTCTTACACTTGTTCCTTCATGTGTGCGGTGATATGTTTACCGTGTGTCTGCGTCATCTTTGGCCGGATCTCTTAGGACACTGTTTCCATTGTGACGATTACACTGAGACAACAGCACGATTAAAAACTCGATGGAGGCAATGTTATGAGACTGGCTCCAGCCTAGCAGCTCTTCGTAGGTTTAATTTCACAGATCACATTAGTCATAGCAATACAAGGATCTGCAGACAATCAAACACACTCATTTCTTCCTCTATGAATTTCTAGACTATCCAACTGCACTCACTTGCTCATGTCCACCTAAGTCTACAAGAACTCTGAGTTCGTTAACACTGTCCAAGGTGGTACCATATTTCTAATTTTCCTAAATCTAACCTTCCGCAACTCTCTCCAAACTGTAGGCTGATATTCTATAATGGAAATAGCTCCATAATCATCTCTTTACCAAATGTCAGCCTTCTCATGGATGCCATCATAGCCAGCAAAATCTCCTTATCTAATTCTTATGTCTGTTTCTTTCGAGGTACCCGCGAGGACTGAGTAATCTCTGCTAAACAGATTGGCTTGTCGAATTCATCACGTGACCAGAGATCGGACGCGCGATCCACGGGATAACCTTCAAACAGACCATTATTCAAAGTTGCTATATGTCTTCCGATGTACAAGATGCCCCCCCCCCCCTCCCATCCTTTCCAAAATCCGAGGTTCTATTATTAACCCTACTAACACTAATCCTAACACAATTATGTTAACCCTAATAAAGTTAAGTTAACCCTTTAAGCCCAAATCTGGTACTCTCTGTGGTCAGATCGCCAGGGATTCATGCTCCTCTGAACTGAAACTAATTAGAAATCCATGTCAGTCCACGTAATCGTGCAGCCATCTTATGTGTGTTTGTTATTCTGCCATACTAACCAAGGCCTGTAGTCGAAACGTTTAGCTTTCTCGTGTTGTCTTCTCTAAGTAAAGCTACCACATACAATTGTATTTTTATTTTTCTCTGAGTGAGCTAGATTGCTCATTTTCCAAAAGGCGGGCGTCGATTCAGTTCTTGAAATGGTAAAGGGTATTTTGCTTTCATCTAGGTCTGTGACTCGCACTCTTGAAAATTCTTAAACTCGAAGTTTTCCAGGTAAATCACATCAACACTACAGTTACTTTTTACACAAACTCACACTGTTGGGCATAAAGGAATATTCGCAAATATAATTGATTCCAAGTAGAAAAACAGGTAATAATTGACTAAGTATTGTAAAAGAACTACGCAAAGAACAAATAACAGGCATAAAATGTAAGCAAAATAAATTATGAACGGCTACGGTGGTGACTTGGTCCTTCTGGGTATACTGCACATTGAAGCTCATGAACTGACAAAATAGCTGATATTATATAACAGGACAAATATGATTTTAGATTATTGCAACTAAAAGAAAAACATGCAGCTTCGCCCGTAAAACACTAACTCAATGGAAAGCTACAAACTTGAAAACGTTCAGAGACTGATATAAGACTCACAGAAAAACTGCTGTAGAAAGTTAAAAACGTTCAAAGACTGATATAAGGCTCACATAAAAACTGCTGTAGAAAGTTAAAAACGTTCAAAGACTGATATAAGGCTCACAGAAAAACTGCTGTAGAAAGTTAAAAACGTTCAAAGACTGATATAAGACTCACAGAAAAACTGCTGTAGAAAGTTAAAAACGTTCAAAGACTGATATAAGGCTCACAGAAAAACTGCTGTAGAAAGTTAAAAACGTTCAAAGACTGATATAAGACTCACAGAAAAACTGCTGTAGAAAGTTAAAAACGTTCAAAGACTGATATAAGACTCGCAGAAAAACTGCTGTAGAAACTTGAAAACGTTCAAAGACTGATATAAGACTCGCAGAAAAACTGCTGTAGAAACTTGAAAACGTTCAAAGACTGATATAAGACTCACAGAAAAACTGCTGTAGAAAGTTAAAAACGTTCAAAGACTGATATAAGGCTCACATAAAAACTGCTGTAGAAAGTTAAAACGTTCAAAGACTGATATAAGACTCACAGAAAAACTGCTGTAGAAAGTTAAAAACGTTCAAAGACATATATAAGACTCACAGAAAAACTGCTGTAGAAAGTTAAAAACGTTAAAAAGACTGATATAAGACTCACAGAAAAACTGCTGTAGAAAGTTAAAAACGTTCAAAGACTGATATAAGACTCACAGAAAAACTGCTGTAGAAAGTTAAAAACGTTCAAAGACTGATATAAGGCTCACAGAAAAACTGCTGTAGAAAGTTAAAAACGTTCAAAGACTGATATAAGACTCACAGAAAAACTGCTGTAGAAAGTTAAAAAACGTTCAAAGACTGATATAAGGCTCACAGAAAAACTGCTGTAGAAAGTTAAAAACGTTCAAAGACTGATATAAGACTCACAGAAAAACTGCTGTAGAAAGTTAAAAACGTTCAAAGACTGATATAAGACTCACAGAAAAACTGCTGTAGAAAGTTAAAAACGTTCAAAGACTGATATAAGACTCGCAAGAAAAACAGCTGTAGAAAGTTAAAAACGTTCAAAGAATGATATAAGACTCGCAGAAAAACTGCTGTAGAAACTTGAAAACGTTCAAAGACTGATATAAGACTCGCAGAAAAACTGCTGTAGAAAGTTAAAAACGTTCAAAGACTGATATAAGGCTCACATAAAAACTGCTGTAGAAAGTTAAAAACGTTCAAAGACTGATATAAGGCTCACAGAAAAACTGCTGTAGAAAGTTAAAAACGTTCAAAGACTGATATAAGACTCACAGAAAAACTGCTGTAGAAAGTTAAAAACGTTCAAAGACTGATATAAGGCTCACAGAAAAACTGCTGTAGAAAGTTAAAAACGTTCAAAGACTGATATAAGACTCACAGAAAAACTGCTGTAGAAAGTTAAAAACGTTCAAAGACTGATATAAGACTCGCAGAAAAACTGCTGTAGAAACTTGAAAACGTTCAAAGACTGATATAAGACTCGCAGAAAAACTGCTGTAGAAACTTGAAAACGTTCAAAGACTGATATAAGACTCACAGAAAAACTGCTGTAGAAAGTTTAAAACGTTCAAAGACTGATATAAGGCTCACATAAAAACTGCTGTAGAAAGTTAAAAACGTTCAAAGACTGATATAAGACTCACAGAAAAACTGCTGTAGAAAGTTAAAAACGTTCAAAGACATATATAAGACTCACAGAAAAACTGCTGTAGAAAGTTAAAAACGTTAAAAAGACTGATATAAGACTCACAGAAAAACTGCTGTAGAAAGTTAAAAACGTTCAAAGACTGATATAAGACTCACAGAAAAACTGCTGTAGAAAGTTAAAACGTTCAAAGACTGATATAAGGCTCACAGAAAAACTGCTGTAGAAAGTTAAAAACGTTCAAAGACTGATATAAGACTCACAGAAAAACTGCTGTAGAAAGTTAAAAACGTTCAAAGACTGATATAAGACTCACAGAAAAACTGCTGTAGAAAGTTAAAAACGTTAAAAAGACTGATATAAGACTCACAGAAAAACTGCTGTAGAAAGTTAAAAACGTTCAAAGACTGATATAAGACTCACAGAAAAACTGCTGTAGAAAGTTAAAAACGTTCAAAGACTGATATAAGACTCGCAAGAAAAACAGCTGTAGAAAGTTAAAAACGTTCAAAGACTGATATAAGACTCGCAGAAAAACTGCTGTAGAAACTTGAAAACGTTCAAAGACTGATATAAGACTCGCAGAAAAACTGCTGTAGAAACTTGAAAACGTTCAAAGACTGATATAAGACTCACAGAAAAACTGCTGTAGAAAGTTAAAAACGTTCAAAGACTGATATAAGGCTCACATAAAAACTGCTGTAGAAAGTTAAAAACGTTCAAAGACTGATATAAGACTCACAGAAAAACTGCTGTAGAAAGTTAAAAACGTTCAAAGACATATATAAGACTCACAGAAAAACTGCTGTAGAAAGTTAAAAACGTTAAAAGACTGATATAAGACTCACAGAAAAACTGCTGTAGAAAGTTAAAAACGTTCAAAGACTGATATAAGACTCACAGAAAAACTGCTGTAGAAAGTTAAAAACGTTCAAAGACTGATATAAGACTCACAGAAAAACCGCTGTAGAAAGTTAAAAACGTTCAAAGACTGATAAAAGGCTCACATAAAAACTGCTGTAGAAAGTTAAAAACGTTCAAAGACTGATATAAGGCTCACATAAAAACTGCTGTAGAAAGTTAAAAACGTTCAAAGACTGATATAAGGCTCACATAAAAACTGCTGTAGAAAGTTAAAAACGTTCAAAGACTGATATAAGGCTCACATAAAAACCACTGTAGAAAGTTAAAACGTTCAAAGACTGATATAAGGCTCACAGAAAAACCGCTGTAGAAAGTTAAAAACGTTCAAAGACTGATATAAGACTCACATAAAAACTGCTGTAGAAACTTGAAAACGTTCAAAGACTGATATAAGACTCGCAGAAAAACTGCTGTAGAAAGTTAAAAACGTTCAAAGACTGATATAAGACTCACATAAAAACTGCTGTAGAAAGTTAAAAACGTTCAAAGACTGATATAAGACTCGCAGAAACACTGCTGTAGAAACTTGAAAACGTTCAAAGACTGATATAAGACTCACATAAAAACCGCTGTAGAAAGTTAAAAACGTCCAAAGACTGATATAAGGCTCACAGTAAAACTGCTGTAGAAAGTTAAAAACGTTCAAAGACTGATATAAGGCTCACAGAAAAACTGCTGTAGAGACTTAAAAACGTTCAAAGACTGATATAAGGCTCACAGAAAAACTGCTGTAGAAAGTTAAAAACGTTCAAAGACTGATATAAGACTCACAGAAAAACTGCTGTAGAAAGTT
Source organism: Megaustenia siamemsis (assembly GCA_032433765.1). Taxonomy (NCBI): domain Eukaryota; kingdom Metazoa; phylum Mollusca; class Gastropoda; order Stylommatophora; family Ariophantidae; genus Megaustenia; species Megaustenia siamemsis. The sequence goes on from JAVIAB010000051.1 coordinate 110,413,883, forward strand.
AAAAACGTTAAAAAGACTGATATAAGACTCACAGAAAAACTGCTGTAGAAAGTTAAAAACGTTCAAAGACTGTTATAAGACTCACAGAAAAACTGCTGTAGAACGTTAAAAACGTTCAAAGACTGATATAAGACTCACAGAAAAACCGCTGTAGAAAGTTAAAAACGTTCAAAGACTGATAAAAGGCTCACATAAAAACTGCTGTAGAAAGTTAATACGTTCAAAGACTAATATAAGGCTCACATAAAAACTGCTGTAGAAAGTTAAAAACGTTCAAAGACTGATATAAGGCTCACATAAAAACCGCTGTAGAAAGTTAAAAACGTCCAAAGACTGATATAAGGCTCACAAAAAAACTGCTGTAGAAAGTTAAAAACGTTCAAAGACTGATATAAGGCTCACATAAAAAACTGCTGTAGAAAGTTAAAAACGTTCAAAGACTGATATAAGTCTCACATAAAAACTGCTGTAGAAAGTTAAAAACGTTCAAAGACTGATATAAGGCTCACATAAAAACCGCTGTAGAAAGTTAAAAACGTCCAAAGACTGATATAAGGCTCACAGTAAAACTGCTGTAGAAAGTTAAAAACGTTCAAAGACTGATATAAGGCTCACATAAAACCGCTGTAGAAAGTTAAAAACGTTCAAAGACTGATATAAGTTTCACATAAAAACCGCTGTAGAAAGTTAAAAACGTTCAAAGACTGATATAAGACTCACAGTAAAACTGCTGTAGAAAGTTAAAAACGTTCAAAGACTGATATAAGACTCACAGAAAAACCGCTGTAGAAAGTTAAAAACGTTCAAAGACTGATATAAGACTCACAGAAACACTGCTGTAGAAAGTTAAAAACGTTCAAAGACTGATATAAGACTCACAGAAAAACCGCTGTAGAAAGTTAAAACGTTCAAAGACTGATATAATACTTTGCTCTTTATTTGTTATCTGTTCACGCCACTTGATACTTTCTTTCTCCTTGCCATAGTAATCGTCGTGGAAAATATTTTATAATAATCCATAACATATTCATGACAATTAAATTATTCTTTGACATTTCAGAGAAATGTGTGAACAGTGTGCAGAATAGCAAAAGAAAAAGTTTCGCAATGTGTGACAAGAAGTGTCCTCAACCTTGCGAGTAAGTCACTAAATGACTCATTATCACTTCGCTCACTTTCTACCTCTTCCTCTTCTCCATCCTACCCTTTAAACATACACACATACTCAAATGCACTTGCATGTCTATATGTTGATGTCGAACAGTGTCGGTACTAACCGTTAGCTATTAGATATAGGAAATTGATGTGGTGAACTGCAGTCACTTTCTCTTGTTCTGCTGCAGAAGTTGAATTTGTGTCCGTATTAGAAGTTATATGACTACAAAGTGTAATGAGGATGTCCTAAAGAAAGTCAGTAATAGAAAACTCTTTATACAGAGCTTCGCAGGAGGAGACAACCTGATCATCAAAAGGAGACCCGTCGAGCAAGTGTTTCGACCCTTTAGCCTCTTGACACCCTAAAGGAGGTGGGCCCGCCTGGGCCATGACTCCCAGGCGTCGACCTCCTGCTGCATTGACTCTAAAGCTTACAATACATTCGGCACAAAATAACTACTTATGGTGGTGTCTATGACTTTTGCTAACGACTAACTAACGTCCAGCTTCTCCCAGATTACTGTGTCGTAGGTGTATGGAATTTGATTTTCTCTTTTTCGGTCCTTGAGGTGAGCAAAGTGATCATCGGACAGTTCACACAAACTGCAAGGCAAATCAATGACAAAAAGTGTGTCTACTCACCACAGCAATAGAAGGCTGAATAGCTCAGTCCAATATAGCATTTAAGAAAATGAAAAACGTCTTATGCAACAAGTCAATGTCAATAGAAATAAGAGATAGATAAAGAGAGAGAGAGAGAGAGAGTTCATCGGGGCTATATAGAGCCAATTCTGACCCATATAAGTGTGGACAATAAACATGGACAATAGACAAACAAATTAAAAGACGATAAGAGGCCACATAGATGGGATTTCTCAGAAGAATGTTGAAAGCTCACTGGACAGATAAAAAGACAAATGAAGAAATTCTCAAAGAGGACAACACAAAAAGAGAGCTCCTAAAAAACACCAGAAAGAAGCAATCAACATTTTTCGGGCACATCATGAGAAGAGAAAAGTTGGAATACTTGATTACAACTGGCAAAATACAGAGAAGGAGAGATCGCGGAGGACAAAGAGAGAAAATACTGGATGTCTCATGGCATGGGAAACAGTCAACAAGAGAATTAATACGATGCAATGTGGATATAAGATTGTGGAAGGACATGATCGTCTACGTCAACTGGTATGGGACATGATGATGATGATACTTACGTACCTCAGTGGGTATTTGTGTAATTATTATTATTGATGGTTGGCAGTCACAAAAATGGTCGGTGACTAAATATTTTATTGATGACTCTATACATTTGATTTGTGACTGTATACATTTGTTTGGTGACTATACATTTGTATGGCGACTATACATTTGTCTGGTGATTATACATTTTATTTCTGACTCTATATATTTTATTTGTATATATTCATTTCGATATCTCTGTAAATTTGTTTTCTTCCTACAGAGAAGTGAAATACAGCTTATTTGTCTCTTCTGCAAAATGGCCGTCAGAAAAATACCAGGTGAGAACTGAGAGCGTACACTAACAAGCACCAAGCTAGGTGACAACAAATATTGCTTCATCACATTTAGTGTCATGACATTAAAGTACACAACGAAATGTGAAGGACGAACGCAGAGAAACATGGGGAGGGAACAGGCAAATAATTGCAATGCTGCGGTAAAGCTGGTAGCAAGGAGCCAATGGTGGGGTGTACTAAACACTCCAAGGTATGGTGACAGCTTTACAAATAAAGAACACAACACAATACTGACGTTTCGGCCTGTGGCCTTCTTCAGAATACAGGGACGACAACAAGCGGTGAAGAACAATTACTACATGTTAGATGATCAAGTGGAGGGAGAGGAAAGTAGGATGCAGAAATAAGAAAAGAGAGAAATGAATATTACATGATGAGAGGTATGATGGGCGTCAAAATATATAAAATAGAAAAAGAGAAAAATGTATAATAAATTGTACTTAGCTGAGCTCAGAGCAGGAAATCTGTAATCCGTTCTGAAACAAGACAGAATGACTAGAAGCGCAAAGAATTTGTATAGAAAGCAACCCGTGACCAAGAGAAACATCCTCAGCAGGGAAGAACGCAGAGCGTTCAGTCAATACAGGACAGGAAAAATCAGTAGACAAACACTTTAATTGTTGCTGGAACGTACGGCAGAGTGGATATGGGAATGTCTCGACCGCAGTGACGCCAGTCCAAAATAAAGACGAGACTATATCAAAATACAGAAACAGCATAAGCACAGACAAACTTGCTTTAATGAAATAATGATCTCACAAAAAAAGTAAGTGTGTCAAATCAATCAGCGCCTAGCGGCAGGCAGAAATTTGACATGTTCATTGGTCTTATTGCTGTTAGAGTTGACTGCGCACTCTAAAGGAATTGACATAAATCGCAGAGCTGCTATAGAATTGATAATGCAGGTGATAAGAAATAGAGACAAAGGACTTCCGGTTCCAAGATGGTGGAATGAAGTTCATATTCTCTCAACCGCTGTAGGATTTGCATTTGGTGACTGATTAATTTCAGCTGTCCAATGCAGATTTCTGCGTTAAAGTCAACCTGATGTTCCCATAAAGGATTTGCGCCGGTGCTGCTGAGTCTTGCACATGGCAATATTCATCTTTGGCATGTCAAATGTTGTGAATGCGACCTTCCCCCGTCTTGGAGTTGATATGCGGTTTACGTCAACAGATTGAGTGCTGTTCAATGGCCGCCGTTGGAATTGTTTGACGCCAATTATTTACACGTTAAAACTCATTAATATAGACTGCTCTGCAAATTCAACCGAAGGTTTCAACTTAGGGATTTTGAACCATCGTCACGGTGTTTCGTGCGTTGTTGGCTGCATTCACTAGATTAATCGGTCGTTTGTGGGCGCATCAATTGTTGTATGTGGTACGTGATCATGTTGGCTGATCGTATACCCATAAACCGTTCACTATAATGAAGGGCGAAATGACGGAGTTTTGTTCATGACTTTGCAGTCCTGGTGTGACTCCCGGAGTTTCATGTTGGTCAGGAGGGATGTTGTCTAGACTCAAGAGGGCTACTGTGAGATCGATGGTAGACTTGTGAACTTGTTTATCATTTCACAGATTCATATTCCAGGGGAGATCTGAGCGCTTACGAACTGTTGTTCGATGTAAGATGAGGATAATCCGACAAATAACTGTGTTTCATGTGTTCGGATGTGTAGACAAAAAAGATGTCCTAACATCATCAAACGCTATACATTAAAAAAAATATGACGATCAAGATTTTCAGGAGGACGTGAACTTCCGGTCAATATGGAGGATATGCGGCAGGAACGGTTAAAAGCTGTGTCTGAAAAGTGTTCCTTGTAGTTTTCTCATATTCCAAGTCTGGCTTGCTGCCGGAGCTACTGAGTTAAGTGCTCTGTGCACACCGTGAGCTGTTCGTTTCATCCGTTTTTAATTGTGTTTCAATATTCCGATCGCTTACGATGAATGATGATGTCGTATGACGTGAGAGGTCCATAGATGGATGTGTTCACTTTCTGTGCGGCTTCGTCTCATGTCTTTTTGGCGTATGCTAAGACTGCTATGATGAGGACTGTAGCAACCTTTATTTGTTTGGGAGATGAGATATTAATTCAGATGATTCCACTAGCACGGGCGGTTGAGCAATTATGGATTTTAATTCGTTTGCAGTGATACCGGCCCTTCCATAACTAAATACCATAACCAGAGACAAAGGTAATGTTGCAACTTTCCATTGATAACAAACGACACAAAATCTGGACGTTAAGGCCTGTTACAAGCTTCAGCTGGAAAAAAAAACTAGAGAATAAATAAGTAGATGATAAATAAGTAGATGATAAATAAGTAGATGCTAAATAAGTAGATGATATCTTACTGAATTGACTATAAAACTAAGTCAAGAAATATAAAAATGTCTTCAGTGTGGTAGCTTGAACCGGACCGCAACGTGATTGTTTCATGTCGTTTATTGTATACCTAAAGTTTCAAGATTCCCGTTGTCTCTACATATTATTTTCTCTGGCTGAGTGGTTAGTGTGCTCGCTTCCAGATTAGAGGAGTCCTGGTTCCGTCCCCACAAGGGGCGCATTTTTCCGGACTTCAAGACTCCGGTGTTCACCCAATCTCTAATAATGATGTATCAGAGATTTTTCTGGGAAGTAAAGACGGCCTGGCGTGATACCGACAACATTGTTCAATAGTCGTGGAAAAATATAATCACTAAAATCATATATTTTTTTTTCCCCATACGCCTAGCAAGGCATGTTGGGAACCTTTACTTTTTTACTCTGAACAAACCCGTATGTGTTCAGATGATTTTATTTGGTGGTAAACTCGTACAATACGACGGTTCCTTTCGAACGGAAACAGCTTAAATGGCAAGTTGTATAGGGTGTTCTAACAATATTTTAATTACAAAACTAAATAGCAAGGATCTAATTTTGGTTACATAACATAGTTATCCACTAAATATTCTACTCCAGTGCATGTTTCATATATATCTGCCAACTGACAAGTCTTGTTTAGTGTACAAGATGTTTGGTGAAATGAGAATTAGTCCAAGTCATTATTAAGCCAATTTCTTACAAATGTCTTCATTAATTTGCCATCAGTTATTTTTTTTAACGGTGTTACAGTTAAATTGTTTTTGTTGAAATATTGTAAACTGTATGAGTTAAGTAAAGTTAACTGCACTTGATAAAATAATGTAAGATTTCATTGCGATTACTGTCAATTACAGTTATTGAATTATTTTAATTAAGCTGCATCTGTTAAAGTAACGTCAATTATAGCTGTTAAAGGTAGTGAGAGGTGAAGTTTGCCGTAAATTGTAGTCTTTAAGGAATTGTAAATTGTAGTCTTTAAGGTAGTGAAAAGTGAAAAATTATGTAAATTATAGTCTTTAAGATACTGTAAAATGTAGTCTTTACCAAACGAACTAAAACATCAACTTTCATTACATTGCCTAAAAAGAATGGTGCAGTTGAATGCAGTGATTTCAGAATAATAATCCTAATGAGTCAGGTAACAACAATTTTACTAAAAGTTATACAGGGAAGGATTCAGAATAAAATCAATACTGAATTAGATGAGCAACAATTTGAATTCAGGAAAAACAGTGGCACAAGAGAAGCCATATTTAGCATGAAAACATTGATTGAAAAGTACATAGAAGTAAACAAACCAATATATGCCTGCTTCATAGACTACACCAAAGCTTTCGATAGAATACACCATAACCAACTTATAGAAGGCCTAAAGGATATAAATCTAGACGACACAGACATACGACTAATATGTAATTTGTACTGGGAGCAAACAGCAATAATAAAATATAACAAGGAGAACTCTACACCCAGGGACATAAAAAGAGGAGTAAGACAGGGATGCATCCTACCACCAAGCTTGTTCAATCTATACACTGAGCAAATCTTTAAAGACAAGACAAATGAAATTTTTGGGACATATTAACAGACACAACAGCTTACTAAAAATAATATTGGAAGGGAAAATACAAGGTAAAAGAGGCAAAGGCAGACCAAGACTAACATGGACGAGTAACATCAAAAGATGGACAAGTCAATCTATGACAGCCTGCACCATCAAAGCAATAAACAGAGTAGAATGGCGATCCATGGTAGCCAACCTTCGTTGCGGAGAAGGCACTCGATGATGATGATGGAAAATGTAGTCTTTAAGGAATTATAAATTGTAATCTTTAATGTATTGAAAATTGTCATCTTTAAGGTATTGAAAATTGTAGTCTTTTCTGTAAAATGTAACTTTCTCGTGTCCTCGACAGCCTTTTCTCAATTTGCAGCTTCACCAGACTAACTGGATGTATAGAAACATACAAGAAAGGTGAGCAGCAATATGTACACACGTATGTATTGTGTGTATGCGCCTGTATGTCTGTGTTTTAATAAGGAAAGGTTTGTATGTTCCTGTCCCACACATATTTATATAGTTAAATTTCGTTTAAAAGTTTTGTCATTAATTTCGTGTGTACTTCCAACAAACGTATCCTTTATTTACACATACAATGTTAGATAAGATGTCTTAGGAGAACGTATTGTCACCGATGTTTGAGCGTTTATGGTGTCGAGGCCCGTCCTATCTTTTATTTTATTTGCTCACTTTTTTGGGGTCTACCTTTATTTCTTTTATCATTAACTGTGTCCTTAAGAATCGTTTTACTAACATTCATGTATGAACTAGGTTTTTGTGTATTTGGTTGCAATCTCTGTATGAGTAGAAAAGAACATTGGTGCATTGTTCTAATCATCATCATTGAGTGCCGTCTCCGCAACGAAGGTTGGCTACCATGGAATGCCATTCTGCTCTGTCCCTTGCTTTGATGGAGCAGGTTGTCATAGGCTGATTTGTCCATCTTTTGATGTTACTCGTCCATGTCCTTGGTCTGCCTCTGCCTCTTTTACCTTGTATTTTCCCCTCCAGGATTACTTTTAGAAGGCTGTTGTGTCTTTTAGTGATTCGTCGTTTGTTTTCTTTTCCTTCCATTCAATTCTACCTATTCTTCTAAAAATCCACATTTCAAAGGCTCAATTCTCTGTTCTGTCTAATGTCCATGTTTCTGCACAATACAGGAATATTGAGAAGATGTAACATTTTACTATTCTTAGTTTTAGCCCTGGTGTTATTTGTTTTGATGTTAGTATGTTCTTCGTGGCATTAAAATTACTTTTTGCCATTCCTATTCTTTTGTTTATTTCAGTTGTACATTTTCTATCACTGGTCATAGTATATCCAAGGTAATAGTAGTTTTGAACTGTCTCCAGGTCTATTCCTTCAATTTTGATATCCATTTGTGGGTTTTGAGTATTTCCTTTGTTTATGATCAAAGCTTTAGTCTTTTTGATATTCACATCTAGTCTATATTTTTTGCTTATCATGTTTATTTCATTAAGTAATTGTTGTAGATCTTTAGGATTTTCTGCTATAGCTTGTTTCATAACTCGTGCCCAACTTTTAAAATCGATAGCTTTTTAACCGCTTGTTGTAAGTTGTTCAAAATTTTCATGTAAAGTTATAATGATTAGAACCCAACAGGGAATTAATTTCATTTTAAAAAAACATTTGGTTATTATTGTTGCTTATTTGATTTATATAAATTTATAACGACCCATTGATGTAGTCAAAACTTAATGTTTACAGTATTTTAAGTTAAAAATAGCGAGTAAAAATCCATACACGCTAAAATTGACGTGTTTGCACGCTTTTACCGTGGTTTTTTGACACAATTAGACACTTCTTAAAAACACGAGAATTGCGTGTTCCATTTCCGTTCATTCATAGGCGGAGACGTGAAACGATAACATTTATCATGAGTCTTAAAATTAAATTCTGCAGTTTACAAAACATCGCAATAAAAATGTATGACTATTTTTGCAAAGAGGCTAAACGATGAAGATTATTTCATTCTTTAGAAAACCCTGAGAATAGGACAAGACACATTTTGGATTTATCTAAACGGTCATTTAATCGCTGGATTCAAGCACGTGACCGTCAATGTTCAAAATATACAAAATCACAAGGAAGAGCAATAATGTTGGATAATTTCGACAGTGAACTTATTAGAAGTGAAATTCGCAAAATGTTGGGTATGAATGAAACTGTTACAATAAGAAAATTAAAAGTATCGCTGAAAAAGAACAATAGTATTGAAATATCAAAGTCTACATTATGGAGGAATGTGAGAGCTGCAGGCTTTACATTCAGAAAGTATTCCAATGGACGAAACATCATCTGTGAGAAGCCACATATAGTAGTCATGAGAAGCAAGTACTTACGTGAAGTAAAAGAGGTGCGCAACCAAGGTTATGATATTGTGTACTTGGATGAAACATGGATCAATGCTCACAACACTAACCAAAGGGAATGGCAGTCATCAGATGGAAAGATTAAGAGATTAATACCTAGCAGCAAAGGACAGCGCTTGATAATTGCTCATGCAGGTAGTCGACAACATGGACTAATACAGAATGCAGAGCTCATTTTTCTTTCAAAATCCATAGACAATCGGGATTATCACTCTGAGATGAATGGTCACATATTTAGACATTGGATTGAAAATTCTGTTCTCCCATCACTAGATCGACCATCTTGTATAATAAGGGACTATGCAGCGTACCACAACATTGCTGCACTTGAAGATAAAGTCCCGACGTCATCCAGTACAAAAGATGTTATTAAGATATGGCTCACAGAGGAGCACATACAATTTAATAACATGTACTTAAAACCTGAATTACTATCTCTAGTAAAGCAAAAACAAAGGACAAAGATTTTTTCAAATAGATAAGATTATCCAAGAGCACGGTCATATAAGTTTGAGGCTGCCACCTTACCACGCTCATTTAAATCCAATAGAACTAATCTGGGCAAAATTAAAAGGACAAGTGGCAGATGAAAATACAACATTCAAAATATGCGATGTAAAGACTCTTGCTAATCTCGCTTTATTAAATATAGACAAAGATTATTGGGCTAAATGTGAAGACCACGTCTTAAAACAGGAAGAGGAATATTGGAAAAATGATGGTTTGTGGAATGTTCAACCCCAAACAGTTATTAATCTTTTAGGCTCGTCTGATTCAGAATGAAAGTATATAGCCCCCACAATGTTGGCCCCTATATTACCTTAAATTAGTTCAACAAACGGTCCTTATCAGGACCACACAACTATGAAAATTGGACATACAGGTATACCTTGATATTATCGTCCGTCCTCGAACTGAGAAGACAATAATTCTCCTGGTGTTTTGTCTTATTAGGTTATTTCCCCATTACGGCCACGCCTTTACCTAGTGAAAATTAATCATAGACCAGCAACTACGGTAATTTCTATTATTTAGGGTTCACAATTTACAATTTTGACAAACATCTAAGAAATTCGCCGCTTTAAGAAAACTGCAGCTGCAAGATATTTGTTAAATATACATTTAAAGGGTCTTTTGCATTCTAATAACATTTGAAAAATTTCAACAGTTTTTAACAAACGGTTACTGAGTAATAGCGTTTTGAAGTTGGGCACGTGATTTGAAACGAGCTATAGCAATACAGTATCATCAGCATGTCTTAGGTTATTGATTATCTTCCGTTAATTTGTAGGCCTGGCATCTCTGTGATGTTTTTAAAGATTTGCTCAGTGTAATAGATTGAACAAGCTTGGTGATAGGATACATCCCTGTCTTACTCCTCTTTTTATATCAATGGGTGTAGAGTTCTCTTTGTTATATTTTATTATTGCTGTTTGCTCCCAGTATAGATTACATATTAGTCGTATGTCCATGTCATCTAGATGTGTCTCTTTTGTTCTAATACTCTGTTAATAATTCTAAATACGGGAAAACAGAATTAATGTTCAATTGTTCTACAGTAAGGAATAATATCATCATCATCAAGTACCGGGCCTGCTGGTGTAGGTGATCATGTCTCTCCACAACTTTTGATCTCGGCAGCTATTTATCATTTCTGTTGTTGACCTTCAGCCAAGCCATTCTCTTAAGCTGTCTGTTATTTTTTCTCTTTGCTTCCCTCTATCTCTTCGTCCCTCAATTTTTCCAGTTGTTACAATATATTCCAGTTGTTCTCTTCTCATTACATGGCCAAAAAATGATGATTGTTTCTTCCTAATATTGGAAATTGGCTCTCTTAAGGAATAATATACAGCACGTGAATATAGTATAGTGGAAGGTTGTTGGCTCCACAATCTAAAGATCGTGGTGATGTTTCCTACAAAATACGAACTAGATAGTGCACCTGCAAAATTCTGTATCGCATGATGATTAAGAAAAGAAAAGGTGCAAAAATTAAAAGTCTCTTCTTATGTAGTGGTTAACTCACTGACTTGGCGACAAATTATTAATGGGGTCATTCCCAGCCTGGTACTTTCTAGTTGATCAAGCTAACCATTAATATGATCATTTTGTTCTTGAAGTTTGTGGAGGTATTTGATAACGAGGAAAAGTACTTGATCCATCACCTTCAAATGTTGTGGGTGGAGGCACAGGCGCCACACAGCAGCAGAGCTGAAAGCTGTCAGCGACCCACAGCTGATGGCTTGCACCAGGATCGGTGAACCAGAACCATCCAGACCCTACTCCACCTCTCCGTGGTGTCTCTAGAAACAGACTAACCTGTCTAGTCTGGCCAAGAGAGTAGGGATCGAAGAGGGACGACTAACCAGTACTCACAAATGTCGTGCTGAAGTCGGATGTGTTGGGCTGAAAGGTGCAAATGTCACAGTTATATTGCAAACTAGAAGTCCAAAGAAATTAGGTTAAATACAAAAATAAAAATGTTCAACTCCAATGTCAAGTCAGTCATATTATATGGCTGTGAAACATGGAGAACAACAAAATTGGCACTCATGAAGATACAGACTTTCATTAATGGATGCTTACGCAGAATAAAAGGATGGAAATGGCAGGACAAAATCACTAACATAGACGATAGCGCTGAATGGAACGCACACTGCGGAAGCCAACTGAGAGTATTACATAACAGGCCCTTTTTGGAATCCCCAGAGGAAAAGACAAAGAGGAAAATCAAGGAATTCTTGGAGAAGACAGATATAGAAGCAGAGATGAAGATGATGGGGAAGACATGGAATGATCTTAAAAGAATGGCAAGAAACAGAACGACTTGGAAAGTGTTTGTTGGAGACCTATGCTCCACAGGGAGCTGAAAGGTAGAAGAAAAATATTGCAAAGCACGCCATAACGCAGACACGCCCACTTAACGTCCTTTTAATGGCGGATGATGAATAGGTGCCTTCATTTAGTCATCGGGCGAACGCAAGCAAGCAAATGTTGTGGCTTACTACTGTGAAGTTTGCATCCATGCCTCCCTTACGATGACATATGTAGCTGATCATCCTTTACTCTAATAATAACGAGCAAGTTAACCAGTAACCAATTGACGACATGAAAAGCTTTAAGGTGATCGCTTCATTCCAGAATATAAAGTACGCACACACAAAAATACTAACAGATGTAATTTTCAATTACAATTTCAATAGAAAGATCGCAACTACCCAGTGGCGGACAATTCATTTTAGTGAGGCTACGGGTTTAATTCAAGAAATTTTTTTTTTGTTTGAGGTAGAAACAGAGGTTAAGATTATTTTATATGTATTTTTAGTCTTTACATTTGTATCAGTTGCTTTAAAATATAATTCCTCTTTAATGATAAGTTCTCGCCATTTGTAAATGTCTATTTCAGTGACAAACAGTTTACCAAGCTACAAATCTACTTCAGAGATCTCATTTACCAGCACTTGGAGCAGCAGAAATCATATGAGGTACACCGTACACAGAATACATGCATTGCTGCTGTTGTTAAAAATAACATAATTAATTATTATATAACACATTATATAACGGAGCCGCGATAGCTCAGTGGTTAGTGATCTGGACTACAAAGGACAAGAGGTAAGGTTCGATCCCAACCGTCGGCTTCCAGGTTCACCCAGCCTTTAATGGGTACCAGATTTTTTTCTAGGAAAGTAAAGCGGCACGGGCGTAATACCGACCACAATACCCCAAAAATCATGTGCTGAAGGTCTGTAAAATATATGGTCACTAACACCATATTCCCTATACGCCACTTGGCGTGATGGAGCTCTTTACTTTTACATTATATGATATAGCTATGAATTAATTAAAATTAAAATTTACAATGAACTTATATAGTAACAAAGTTTTCAAGAGCCTGCGTTTTTTTCCCCATAGCAACAAATGGTTTGAGAAATATGGACTGTTGTCAGATCCTATGGAAAAATAAGAATGTCTTTGAAATCAAGTGTTACAAGAGAGTACTCAGAAAACCTTTGGTGGACATAAGCACAAACGTGACGATTTTGCAAGAACTTCGAATTCAAGAAAACTATATGAGAAAAAACTTTTTTTTTAAACAAGAAGAAATAAAATATTTTTATAAAATATAATATTTTTCTCATGAAAAACAGCATAATATCCTGGACAAGATCTATCTTATCTTTCGTTCACCTGAAGTTTTGTCTATATCTGCAATGTCGTTTCCTGTATAAATGTTACTGTCTTCTGTAATTCTTGCAGTGGTTCATATAGTTTTGTCTGTAGTGTACAAGATATTAATGGACAGCATAATTTCAGGTAATAGAGAGAGAGAGAGAAAGAAAGAGAGAAAGAGGGAGAGAGAGAGAGAGAGAGAGAGAGAGAGAGAGAGAGAGATCTAGACGAATGTGGGTAGAAGATATCACAGATGAGCTGGATTTGACTTGTTTCAGACGCTGGACATCTCGTGAAGGGCAGAGAAAACTTCAGAGTTGCTGACATTTGAGCTGTTCCAACAGAGAAACGCTACATGATGATGATGATGCTGATGATGATGGTGACGTTAATGATGATGGCAAAGATGATGGTGACGAAGATGATGCTGATGTAGGGGATGATGATGATGGTGACGATGATGATGCTGATGTTGGGGATGATAATGATGGTGACGATGATGATGCTGATGGTGACGATGATGATGCTGATGTTGGGGATGATGATGATGGTGACGATGATGATGCTGATGTTGGGGATGATGATGATGGTGACGATGATGATGCTGATGTTGGGGATGATGATGATGGTGACGATGATGATGCTGATGTTGGGGATGATGATGATGGTGACGATGATGATGTTGGGGATGATGATGATGATGGTGACGATGATGATGCTGATGTTGGGGATGATGATGATAGTGACGATGATGATGCTGATGGTGACGATGATAATGATTCTGATGACGATGATAATGATGGTGACGATGATGATGCTGATGTTGCTAATGGTGATGATGATGGTGACGATGACGATGCTGATGGTGACTATGATGATGATGATAATGATGATGACATTAAATTAATCTCTTTCATACACAATCAGTTCAGATTACAAATTTACTTTACCAAGTTAAGGCAAGAAGGATGACGCAGCTACTCATGACAGAATGGGGAAAACGAAAACTAAGATAATCAAATAAGGCGATAATAAATATGCGGAAGAACCGGTGTTTACAATAGCTACGCAGATTGCTACTTGTATGATGTTAAAGCTCAATTCTGCGTTGGTTTTTGCTAAATGGTTGTCAACAACGTTCTAGATTTGTCTTTGTTTTCGAGTAAGATTGTGTACCACACAGCATGCCGTAATTATTTATTTTATTATTACATAAGAAGTGAAGAAGGGATTTCTCAGAAGGATGTTGAAGGTCCCGCGGACAGCTAAAATGACCAACGAGGAAATTCTTCTTTCACACCGATACATCTATCTAGCTTCTGAAAATTAGTACCGGAAAAATTCTCAGAAAGTAAGGCAAACTGGGTTGATACCGACCATATCACCCATAAAATGTGCCGTTAGTAATTCTAAAATATAGCCACTAACATCACAATACTTATACACCATAAAGCGGGCAGAAAACTCTTACATTGGAATTATGCAAATTTTTCTTGTAACAATCGGTTGTCTCATCAATGATTGTGATATTAAAACGGAATCACAGTGTGGAAACAGATGAGGCAACAAGGGCGAGTCCATAAACCCAAGGCGCTGTGAGAGTAAATTATAATCAGTTGTGATCAAGAATCGGGAAAGCTTTGTAACTGCCGATTTACTTAAACCAGTAGTTCCCAAAATGATCGCCGAGGCTTCCAGAGGCGCAGCACTGTCGTGCGCCCTAATCAATGGTTAGAAATAAAAAATAACACAATCCATATACTACAGAATTTAAATGTTTCAGTACATAAACGAATAACGACAGGATAGTGTCAACTCTGTCCTCATTTAACATATCGGAAAAAAAATACGTGTTTCAATATTTAAGGTACCACCAAGACACGATGAGCTAATTAGGGATAAAGACACCCCTTCTTCTTATTAGGATACTGACATTGAATACAAATATAATGATTTTTGTATGTTATTTTTTTTTAAAACTGTTCTCTGTTTTTTAAAAAAAGTTAGATAAATTGTTATGGCAGACATAAGGCAATTTCTGAATATATAAAATTATGAATTGTGTGTATGTGAAGAATTGTGAAAATGCCATCTGTAAACATATGTATTTGTCGGGGGCCGGTATGTGATCAGCATGTAACGGAAGTCGCGGGTGTCCAGAGTTTGGGAACCATTTATTTAAATAAAAGGAGGACTGGTTGGTCTCGAGACAAGACGCCGGCCTCGATACAGAGAGGTTGTGGGTTCAAATCTCGCCTGCACCGGTTGGGATTTGTATTTATGATTTCTCTCGGCGGCAACCACATATGGTCTCAGCAGCGAGACCCGGCTTGAAACGTCAATTACTCATCGACGGAAAAAATATGAGTATCTCCGAAGACGGAATTATCTACCTGTGCGGCGAGTGACCCCTGTGCACACGGCTGCCAGGGAAAAACGGATTTACATGCAAAATTCTGTTCCTAGTCTCTAGAGACTTCGTCAGAGCGGGCGAATGAAAAAAAAATCAAATTGATCACGGCAACTTGACATTCATGAAGTCTATCCAAAGCGCAGTTCAACGTTTGCTAGCAACAAATAGAGGGTCGCGGCAAAGATATACGGAAAGATGCGAAGCTGCAGTCAAGCTGATTGTAAAGCAAAAGTGAAAAAAATAGAAAAAAAAATGTTATGGTTAAAGCGCTTTACGTAATAAGTGGACGAAACAAATCTGAACCACGTTTCGGCTTAATAGGCCTTCAGCAGGAACAAATAAACAACACACACATAGATATGTAAGTAATGAAATTAGCCCTACAAATATAGCAGGGAATGTATAGCTAGAAGTGAATGGTCGTTAGTTGTGGAATGTATAGCTAGAAGTGAATGGTCGTTAGTTGTAGCAACGACTAGCACATGTTAGGGGCGAATCGTATAGCGGGGAATATATAGCTAATTGTATAGCGGGGAATATATAGCTAATTGTATAGCAGGGAATGTATAGCGGGTAAATGCACACCAAGAGATAAGGAAGTGGAAATTAGACACCAATGTACACTAAGGGAGAAATGACGAAAGAGAGAATTTATGACGTAGAGATAGAGACGGTTGCAAGGGGACAACGAAGGAAAGTCAGTTAGAGATTGGCAGCCGAAGAGAACGGACGTGTTGAGGACAGAGTAGAATATAGGCTGGAGATTGGCAATGGTATAGAACAGTGGAACATTATGGAGCAGCAGGAACACTAAGATGCCGCTGGAGATTGGCAATGGAATAGAACAGTAGAATATTATAGAGTAGTTGGATCACTATGGAGCAGTTAGAGATAGATCACCAAAGAATGGACTAGTAGAAAAAAGCTGTTAATTAGGATTAGGTAGAGTAGGTTGGGACGTTCGATGGGAACGGACCAAAGTAGGGTACACGGCAACACTAATGTAGAATAGGTTAGTACAATTTAGTATAGGAGGAGAGAATGAGTTAGAACTTGATAAGTGTGCTGATTAGATGTTAAAGATGACTTTCACTGAAGAAACGGAAGAATAAAAGGCTGCCGATCTATTGAGTGATGGTGTTCGTGTGAAGTTCATCATCATCATTATACAGGGCTTCAAATATGAAATTTTCAAATGGTGCTTCTAAAAGAGAAGGTACAGAAGTTGCTTTATAAAAAAAACAGGGCTTCACAAAGCTAACTAATAAAGGAGTATTTATAATGCATTTTTATTATTATTATTTTATATTAATAAAAAAAAGTTTAATTATTTTATTTCATTGTAATATTTTTTTTTATTATTTTATTTATTATTAGATACTCCATGATTAGTTAGCTACGTCTGACTAATTTTATTTACTTACATATCTATGTGTGTGTGTGTTGTTTATTTGTTCCTGATGAAGGCCTACTTGGCTGAAACGTCGACTTTTGTTTTGTTAATAATTACCACGTAAAGCTGTTACCATACCACTTTTTTTCTTCCTTTTTTTTTAAATCGTCATATAACATTTGATATTGGTGTATTCCTTCCCTTGTGAACTACTCTCTTACTTTTTTAGAGCATGAATTTGATCAGTGACCTTGGAGGTCAGCTGGGTCTATGGCTGGGTTTGTCCGCGATCACAATAGGAGAACTATGCAGTTGCCTATTTGGAGTGGGAAGATTGTTGCCAGTAAAATGCTGCAATAACAAACCAACACAGGTAGGATCGATATCAATAACACGCATGTTCGTTAAAAATATATTGTTTGTTTCAATAACAGCAGTTATTAGCTGGCGACTTTTCATGACGATTATTGCACTAAAACAAGGGGGAATGGGTGATTAGACGTCGGCCTGTGGATAAGAAGGGCAGGGTTTGCTTTCCACCACAGCCGGTGAAAAATACAAAATGATTTGGAAACCGTGGCTTTACCCTCCTGTGGTCTCTGGTAGTGAGATTCCATAACTTGCCATATCGGAAAACGGTGAAAAAACAGGTGGTCCCGAGTGCATTCTCCGCACGTTAAAGAATCCTTGGCAGTTGGAAATCGAAAAGAGTAGGTCAAAATTAATAGGAAAAATCTACCCAAAACTTTACAACTCTCAACGATAAAAATATGAGAGTGCCTCTGAATTCGGAGAATATCTGCCTGTATGGCGGGTACACCTGAGTACATGACTGCCTGTATGGTGCGGGGACACCTGAGTACATGACTGCCTGTATGGTGAGGGGACACCTGAGTACATGACTGCCTGTATGGTGAGGGGACACCTGAGTACATGACTGCCTGTATGGTGAGGGGACACCTGAGTACATGACTGCCTGTATGGTGAGGGGACACCTGAGTACACGGGTGCCTGTATCGTGCGGGGACACCTGAGTACACGGCTGTGGGTGTAAAAAACAGGAAAGAGTGTTCTTCACAATTGTGTCTTTAACGCAAACTCACGCCAACATCAAGTCCTTGCTATTATTCATCAACCAATGAGATCTTTGATGCAAAATTATGCCAACATGACTAGTCCTTGCTATAATTATTCATCAACCAATGAGATCTTTGATGTAAAATTATGCCAACATGACTAGTCCTTGCTATAATTATTCATCAACCAATGAGATCTTTGATGTAAAATTATGCCAACATGACTAGTCCTTGCTATAATTATTCATCAACCAATGAGATCTTTGATGTAAAATTATGCCAACATGACTAGTCCTTGCTATAATTATTCATCAACCAATGAGATCTTTGATGTAAAATTATGCCAACATTAGTCCTTGCTATAATTATTCATCAACCAATGAGATCTTTGATGCAAAATTATGCCGACATGACTAGTCCTTGTAAATAATCATTCACCCTCAGTGTATCTTTGTTGCAGAATCAAGTCAAAATAGCTCCACTGCGATCCATTGGACCAGCCACACTGGAGGAAATGTGCGAGGACATGTGCCCAGAACCAGCCAAATACATACCCCCTTACTATGTGTCCTCGGGTAGTTTGTCTGCTTACACCAATGTCTGATCACAACGGGAAGATAGTTTGGAACAGCAATTTTGACACGTGCAATTAGTTGTTTTTTTTTGTTTTTTTTTAAAATACTATGATTGTTTTAATAGAACCATTTTATGTGGGGTATTTGCAAAATAGTATATCGACATTGTTAGTGTCTTTAAAAATCGTTCTTGATGTATTTTTCTTTAATTAAAGTTCTTTTAAATTAAATTTATGATGCCGATTTTTTTATTATTTATGGCGAAACTCAAACTACGGGAAGCGTCCATGACCCAGTGACACTCTTCGTAGGATATTTCCCTGCAGACAGTGCAGCGTTTAGACTTGATGGTCAGGCGCTAATCGAAATGAAAATTGAAGACAAACCACCCCCTCCCCACCCAAAAAAAAGGAGCCGCGATAGCTCAGTAGTTAGTGAACTGGACTACAAAGGACAAGAGGTAGGGTTCGATCCCAACCAACGGCTTCCGGGGGACTTTAAATTGGTATACGATTTTTAATGGGAAATTAAAACGGCACGGGCGTAATACCGACCACATTACCTCAAAAATCATGTGCCGAAGGTCTGTAAAATTTATAGTCACCAACACCATATTCCCTATACGCCACTTGACGTGACGGGGGTACTTTACTTACTACCTACACCCCCCCCCAAAAAAAAAAAAACACCTTAAAAATGAACACCAGAAGGTTTCACAACACACATAATCTCATACTGGTAAGAAAAGGTGTTGTCTAAAATAGATTCTGAAATTTTGTGAGGCCCACCGTTTTGAGTGGGCCTAAGTTAGAGCTTATTTAACTTATAGGTAAATCAGGCCCTGCCTGCAAGATGTGTCTGATCTTATTTCAGACTGACTCCTTAACCTTTGAAATGTGATGTGAGTGAAGGTTTCTACGTCGTGGCATCTATTAAGACATCTCTAGGAATGCCAGGGGATAGTCTCATATTTATAACTCTTACGCCTGACATTTACGTTGCTGCTACAAATTATTGAACTGTGGCCTGTTCGCGTCTTGATGCGACAGACTGTATGCATGCACACCACATCAACTACATTTATTGTATCATACTCCAGTTTACAGCGAGGCTGTGTGATTTGCATCTTTCAGTCTGAAAATCATACTTCATCATGATATATCCTGGAAGTTATTATGCCTCTTTTTATAATCCCTACTTTCGGTGTATTAGTCAGCTCTGGTTTGCTGACTTTGACACCGACAGTTAGTCCTGAGCTAAGCAATACTATTAGTTAATACATTATAAGGATATTTTTTTACTCTTTAAAACAATGGAATTCACTCTGGGGGTAAAAATAAAGACGTTTTTGTGGACGTGAAACAGGTAAACAAAACACATTTTGTAAAAACGCTCTTTTTGGAGGGCTAGATTTAATGAAAACAAAAATGAATTGTACTTATTTCATCAGGGGAAATAATACCTTCCAGGCAATCTGTTTAACGGAGTTGAACAAACATTTCGTATTGTTTCCATCTCTGTTTCAACCTCTATTCTCTATGCACTTTTTAGTCTCCATCTCTTGCTTCACATTTCCTCGCCCAATGCCAGGATGATCAACAACTAATCATTTTTATTAGGGAAGGAAATTGGAATCCTCGAATATTTAAATATTTCCACAATTGAAAAAAAAAAAAAATCTTCGTGCTTTTTTTCGCAATTCGAATTCCTAATACAAAATAAAAACTTTTGAAAGATTAATTTTAATTTCATTGACGTCCAATATAAGTGATCACTGACAAATAAACAAAAACAAAAAAAGCGATCGTTGCTATTTCTGTGGAACCTGGATCTGGCGGTCCTAAGTGCCACAGTTTTTAGTATGTCAATTTACGGAATCTTCCAGAAATTTCTAGTAATCAAGACTGCCGTGCACTGCGTTCTCTCGAAAATAACTCTTGACAAATCTGGAGGCTATAGCAACTCATGCTGAGATATATAAACTCAGAGTCACGCACAAGACTCAAGGATTCTACTAACTGTACTACTCTGCACTACTCAGTCTACAAATAAGCGTTTATAGTTCTACTCAATTCTCCACGTCTCCCTCGTTTAATGCTGTCAGTCTACGCTTGACATTATTTTTTTATGGTCTCAATTTCTACATTTCTTACGCTTTATTTATATGTAGTTTCTATCTCTAACCGTAGAATTTAAGCACACTTTTTGAACGATTTATCCTGTGCCTCTTTGACAACTATCACATCGCCTATAACCTGCAACCAATGAGATAGTAATGAGATAATACGAATTGCAATTTGTGTTCTGCAAAAATATCCCAGAACAAGAGGATCACATAGAACAGTACTCCTGCAACGTGGAAACGTTGAAAGGCAATCATTCATCACAATTTCAATACTGAAAGATGACGTTCACCATCCCCATTACTCACCTTTGGGTCAAGGATAGACAACTCCCAATAACTCTCCAGGGACATTTCAAAGGGGTTACCTCATAATTCACATTATTAACTGATATTAGCAACAATGCTATCTTGTTTTGTTCGCGGTTAATTTTAAAGGTTGTATTTTTTTAATGTTAAATTTGAATCCCTACGATGCATCCATCTGTAGACAATATGGTATTGGTAGTGACATTCAACTGGCAGCTTGTCTCATATTGAGTCCTACAGTATTACTGCAGAATTTGCAACAAAGATCCTATCCATGTTATCAATTGAATATGGTCCTGAAAACAAAGTGAACAGTTCGTGGGTGGGGCGAGTAGAGAACGAGAAGACAACCGGTATCCAATCCAGTTTGTTCTAGTGGGTTTTTGATTGGCAACCTTTAGGTTCTTGGTCAAGGTCATGTAGTTCTAATGACATTTTAAATAATTGCATATTTCAGTCAAACAGTTTTTGCTTGTTTTAAAAAGATCTTTCTTTATTTGACCCGAGGCAAGATCCATCTTAACCAGTCTGTACACCATCCTTCACAGGGTGACTTCTATCTGACCCACACTATCTCTGCCATATTCTCTTCGTCTGTTAAGAGTCCAATTTACTTCAGCATCTGGCTGTTACCGACTATAGCATTTGTTCTTGATTGCACCTTTTGGTTACTAATTTTGTTATTCTGAGAAATGTTCTCAGGCAGTTTGAGTTTTTCAATTCGAGTCGATGTCCCTGTTAATTATTCTCCCATTCTAATGTCTATCACTTTCAAGTGTTCTGCTTCCATTCTAACGTTGTTCCCACTCAACATTGTCACCCAAGATCCAACTGACCACCAACTTAAAATATACATTCCCTAAAAGCGTCATCTCTTATAAATCTCTGCTAGCGCTCAAGTTTTTCTGGCTGTAATTTAAGATTTGTTCACTCGATAACCTACACTAAACACTTTCCGCTGACTGTATTCAGCGCACGTCTCTCCAAATATCATTACACAAACTCCACAGATTTCTGTATACTTCCTTGTAAAAATCTCTAAATGAGGTGGCCAATATAATATTGCAAATACTTTATAAGGAGCCCAGGAATATTTTGGGAACAAATAAAACTAGGAACGTCAGAATTATCAGAAAAATTATGCCTTAAGCTCAACAGAAAAGAACAAGCAACAACCTGTAGTTGAATGCTTATTAAACATCAGTCACAGTTGATCTAGTGTAAACAAAGAGGGCTCTTGTGTGCCATTACCAGCACAGCAGACTACTGGACAGGAAATGTGTCACTTGCAAAGCTCCCTAGCGATTGAGCTAATTATTTTCCCCTACTCTCACCTATCTTGTTTTCCTTGGTCATTCTCGTCACTCACTAGTCAGGGAAGGACTGGGATTCCACTGTCAGACAATGCACTAGATGATGATGTTACTGTGATGACGAGACAATTTCTGAATACTTTTAAAGTTACCTTCTACTACGTGTGTTTTTGTTTACGGAGAAAGGTAGTCCAAAACGTTACTGTTTTGTTTTTCCTTAAGTAAATGTGTCCATATACACTTTGTTCGCCGGGGTCACTTTCTATCTATCTATTGTCCTTTCGAGCCGAAGACGGCACATAGGGCAGAACCACAATCTCAAAACAGAAACCTTGCGTGCCAAAATGGCACATATTGCAGAGATCACTGCTCTAAAATCTATGGTGCTGTTTCCATAACAATACTTTTTACAATGACAGCTTGTCAAGCCATCGATCAATCTCCTTAGTCGCCTCTTACGACATGCCTGGAAGGTCACAGTGTCACTATTCTTTACCTCCCTCATAATGAGGCCCTGGTAACATATGGGGCCCCTTTACGTCATCATATTCAATTTGGCCAATGTTTTGCATGCACACTGCTTACGTTACATCTTCTAACAATCTCAGAGTTGTTAGGGCAACAACGTCACAAAGCTGCGTCCTCTACATCCGTAAACGCTTGCAACGAGCTCACAATAACTTCCTTTGTCTGCTCATCCTTTCTTGTCTTTTACCGTCTAGTTGATTTTTCCAAGCACAGATGGGCAGAAAAATGGTCCTGCCACTCATGTCCCTTCACGATGATCAGTCTTTATATGTGTCTTTGTGCTGTCTGGCTGATTTAATTAAATTTCTTCATTTGTACCAGTTCAGACAGAACTTTTGTGTTTGTTTAACAGCATCTCATTTCCATGGTTTGTCATATTTTTGTCCTTCCATTTAGCATTCACCCGTTAAGCAGGCCAAACACATCCTACTTCTGCAAGGGTAGATTTGTTTCATTTTTTTGCCTGGGCAGAGACCATTTTTGGCTTGCTCTCAACTTTTTAACTGCCAGGGGTTCTGTACCATGCACATGGAGCTCCTGTTTTTCATTGTCATACTGGAGGGCTAGGATATTGCTAGCCAGAGGGTAAAACCACAGATTTGAAGCTAGAACTTCGTCCAAAGGCCGATGTCTCACATCTAGCCTCAGTCTTTTACAAAAAAATGTTTTTATAAGTTCTGTTATGTCCACATCCTATTTTCAGATCAGTTTTCAACTGTTTTCTTTTCATCTTTTTTGCTTATATTTATTGTTTTAGTATTTGCCAATAATATTTGTTGTTTTGATGTACCTGATGAAGGCTTTCGCTGAAACATCACAATATGTTACATCTCTCTACTAGTTTAGCTGATTGATACCATTTTATATTTATGTTTTTTTATAAGTTCTCTGCAGCTCTACTCATGGCCCAGCATAGTATTTAATATTTTGTATAATTGTATTTTTGTGCTTATCTCCACATATCATAACACAAGAGAGAGATAAAAAGAATGAACATGACAAGGGAGCATATAAATATTATTACAAAATGAAAAAGTAACACTCTCCTTATGAATCCTCAAAATATTAATCTTTTAATAACGAAACACATTAACTACCACGTTAACTAAGCTGACACACACTGACAACCAAATCTTGATGCCGCATCTGGAATTGCTTATTTTGTCTTTACAACTGAAACACACAAAAATGATACAAAAATATTTTAATGCTCTGGTTTCATAATTTTAACGCTCTAGTCAAGCATTAATTAAAATCGCATGAGTTTTTTTTTTCTTCTTTTTTTTTGTTTTAGAAAATATGAACTCATCAAAATTAACATGTGAAAAACAATGAGTGGATAAATACATTTCTGATAGACAAGCACAATAAGATAAAATATATATAGTGAAATAAAGAAACCTTCAGGACATCACCAATGAATAGAGTGACTGGTCCTGAAAGTACATCAACAAAATCATTAAAACATGCTAGCGACAAGGTAAATGTTGGTTACATCCACTATACAACACAGTATGGATAAAAACTAAATCTAAGCACTTCAGGATTGTTGGAAGGACACTTTCATATCCTCATGGAAGAAGGGGGTTAAGTGTGACTGTACCCAATACAGAGAAATATCACAACTACATCATTTCAGACAAACCGGTTGGTGTAGGCAATAATGTCCTTCCACAATCTTCTATCTACAGTGCATCATATCATTTATGTTATTGACTGTTTTCCATGCCATGACACAGAGCTATCCAGTATTTTCTCTCTTTGTCGTCCGCGATCTCTCTTTCCTTTTATTTTGTCAGTTGTAACCAAGTATTCAAAATTTCCTCTTCTCATGATGTGCCAAAAAAATTGTTTTTCTGATGTGTCTTTTTTTTTTAAGAGTTCCCATTTTGTGTTTGTCTTTTTGAGATTTTCTTCATTGGTCTTTTTAGCTGTCCTGGGACTTTCAACATTCTTTGGAGAAATCCCATCTATGTAGCCTCTAATCGTCTTTTAATTTTTTGTCTACTGTCCATGATTCGCTTCCATAGGTCAGAATTGGTACTATATAGCACCAATGACCTCTCTTTCACACTTCTATTGACATAGATTTGTTGCATATGATATTTTTCATTTTCTGAAATGCTATTTTGGCCTGAGCTATGCTGCTTTTTATTTCTGTGGTGCATCTTCCATCTCATGTTATTGTGCTCAAGTATTTGACGTGTTGCACTTGTTTCAGATTTGTCCTGTTTCAGACAACCAGACTGAAAAGTCCATAAATTTCATAAAATGAATTCAATGAATAAAATCAGAATGGAGCCTGCAAGAAACATATGAAGATTAACACAGCAACGGCAGAGGTCATCATCATTAGCAGAAGTAAAAAAAAAGTCAGATTAGCAATGAAGGTACAAAGAAATGAAACAAGTATACAAATTCAAAATATTTAGGAAAGATTGTGGTAGGAAATAGGAAAATTAATACCAAAACTGAATGCAGATGCAAGAAAGTATATCAAATAATCAAACAGACAACACCTATTTTAAAAAATTAATGTGGCAATGGACACAATAAGAGTAATATACAACTATTACTGTCAAAATTTGACACCCTGACATTTAAAAGCAAAGGGAAAAAATAGAAATATCACAACTACTGAAAGAAGATGGCAAAGAACCATGTATGACGTGAATCAAAGCATACTGTCAAGAACACATTTTGTTTTTCTCTACTCCAAAAAAGGAATAACAGGATAGAGGGCAAGGGAAGGATAAACAAAATATATTAAATGAGTGAAGAAATGAAAAATAAACAGACTGTGACAACAGACAGCTTTCGTTTATAAGACAATATGAGGTGACCATAGGAAAACTTTCAGTCTGTACATACTATGGTGTAACCACCAAACATGTTTTACTCCAAAAACCTCTAGGGCAAAACTGCCAAGTAAAGATAAAGTACAAGACTTGAAATCAGTGCCTTAGCACGTGAGTTTTCACCCATATGTGCTTGGCCGCCTATCCAATGTCCAAGTATCCTGAGTCTGTGTGTCACAGGACATCATGCTACACGTGGTCAGCTTCCAGGTGCCATTTTTTCAATCTTGTGTGTGGGCTGATATGTGGACTGACCCATTGGGACCATCACCAAACAATCCATCAGCTTCCTCAGAAGGTTGGAATCAGTTGTCTGTCAGAAGATCCTAACTGAAAACCCAAGTGTGTAATTTTCTGCTGTGAAGTTCATCCCCAGGGTAATGACACTCAAACAGAGGCATCTTGACATGTTTTGAGTTGTGTGAGACCACTAATGGGCAAGCATTTTCATATCTAGATCAATACTGATGAAAGCTGGATTTACAGCTACAATCCAAAGTCAAAACAACAGTTGTCGCAATGGAAGTGACAGCAGTCAACAAGATCAAAGAAGGTATAGGTCTGGTGTGCAAAAACACGCAAGCCCACTCTTTCTCAAAATCAAGGACATTGTTCACCTAAAATTTGTTTCTTCTGGCACTATGGTGAATTCTGCTGCATTTCAAAGAAAGCACTAGAGAAAAGAAGTGAAATTAAAAAGACAGAAACTGTAGCACAGATGCAATTGGTCATGATAAAGTGCCAGCTTACACCTCACTCAAGGATATGCAATTTTTCTAATATAAAAAAAAAACAACAACCTGGTGGTCCTACACCCATCATATTCAATTGACTTAGTCAACAATGAGTAGTATGTTCTCTTAACATTAGATTACAGTATCATCATAAAAATTACCTCATTAAAATACAAAATCTCTTCCCATAACCTTCCTAATTACTACTTGCGGTAACCACTGAGTGTTGGATTCTTTCTTCACTGTATAATACAATCTCCTATAATGCAGTCAAAATTGCCAATTTTCAAGAAATGTGTGCCCTGCCCCGCATTTTTCCTATAGTGACCAGGGAAAATTCCTCGGCCAACGACTGACATCAAACAACCCTTTGTAACTTGGGAAACGCTAAAAAATAACTCTATGAGGTAGCCAAACATACTGGCAGACTTACGGCGGCCATATGAAAAGACAATGCAACACATCTGGTCCACGGACGGTGCCAAAATTTATGGAGAGAAAGAAGAATGCCGGAGGGTAAACTGTTAAATTCCAACAAAAAATGTATTTTTAAGCAGTAATTTATTTTTCTAGTAATCTAGGGATAATATTATCTTACATAGGCGTATATATAAAATATTATGTCAATGATCAATTCCATTTAATTCATCGTGGGTGTGCGACATGAGCGCACACATTTTTGGTATTCAGTAATCTTTTACCACAAAGCAGGCAAGCTCAAGTATCTAGTATGCATCAAGGATCAACAAATCATTCAAACACACAAACAAAATCCAGTACACAAAAAGAAAAAACCATGGCAGGTGAAACTGAAATATAAAAATGTAAGCACAATACATACCTCTGCTAGGACTAACAAATTAGTTCAGTTTACATATCATAGACATTCTTGAGGGCCAGTTCTGGTTTATCATAGCCCATCTCTTCAGGTGTCAAGATGCCCAACTCAGATAGTGTGGGTTTGATCTCCTGAAGGACCCAGGGCCAGATTTTGTCTTTACTACCTCCACATTTCCACTGGGGATACATTGTTACAAATAATAAATAGAAAAAAACTGCACTTTCGTACAAGACACTTAAAATACATTCATCATCATGTGTCATACTGATTGTAAAAGGCGATCATGTCTTTCCATAATTCTCTGTTCCCAGTACATCGTATCAATTATGATGTGGACTGTTTACTGCACCATGACAAAGTAACCAACATCTTCTCTCTATGTTGCCCATGATCTCTTTTTTTCTCTCACATTTTGTTAGTTGTAACCAAGTATTTTCCAAGAACTTTTCTCTTCCTTTGTGTCCAAAAATGTAATTTTTTTTCTTTCTGTTTTCAGGAGCTCTCATTTTGTTTTGGCCTTGACCTTTTTTAATTATCCAGAGAACTCTTGATATTTTTCTGAGAAATCCCATCACTGTGGCCTTTAATTATCTTTTCATTTGTTTCTCTACTGTCCATGATTCGCTTCCATGGGTCAGAAAAAAAAGAACATAAAATCCACTTGAGATAACAAGAATGAAAGAGTTTTTTAAAATAAAATTTCCCTTCCCAAAAATAAAGAAAATGAATTGTGCTTTTTACATTCTAGTAAACCCTGCTGTAAAATTATTTTACTGAGCAACTGAAATAGTGAAATACCATAGCACCTAACCTGCACATTATATTGTGAAGTAACACAAAAATACTTCCAACACCACAGAATTATTTTCTACTGGGCTACCTTTACCAATAAACCATCTGTAAGCTGTTTTATTTGAATTTTTCAAATAACTAGTGCATTAAACCATTCATTTTCAATGTTTACAAAAATAAATTCACTAAAGCATATTAAGTGAACTTAAAAAAAAAAACCAATACCTGAACTGCTTCCAAGTACCTCACTGCCAAGGAATAATCATTCAGACGTCTGCAGGCTTTCAGGGCTGCAATTATGATTTTAGGTTCTGGCACAAGGTCTTCACCCTGTTAATGAAAATAATGCATTTAACTGAAATGTAAAACCATCTTATACTATTCTATTAATGGAATCAGCTTCATTGCAGTCGGGGCATCCCCATATTCACTTTTCTGCCCATTCCAGCATTTCTCAAAGTGTTATACAAACTGATCGACTTCCTGTAAGGTGTTTGTAGAACTGAATCAACCTCAGTGCACACCAAAATTGACTTCAAAATCTATTAAACTGATTTGTCATTGTGAAAACATTTTCACTTAACCCTAGCTTATGACATCTATCTATAAATCATGTTACAACACCTTTGTAAAAATTACTACTCACATAAAACCTTGTGTAATTTGCAAAAATATTTATTTGGACATTTTGGTACAAATACATTGAACAATGACACTTAAGAAGGACAACAATTTAAAAATAATTGAAATGATAACTAATAATTAAAAAATAACCATAAAAAATAATGAAAAATTAAGGTGCACAGCCAGAACAAATATTAATATATGCACAAGAAATGGTCCTTTTACATAAGTTTTTTTATCCTGGGTTGTGAGGAACCAGCAGCCTGTGGTTGAACTATGCCAGCAGCATTACCCATGCCAGCTTAGCGAGTCCAAAACTATGATAGTTTTGAAGAAGTATCCTCCTTATCTCAAAAACATGTCCGTCCGATCGCAATGAAGGTTCGCGAGGACTAGAGCAAATAATTAGGATTTATCTATAGACAGCAGTTAAAAGCAAACACACAGCACCAAACTGTCTTCGATATGGTATACATTTCCTGGCGGGTCATGTTTCATTGCCCAAAATTTTCAAACACATGGCACTTTAGCTATCAAGACATTTGTTTTATCTATTGACATGTCAAGCACAGTCCAGCCTGAACATTTGCTTTATCTTAGCATTCTTCCTTGTCTATCCCACATTTACAAATGTTTGTTTGATATCTCACTGACAACAGCCGTAGAGATTTTCACTGTCAGAAGTAAAGAGTCCACATTGTGCAACCAATGCCAGACCTGGACCCTAAATGCGAGAGCAATAACAAAAATAACCATTACTGAGATGAAATGTGTTAGACGATTAACAGGAAACAGAGTGATAAGACGATCAGAAATTAAGAACCGAGAAAAAAGCTAGGAATAATTCCCACCACAGAGTACAAAAAGAAACAACAAATAAAATGGTTTGGTCATGCAATAGGCAGAAATATCAAAACACAACAAGGAGCCAATAAATGTTGCAAGAACACCAGACCCAAGGGTCGACCATGAAAAAAGATAGACTGATGGAATATTAAAAACACTAGGAAACAACATAAATAAAAAAACAGAAGAACAAATGACCACAAACAATAGCTCCCCTCAGTGCTGAAAGGCAAATGAGGAAGGAAAGAAGAAACAAAACACAATTTTTTTAAAGTCTAACTTTTACATCACACCATCAGTTTTTACTAATCATGCGTGTTTGAAAAAAAAAGAGAATTCAATAGCAATGATATGTTAGGGGTCAATGGTGAGAATAATTAGGAAGGTATACGGAGGGAAAATTTTTTTGCCCACAGCAAATTATAAAATTCCAAGAATGCTTATTTTGCCTTTGTAAATTTTACAAAGGTATCATAATATACAGTTAATCCAATAATTTAATAAGTTAAAGTACAGCAAATGCAATGCAATAAATTCAAATAAAAAATATCAATTTAAACAATATTTAATATAGCCTTTCCTGTCAATGTTATGTAATAATTAAAATGTAATGTCATAAAAAACTTTTCATGCATGCACACACACAAGAGGTATGATGGGAGCATATTTCCCATGCAAGCTTCACAACCGAGAGGCTACTAATGAAATATATATTTCTCATATTATACAATTACATATTGAGTTATTGTTTTGAAGATTTTCTTTAAAAAAAAAAAAAAAACTCATGAAAGTAATCTACATGTACTTTAGCGAAGTCTGCATTGCCCCCCCCCCCCCCCCCCCCCCCACAAGTAGCAGATTTCCAATACTATCAACGCTCTTACGTTAGAATCTGTGAAGTGTCTCCATTCATCTCCACTCAGTGTCTCTGTTTTTTTGTTAAATTATGTAATGGGACATGGCAAAAGAAAAAAAGATATACACTTGTTAACACAAGTACAAAAACTTTAAACAACAAAAAAATATTACCGTAATGTCATTCATTGCCTTTCTGATTTCCCAGGCATCAATGTCTGGGCGATCAAAGTACTTAACATATCTATTGTCAAACTCTTCATCTGTCTCCTGCTTGCCATGACTTAGTCTTACAGCGGCCACAGCTATTACGTATCAAAAACATAATACATTTTATTGTAAATAATAAAATACATTTTATACATGAGGACAGCTGGAAAATATTACAATAGTGGGTAAAATAGAAGAAAAGATACAAAAGCAGACAATGACAGATAATACTGGTCAGCTTAACTTGTGTTAACTCTTTCAATTTGACAGCAAAATTGTTAATTTGAGCTTAAGTTCGTTACATTGGATGTCATTTCGTATGAAACTTTGTTCATTTTTTTTTTCTGAACTACAAAGTTTAATTGTGATGGGAAGAATCATTTGTAAATATTACTTTTCAAAATCTGCATATTGTTCATTCAGATTTTTCCTCTTGTCTTAAGAATAAGGAAAGAAAATGTTGCAGCTGCTTAGTAATAGAATGAATAAAGGTAACCTTCTAATAATGTTAATATAATAATTATTATAATACAATGACAACCATTAAAGGCAAATACACATTTTTCAAAGTACTAATGTTTTATAACTACAAATAACTCTTGTACAATTCTCTATATCAGTGGTTTTCAAACTTTTTAGAATTTATTGCATGGTGGTCGTCCTTAAAAATTTTTTATGTCTCACAGACCCTTTTAAAATATAAAATTTATGTAAAATTAACACGTAGTAGACTGTTAATAAATAATTATTAATAATTATATATAATATTATATATATAATATTTATATAATTGTAATAATTATAATATATAGATTATTATTATATATATATATATATATATAATTATAATAATTAATAATTTTTTTTTTACAAACAATTATTTATTCAGAAAATGGTAAATCCATCAAACATCAAATTTTAATTCAAATTTCAATGGGAAGTTTGCATCTGCATTGCCTGAATCAGTTCTATGGTTTGGCTTTGTTTTATACAGTGCAACTCGCATGTAATTTGTCACATCTAATCTGGTTCGGGATTTTGTTTTGATAGCAAATAGTGTGGAAAAAGCCATCTCACACTCATAGGTGGTTGCAAATGGAATCAATCAGCACACTTAGTTATCTTTACAACACTGGGATATGACTGTGTCATTTCAATCAAAAAAAAATCATTACAATACATTTCAAGGATTATATGTTTAGACCCTCTATCATCTATCAATAAACTGTCCCCCAAGGCAAATCACTAATAGGGACTACATTCAAGCTGTTGATAATCAATAGTATTTTTTTAATTCTTGTGGATTCAGGAAAATTAATAATAAGTGATCCCTTTACAATGGATCCCAGTTTGACAACGAGGCTCTATTATTAGTATTATATATATATAAAGACTGGTTACTAGTGCTTATACTCTAGTATGCTACTTTGTTGTTTGATCTGACATTGAAATCATTTATTCTATACAGACCATGTAATTTTTTGTTTGTCCTAGATATATTGAAATTATTTCTATCTATCTATGACCTTTTGAACCGTATTAGACCCAGATACTCTTTCTCTTATTAAATTTTTATTTTTTTTGCTAGCAGTTTTCAATCCTTGTAAACATCTTTTATCAAATCTCGCCATTTGTCTCTGTGCTGTACAAGCAACTCTATCTCATTGGGGAGCCGATTCCTGCTGCTCTTGCCTCTCTCATCATTGTCCTTCTCAGTGTCTCTCTGGGTCGACCTCTTTTCCTCTTACCTGTTGTTTACCATATGAGGGCTTGCTTTGTTGTTATTCGGTTATTATCTCTCCTCATCACATGTCCAACATATGACCATCATCTTTTATTGATTACTGACGATATAAGTGGTTGATTGGCAATTTCTCTAATTTCCTTGTTTGTTTTGAATTTGTTCCACGCTATACCAAGTATTTTCCTTAGACATTTATTTTCGAATGCGTTCAAATTTGTTCTATGTCTCTTGTTTTCCAGATCTCACATGCATACGTAAGGGTTGATAGTACGTTCGATTTGAATAGTCTAAGTTTTGTGTTTGTGCTGATGAGTTTTGATTTCCACAACTTTTCAAGGCTTCTGAAAGACATTGCTGCTTTAGCTATTCTGGTTCTAATTTCTTTACTTGTATCCCCTTGTCGATCAATGTGACTTCCAAGATAAAGTGATCTCTTTCACTGGTTTGTTTTCCATGTATATTCTGTCATTTGTTGGAAAAAAGCTTCTCATGTAGTTTTTTCATGATTGATCTCAAGCCCAATTTTGCTGGCTATTGATGATAGTTCATTTGTTTTTCTGCATCGTTTTTATCTGACTGCAATTATTTCATCATCATCATTGAGTGCCGTCTCCTCTGCATCGAAGGTTCGCTACCATGAAGCGCCATTCCACTTTGTGTTTTGCTTTGATGGTGCAGATTGTCATAGGCTGACTTATCCATCTTTTGATGTTACTCGTCCATGTTAGTCTTGGTCTGCCTCTGCCTCTTTTACCTTGTATTTTCCCTTCTAATATTACTTTTATTAGATTGTTGTGTCTTTTAACATGACCAAAAAATTTCATTTGTTTTGCTCTAGTTGTGTTTAGTAGTTCTTTTTCCATTTTTAGTTGTTTTAAAACTTCCTCATTTGTTTTCTTTCTTTCCATCCAATATTTATTGTATTATTAATATTAATCCAGCAATTATTTACATCCTTATTTATAAGTTCCAATTGTCTAAGCTTCCTGAAATTATTTTCCTGGTGGTCTGTTGCATAAATAGTATAATAACAAGGACTTTAAAAAAGCAGGAGCTTTCAATAAATACAAATAGTTGAGAACTCCACATATATATTTTACATATGGGTTTTTTCCAGCTTCCTGGTCACTAGTATTTTGTCACTTGAGTCACTGTCGGTGACCAAAAAGAAATTCCACTTTTACTAAATTTCTTATAAGATTGCAAGTACAAACCATGCCAATGGACCCACACCTACAGAATGGAGCCTATTGCAGAGGCTGTGATGTCACAAAAGGAGGGATGGGAGTGCATCTACATAAACACTGTTACAGAACTGGAAACAGGACTCAAAAAATGGGCCTTAGCAACAGGCAGAATATTTTCCAATTACTACTTGAAGAAATCAGAACACTCAAAATAGACTGCAAGACACTTTAAGAGTCCCTGGAAATTTCAAAATATTCCCAATAAAACACTCAAAACAATATCTTAATCTTAGAAGACCTGGCAACAGGGAAAGACAGCAGGACAAACAATTGATTGATTGAATTTGAAACATCTTTTGAAAAGAAAGAACTCCAGAAGTACTATACTCAGTGCATTCTTTTAATTCTATAGTCAAGGATTATCTCTAGCTATTATTTTGAATTAATCATACACAATTTTTAATCTGTTTTTAATTATTTTGACATTTTTGTTTGTACAAAGTGTAACAAAGGACAATAGTAAGGAAAAAAAACGAAAAAAGTACGATTATATGTAGATACTTCGATATCTCAATAGACGCCGTCACCGGTTATGACGTCACTTAAGTAAACATATGTGGCCAGGACCGTGTGCAAAATCTCCGAATTTTTACATCGTATATGTAAATCGTTTTCCGATGATGTTTCCGGAAGCTATTTATATGAAACTTAAGTTGTTTCCTAACAATGAGTTCCGTCCGCCTATTTAAAAAGTCGGAAGTGATCTAAAACGATTGTATTTTGTCTTACAATGCATGTTCCAGCTACATACGACGGTCTCATCATATTTTCACCCGAAAAAAGCATGATGGAGTAAAATAATATGGATATTTAGATTTAGCGTCCATTTTTACATAAGTGTGTGAAATTTCAAAATGATCCGTGTTAGGATGTTGCGGCAATCGCGAAAATTGATGCCCCTGCTCGCTCCATATAAATAACATGGAAAATCGGCGACTATTTCGAATGTTGAACTTTAATTCATTGCAGAAGAAAATCCTGCTAATGAAGCTTTAAATAACAAAGATAACCTGATTCTATAACCACTTCTACATATTTGTGGGAAATTTTAAATGGATCTGTGGGCCCCTATTGAAATTATCGGCATTTGAATGATCTCACCATTATCGAAAATGTTCTCCATTGATGGCATGGCGGCGATCCAGCTGGGATCAAAGACTATGTACTGTTGAACTTTAAGTCATTGCAGGATAAAATCCTGCTAACGTACTAAACGTAGGTTTAAGTAATAAAGATAACCTGATTCTATAACCACTTCTACATATTTGTGGAAAATTTTAAATGGATCTGTGGGCCCCTATTGAAATTATCGGCATTTGAATGATCTCACTATTATCGAAAATTTTCCCCATTGGTTAGCATGGCGGCGATCCAGCAGGGATCAAAGACTATGTCCACTGTTGAACTTTAAGTCATTGCAGAATAAAATCCTGCTAACGTAGGTTTAAATAACAAAGATAACCTGATTCTATAACCACTTCTACATATTTCTGGAAATTTTAAATGGATCTGTCCCACCCTATTGAAATTATCGCCATTTGAACGACCACACCATATTATACAAAATTTCCGGTTTTCCCCCATGCTTGGTCTCTTCAACCATCATCAAGTGCCTCTAACTCAGACTCACTCAACGTTTTTTTTTAGTTATTATAGTTAGTTATATTTAATTTAAAATGTAGTATTTCCAGTTGCCTAATATTAATAAATATTCCCAATTATTGAATTGAAAGGTTTTTTTTATTTATATACTGTAAACACATATTTTTTTAATGAATAAAAAAATTAATAATAAAATTATACTTCTTATACACATAAAATAACAATAATAATGATGTGACTTCTTTAGCAGAAATTCAGTATTATTTTTATGTGAATCATAGAAATTTATAATTATTCTTACATAAATTGCAGAGAATTATTGTTATTTTTGACGTAAATTCCTGAAAATTACCGTTACTTTGATATAAATCAATTTAATTGATTTTTTATTGACGCAAATTCAATAGAAAGTATTATTTTTTTTTATTGTACACCAAATATAATGATTATTTTGAAAATGTGCACCAAATGTAATGATAATAATTTTAATTTAATAAAAAAAAATGTGGCTTCTTATTTAAAATTTGGCTTTTTTTGCATGGCCAAACTGGCGCTATGGTTTTTTCTTCTTTGCATCATTAAACACTGAAATTAACTGAAATAATTCACTTAAAAAATCGTAACTTTTTACTTTTTTTCTAATTGTCGTACAAACATGATTCATGTATCATTGTTTTACTCACTTCGAGGGCTATTTAGCTATACTGGTTTCAATTATTAGAAATTATTTTGAAAAAAAAAACAAAGTACCTAATATGATTATAATTATTATAATACAAAATAATACAATACATCAAATACATGAATTAATTACAGGTCAATGCAACATTTTCCATCCAAAGAGGGAATCTATTTTCTCAAAAATAGTGTATTTTCTATAACAGTTCCCTTTGTCTATTACTATTGAGTTAGACTGTTAGTATTGATTTAACTTTGGGAGTAGGTTAACTTTCAATTTCAAGGGTGTTTTCGTTTAGTTTCCTGCTGCGGGACAGAAGTCCGCCGTCCAGTCAATTATGGATCGATACTAGAAAATAACAAAATAATAAATGCAAAACTTAGCACATTTATAACACATATTTGATTACCATACCCCCTGTTTGTGTTTTCAAGCAGTGTTTCACTGCATTTTGAAGCGAAGACGACGCCCTGAGAGCAACTCTAAACATTTTTGAACCGACGTGACTGACCTCTGCGTCCTACTCCTTTACTGAAGACGGAAATAGCATGTTCAAGGTTACATCAAATTTGATATTGAATAAGAAAATGCCATGGAACATTTACATTTCTATTAATGTATTTCTAAAGTCATATACATGTATTATTTTCGATTAAAATATTCTAAACGCGACAGTTTCAATAATATATTATGAACTTGAAGTAATTTAAAAATATATTTCAGTTGTTTTAATTTGTTTAAATTTGAGTCACGCTTACTTTTTAATATAAGGGAACTCACTCCAATAATTCTGCTTCACCTTCAATGTCTTGGAGTTAGCAGAATAGAATAATTCTCACAAAACACATGTCAAGCTAATATTCTGTTGAAAATTAGAGCCTGCAAGATGATGAGACGCATTTTAAATACCTCCTTTACTTGTCTAGTGGAATGGCAAAACATGCGCTTTAAAATTTTAGTAAGTTGATATTATATAAATGTAAATTTCGACCAGAAAATTGAAAATCCAACAATACATTATACAACATCATCACATCACTTCACAATTCAATTTTGGATCATGAGCATGATTGATGATAATCATTGTGATTGATCGTCTGAATTTTATTAAGTAACACTTACAGAGACTCAACAAGACAGGTGAATTTAATCAATAGATTATTCAGTTTTATTCATTGATTATCCATGAGTAAATTTGAATATCATTATAATAATGAATTATAATTTATTGATAATTGATTGAGTTCGGATGAATCTTGAGTCTATTAAGTCTATAACTTATAAACACTAATTAAATGCTTTAACTGTAACTAATACTATTAGTTAATAGTTAATATTAGTAATATGTCTTAAGACTATACTATACTTATATACTTCTCATGTCTACTGATTATCTAAAACTTAATTTATAATATAATTATTAGTATGTACTATTTAGTTAACGAATGGTGCAGTTGAATGCAGTGACTTCAGAACAATAAGCCTAATGAGCCAGATAACAACAATTTTACTAAAAGTTATACAGGAAAGGATTCAGAATAAAAATCAATACTGAATTAGAGGAGCAACAATTTGGATTCAACAAAAACAGTGGGACAAAAGAAGCCATATTTAGCATGAGAACATTGATTGAAAAGTACACAGAAGTAAACAAACCAATATATGCCTGCTTCATAGACTACACCAAAGCTTTCGATAGAATACACCATAACCAACTTATAGACTGCCTAAAGGATATAAATCTAGACGACGCAGGCATACGACTAATATGTAATTTGTACTGGGAGCAAACAGCAATAATAAGATATAACAAGGAGAACTCTACACCCATGGACATAAAAGAGGAGTAAGACAAGGATGCTCATATCACCAAGCTTGTTCAATCTATATACTGAGCAAATCTTTAAAAACATCTCAGAGATACCAGGTCTAAACATTAATGGAAAGATAATCAATAACCTGAGATATGCTGATGATACTGCTCTACTAGCAGAAAATCCTAAAGACCTACAACAATTGCTTAATGTGATAAACACAACAAGCAAAAAATATGAACTATAAATGAATATAAAAAAGACTAAAACTATGATCATAAACAAAGAAAATTCTCAAGACCTACAATTATATATCACAGTTGAGGGAACACATCTGGAGACAGTCCAGAGTTACAACTACCTAGGACATACTATAACCAATGATGGAAAATGCAAAACTGAAATAAACAAAAGAATAGGTATGGCAAAAAGTAATTTTAATGCCATGAAAAATATACTAACAACAAAACAAATATCAGCAGGGCTGAAACTAAGAATGGCAAAATGTTACATCTTCTCAATATTCCTGTATGGTGCAGAAACATGGACATTAGACAAGAAAACAGAACAGAAAATTGAAGCCTTTGAAATGTGGATTTATAGAAGAATAGGTAGAATTGGATGGAAACAAAAGATAACAAACGATGAAGTTTAAAACAACTGAAAATAAAAAGAGAACTGCTGAACACAATTAAGACAAGACAAATTAAATTTTTGGGGCATGTTAAAAGACACAACAGCCTACTAAAAGTAATATTGGAAGGAAAAATACAAGGCAAAAGAGGCAGAGGCAGACCAAGACTAACATGGATGAGTAACATCAAAAGATGGACAAGTCAATCTATGTCAGCCTGCACCATCAAAGCAAGAAACAGAGTAGAATGGCGATCCATGGTAGACAACCTTCGTTGCGGAGAGGGCACACGATGATGATGATAATTTATTTAACAAAAGTTTCATAATATAATAGTTTCATTTTATTTGAATTTAAAATATGATAGCTAGATAGCCCTTGAAATTTATTATGTTTGTATGACAATTAGAAATAGTTATTAATTTTTAAGAGAATTAATACAAAATCCTTCGCAAAAATTCTCATTGATTGGGAGTACCTCCTAGATGAATCTAGGTCAGTAGAAAGGAAGATCGTGTCAAGGAGGAGATTATTAATTCTAATATATATATATATATATATATATATATATATATATTATAATATAAATTATTAATCCTGACTCAGATAATAGTTTCATTTCTTTCAAAATTTCATACTCTCATAGTTAGATGGATGCTGAATCCAAATATTGCAGTTATTTTTACTTAGTTTTTTTGTAATTAAGTGACATTTTTTATTAAATAACATGAGAAATTTGGCTAGCAAAAATGGAGGCCACCGTTATTTCATGCATAACAGATTTGGTCCCATAAATTGTTTTTATATTGGTTTATTTAATGGAACATTTCTTTCAAGTTTCCAAAAAAAATGTTGCCTACATGCGGCCTTCCTCAGAAAACGAGAACAACACAAAGGACAACAGAATAACAATAAACTCTATTACATCTAGAATGAGCTGGACTAGTAAATCAAAGAGCAATGAAAAGTGGGATAAAAAATTAGATAATAAAACAAAGGGAGATGTACTACATTATAAGAGAATAAAAATTGATATATAGGAACATGATCAGAGTGCAATGATGATGACCCACAAATAACTCAATTAAAAATTGATAATTCAATAAAAATCAGTAAGCTAAAGATTTTTTTTATTAATTAATTAACATAATACTAGACTTAGTTGATATATTGATCCAGAAACTTGCGGTGTATAGATGACTGTAAGTCAAATGCGGATGTGATAAGTGAGAGGGCAATTGATCTGTTTCAGAAGTTTCACGAGTACACTCTTGAGTTCACTTCTCATCACATCTGCATTTGATTTACAGTTGTCCACACACTGGAAGCTTCTGGATCGAATCTCTGTTAAGTCTCACGTTATTTATTACTTAATTAATTTTTTTTTAATATTTAGTTTACTGATTTTTTATTAACAATCAGTTTTTATTCTCTTATAATGTAGTACATCTTGCTTTTGTTGTAACATTTCATTTCTTATCTCATTTTTCATTTCTCCTTGATTTACTCATCCCGCTCATTCTAGATGTAGTAGACCTTTTTGTTATTCTCTTGTCCATTTGTGTTCTTGTTTTCTAAGAAATGCATTGTGTTGGCCAAAATGTCAGTATTTGTTGTGTTCCTTTCTTGTAAATCTGTCACCATACCTTGTAGGTGTGTACAATACACCCCACCACTTTCTCCTTACTGAGATTATCAAGAGCATACACAGAAATTACACCCTGTTCTGATCAAGCAAAAGACAAGGAAAAACCCCAACTGAAATCCATGCAAGAGGATAAGGTAGTCTTTGCAGACAAGATCTATGTAAGAGAGGAAGAATTTTTTTACAAGCTTGGATAGGAAAGATTTACTAGTCTAGTAATAATACTTTCTTAGGAGAGACAGCTTAGAGTGCAAACAGCTGCTGCCTTGCCAAAGGTTGGGGAAGCAGTTCTGAACAAACACATGCTGAAGATAGATTCACTTGACCATGAAGCGCAAAACAAAATTCAACACCACTTGCTAATAAGTCTGCAAAGAATAAGAGAATGGAGGCCCATCTAATATTTAAAATAAATATTTCCTAACCAGGTTCATAAATAAATGTTTGTGTTCTTGTAAAAATTACAGTTGGTTTTCGAAACGTTATCACTAATAGAACAGTTATAAGTATCATTGAATAATTGTTACTTTATATTCTTGTGCTATGTAAAACGAGCAAAAATCATTTGTAGCTTTTAAAAATGTAATACTGAAATTATTCATCTTGCTTTTCACAACCAGCAACTTCAGCCACTGTATATTCTGGTTATAAAAGATATAGCAGAGAAACAGATTCAGTACGTCAAACTTCACAAACTGTAGAGGATTTTGAATTAACAGACAACACTGTACTTCCTTATGACAAGACATATGGGTAAAGTTTTCTGCATTCATTTTTTTTACCTTCTTTTATGTGTAAATTCATTCATTAATATTTGTAGTAAATATATAGCTGTGATGTTATTTTATAACATTTGTGCCCATCAAAGTGTGTGGTATGTAATATCCTGTTTGGTAAATAAAATGAAACTTTTCAGTTACATATTTTGTTGAGCAAAAGTGTAGTGTATTGTGTTTACTCCGTATTTACAGCCAAAATATTGTTAGTTTTAATTATGATGGACTTATTTAGTTGACAAAGTTATATTATGGGCACCTGTCTTGCAGAGTTTAATAATGTAATGTAAGCAAGGTAGAGTGCTTACCACTGCATACTGCTGTAAGGGCTTTAAATTTGACCCTTCACACCTGTCTGGCCTGATGAACTATGGGACAACCTATCTATTATTGCTTTTCAACAAGGGGTAAATAAAGTGTTTAGGTCCAAGCTCTCTCTCAGTCTCTCTCTCTCTCTCTCTCTCTCTCTGTGTTTAATAAAGTTATGGTTAGTCGAAGGCCCCAGTATTACTGCAAATGAATTAAAATCCATAATTGCTCAACCGCCCGTGCCAGTGGAATCATCCGAATTAGAACTCATCTCATTGAAAGATCCAAACAAAGAAAGACAGCAGCAGTCCCCATCATAGCAGCTACATCACATGCCGAAAGACATAGGGCCAAGTGGCACCGATAATGAACGCAGCTGAGCTGCCCTTCGTCATACGATACATTCATTGTAAGCAATCGGAATATCGAAACACGATCCAGATGAAAAACACAGCTCACAGTGTGCACAAGGCAGTATGCTCAATAGCTCCAGCAGCAAGCCAGACTTGAAATATGAGGAAACTGCAGCAAGGAATACTTTTCAGACTGAGCCTCAATGGTTCCTGCCGCCTATCCACCATATTGACAGTAAGTCCATTGAATGTTTTAGTCATACTGTGTCTTTTCCCCTGTTGTCAGGACAAAGTTCTCAGTCCACTCTATGTTTTCACATTATCACCATAATCTGTTGTCTTATGTCGTTGGGCTAGGTTTGGTGCTAGGTTGAGTTCAGCACTGTTGTAGTACAACAGGTGTTCCTGAGCCTAGTCCCCATCTTTCACAGT
This sequence comes from Megaustenia siamemsis, assembly GCA_032433765.1. Classification (NCBI taxonomy): domain Eukaryota; kingdom Metazoa; phylum Mollusca; class Gastropoda; order Stylommatophora; family Ariophantidae; genus Megaustenia; species Megaustenia siamemsis. Next base: position 110,455,798 of record JAVIAB010000051.1, read on the forward strand.
GAAATTTATCAGTATGGGTTATTCTTAGGTTGAAAAGGTAGCTCAGCAGTGGCCTATTCAAAGCCAGAAAATTATGGTTTTGGTAAAGCACAATTGGAGGCCTTAATTTATTTAGTTTACTTGGATGTAAACAGTTGTATAGGATTTTGCATGTCATTTATTTACAGATTTTGTCTCCACTTGTTCTGCATTTCTTTTATTTGATGGTCTTCACCTCTTAGGGGAGCCACGATAGCTCAGTGGTTAGTGAACTGGACTACAAAGGACAAGAGGTAGGGTTCGATCCCAACCGATGGCTTCCGGGTTCACCCAGCCTTTAATGGGTACCAGATTTTTTTTCTGGGAAAGTAAAGCGGCACGGGCGTAATACCGACCACATTACCCCAAAAATCATGTGCCGAAGGTCTGTAAAATTTATGGTCACTAATACCATATTCCCTATACGCCACTTGGCGTGACGGGGGTACTTTACTTTTTTTTTTTACTTCACCTCTTAGTAGTACTCTGTGTTTCTTGCACAGTGATTTCTGCTATCTGTCTTTTTAGATTATTTGTTATAGTTTAAAGTTTGTTAGCTCATGAATGATAGCTAGGCCCATAAATTATAAATATTGGTAGCATTCATGGGTAATAGATTATTATAATGATCATAACTGTTGAAATGAGATGCTTTAGAAGTATATTGAAAATAAATAATATTGAGTACAACAAAATTAGGAGCAAAATATATTACAAGTACAGTAAGTGACATTAAATTCTGCATAATATCCAGAAATAATACATTACATGATTTGGACATATAGTATGAGTACGCACAAATAGTACCCCACATTGATAATTAAAAACCAAGCGCAGCAACAAAAGAGGAAAATGATATCCAAAAAGATTGACTAGTGAAATATGACATAGCACACTAGCTTCTGTTTATGAAGCAAATCATATAACTTTATCAAGAAGACTCTATCTTCTCCCCCCCCCCCCCCCAATCTTATATGGTACAAGAGAACAAAGATGAGAGATATGAACATCAAACAAACATCTAAAATATATTGTAATTAAGCAATTACAACCAAGGAGATTGAGAAAAAACTCAATGCATTTGAAAACAAATGCCTAAGAAAGATACTTAACCATTAAATGGAATGAATTCAAGACTAATGGTGAAATAGGAAAATTGCCATGCAACCATTTATCTCATCTACTATTCAGAAAAAAAGATGGACATTTGTGGGGCATGTTTCTTTAAGGAATGGCCAGAGAATTACTAAGCGGCTGTCAAATGGGAAACAGATGAAAAGAGACAAGGTTGGCAGGAATAGATTTACTCTTTATAATCAAACAGCTCACCTAAAATAGAGACAATTGGCGGCAGACTCTATGAGCCCAATGTGTCTAACTGCACTAGAAGGTTCAAGAATCAATAATTAGACAATTAATTACTAACTCTCTAATAAATAGCTAAGTTTAAAGATTTACTTTACCTTGTATTTCAAACGAATTAAGGGGAAGATATTTAAGCATACTCATATTTTAACTGTCATTAAATTGATCATAAAATAAAATCTTATCTTACACAGGACTTCATCATTTCCAACATTAGAATCACACTCTCAAGTTTTTGATGGAATTAAATATACAGATCTACCAATAGTGCATATCAAGGCTACCTACAACAACACCATTGTTGTCACTACAGATGCTGCTGGTTTGTATAAATGTGGAAACCTGATAATTAAAGAATAAATCTTGTTATAATCAATATTATTTTTAAGATTACTCATTATCAATATGGAAACTACTGCAAGAAGCTCAATGGAGAATTGTACGTTTACATTGGAATAATTGGAAACTTTTCATTACCTCTTCTTCTCTGTCTTTATGTTTATTTAGCAGGTTGTGTTGCACAGTATTTTGTAAGTTACGATCCAGTTATCTATCTTTAGCATGCATTTGTTTGGGACTGCTACTCTGCAGCATTAGGATTTCCTTGACCTTTCTGCAAAGTAACAGCTCTCAGAAGAAAGTAGACTTTTAGGAACAAAAGACAGTCTGAAGCAGGATTAAGCCTATACTTCTTGACACAATGCCTTGCCACGAGAGAATTGTATTACAGTACACTACCAGATAGGGAGCCGCGATAGCTCAGTGGTTAGTGAACTGGACTACAAATGACAAGGGGTAGGGTTCGATCCCAACTGACGGCTTCCGGGTTCACCCAGCCTTAAATGGGTACCGGATTTTTTTATCTGGGAAAGTAAAGCGGCGCGGGCGTAATACTACGACCACATTACCCCAAAAATCATGTGCCGAAGGTCTGTAAAATTTATGATCACTAACGCCATATTCCCTATACGCCACTTGGCGTGACAGGGGCTCTTTACTTTTTACTTAAACTACCAGATAAGCAACCTAAAAAAATATGTAAACACATGTAGACTGGTGAAACTTCTGAGGTGACAGATACAATTATTAATTTCAGGGGGAAGGGTATGTTACCGTCCATAATAATATACAATTATTATTTTTCTTTGAGCTTTTTCATCCTATAACTGTTTGCACTGCAAGCATTCAACCCTACTCTCTCTGAGAGAGGCTTGCCTTAATGATGAAAAATACAGATATACAGTTTATTCCCGAGTTGTGTTTGTAACCCTATGCTATAGTCACAAGAACACATGCATGAAAGACATTGCAAGAGGTAGCAACTTTTTTAGATTTCTTAGCTGGCAGTGTACTATAATACAAGTCTCTCTTGTGGCAAGACGCTATGTTGAGGAGAGCGCATTTGATCCTGCTCTGGACTCTCTTTTGTTTGTATTTTCTTTTGTTGATTGTTTGTGGTTTTTTCCTAGTGGTCCTAAACAATACTTTCCTTCTGAAATTAGTCAAAAACTTTTTAAACCTTTTCCACCCCAATTTATATTTAAGTTTTTCATCTCTTACATGGGTTGTCTGTCAGAATTATCATTCTCTTCAGGCCTTTTTTAATTAAGTTTACAACCTGTACCTTTGACTTTATCAGGGTGTACTTCCTAATTGTATTCTTGATGTGAATCATGATTATCTGGTATTCACCAGAGAGTGACTTTATTTAGAGTGAGGTTTGAGATACTGGCTGTGGACATTCAACTGTGATAATCTTCATTCTTTATAAGCCCGATGACATCAATTATTAATATGTAACTCTTGTGTTGTGTGGTTGTTGATGGGACAAACATTTCCAATGGAGGTGATATCCATCTAAGGATATATCCTTCTGTTATTACATGAATGGGTCTATAACAAAGTGTCAGCTGCCCTTCTTACAGTCAAGAAGATATTAATGTTTGCAGCTGCCCCTTACAGTCAAGAAGATTCTCAGCATGCTGGATATAATCTTGATGTCCTATACAGCAGGATCAATGTGATTCCTGTAGCTACAGAGGCAATTCATCATTATTGTCCATGATTATGATAAATGAGGGTGATGGATAATAAATATATTATTGAAATAGCTTCTATTTATTTTTGCCAATTAAGATAATTCATTTCTGATTATTGCAACCTTAGAGTGTCCTGACATCATATTGTTAGTTATTGTTTTTGAGGTGATACAATTATTTAACCTCATTCTCTTTCTGTAAAAAATTATTATCAGGACTTTATTGCCTATTACATTTAGCAAAAGAATATGAGAATAATTAAGATGTTGTGTTATAGGGCTGTGATGTTATTTATTCTTTATATTATCTTTGTACTCTCTTGACAGCACATCACATTTATTAGTTGATCACAAGTAAATCATGACAGACTCTTTTTCTCTCATTATATAATCATAATCAGTTTATTCATTTCTATTATTAATCTTGGCCTATGATCGTTCTGTAGTGGATGCACTTATCTTAAATTAATGTAAAATTAATTTGGGACTTCTCTGATGCAAATCGCCGATGACTATGATCAGTCCCAAGTGCATATCTTGCTTACAACATTATTCAACCTACGTTTATGAGGAATGTGAAACAACTTGAAATACTCTTAAGCACTTTCACAATACTAAAGTTCATATTCTCATTGCTATACTCACTACTCTCTATCAACTTATTTGATAGCTTCTCAACTAACTTAAAACTACAACTTGAAGTTTCTTAACTTCCTAGCTAACTGTGTGTCTAATTTCCTAACTTGTCTAATTCTCATTCTGTGTCTAATCTCTAATTCCTAACTGACTCCTAACTGTTCTGTCCTGACTGTTGACTTCCTATTCCTGACTGACTCAAACCTATAGTATTGAAGTTTAAATACTCCAACCTCACACTCTTCACCTAAAATCATCAGCCAATCAGACTGTCGCAAAGTGACAATTTGCACTCTTGTGATCACTTGAATTGGTCACTCCACGTCATTCTGTGACCTAAACTTGCACTATTCTCATGGTTAGACGAAAATACCTTGTTTTCGTGAAATCTCTATGCCCTATTTAAATAATAGTTACCTCATGACAATGACCTTTCCTGGTAGTTTGATGACAACGTATTTATCAGACGGGCCAAAGTCATGGGGTCAACGCATGCTATATTGTTATTTCCCCCAACTTGCTGTTGTGGAAATCTACGTCTACTCTCACTCACAAACTTGGTTGAAGTGGAAATTTCCATGGACTTAAACTCATCATCGTGTCGTCCAGTAATTCTGGACATTACCTCTTTCCCACTTTCTGTGTATCCACTACCCCCTATGTGAACTTCTATTATCCTCTAACTTGTTATTCTGGCTGGAAATTTTCCATACTTAAATTTATGTCCTAACACTGATTGTCGCTACCATCTGTTACTACTATTGTCTATTGAGAAGCGGGTAACAACTAAGTTGTCTGCCCCCATGCTTCCATTAGCTCAGTCTAGAACAGTTGAAACTTAAAGAAAATGCATGTATATGCTTATTTTAGATGTGTACACTGAGTTCCACTTCTCCAGCTGTAGCCAGGTAATCTTGAAAGTTATTGCAATCTGTCACATCAGTTGATAATCAAGAGCTAATTGGTGTTACATTTGACAGACTCATTAAAAACAGGGGGAAAAGGAAGAAAGCCATGATATTCTTGATTTTGAAGTACCTACAAAGTCTTTAAGATCTTTAAAATACATCTTTGAGTCATGTCTTTCTGCTGACTCCAGCTGCACCAGTATTTAGACCCATCTCATGGCTCCTAAAACCTCAGTTTTCCTGCTCCTTAACTTCACCTTGCTCCATCTCCTAAATTGTTTTCATTTCCCCAGTAAAATCCATTGGCCCATAGATACAACACTACAGACAAAACTATATGGGCCACTGCAAGAATTACAAAAGACAGTAAAATTTATACAGGAAACGACATTGCAGATATAGACAATACTTCAGGCGAACGAAAGATAGATAGATAGATAGATTTCCCCAGTATCAATCCAGCAATACAAAACTTTGTAATTTAATTTCATGATCAAAATGAGCATATTTTGATTTTGTTTATAGGAAAACTTTTCATCTTACACTCTTTGTTAATCTGCTTTAGAGATGAGTTTGCTGCAGAAACTGAAATTACTTGTATTTTTGTTTCAATTGCTTGCACGTGTATTAAATCCACAACATTTTTTTTTATTTATGACCTATATTGTGAGATTTCTTCCTACCATTATTACTAATGTTAGTATTAGTATTTCTACTGCTCATTTTATGTGAGTTTTTGAAATTTGTGATCTGTTTTGTCTCTTGTTGAAGACCTCTTGGGAGTCAATATGTTGTTTAGTCTTGTCTTGTCCACAAAGTTGAAACATTCTATTTTTAGTTGAGATAGATAGACCTCTTTACTTTTGCTAATTTTATTTGCAGGTAAACCAATTGCAATTCAGAGTGGAGTAAGTATTTCATTGACACATTTGATCCATGTTTAATTATATAATTATATCACCAATAATTGTGGTAAATATATTTAAACCTATTGCTAAATACTAGATAGCACACATTATGAAAAACTAGTGTGATGGATAAGATAAAGACAATAAATAACTCATTATTTCTGCTTGTGTTGTGCTATCAGTGTCAAATATGAACATAAAGAGCAAGGAGGAAAGAAAGATCACAAAAGCTAAAATGAGTCATCTTCAAAGAACACATGATGTGGCCAAGCAAGAAACAAAATATGAAATCAGAAAATTAGTAGGAGTAATACCAGTTCTGAGTTTCATCCAGAAACAAATGAAATTGTTTTGACTTGTAGCATAGTTACACGCCAATTGCATTGCACATCAAGCATTAACTACCACCAGCAACAACAGAAAAAGTATAAGAACCCCCAAAGAGATATATAATTGAAATATATGACACCACACGGTCCATCATATTTGAACATTTCATTTTTTCCTTGACGCTGGAAGGCAAAAGAGAGCAAGGAACAGGTTGCAGGCTGTAACCATTCATTCTTGTGGAGCACTAACTGCGTGGAATGTGTGTAATTATCATTCCTAAATATTCTGGAAATGCAGCACAAATTTTGGAGAAAAGTCACATTATATTTTGCATAAAGTAATAGATTTGTGTCTTGTGGTGTATAGGGAATATGATGTTAGGGACCATATTAATTTCATGACCATCAATATATATATATTTTTTTTTTTTTTTTTTGCGTTCACCGCTTTTCATCTCTGGAGAATTACCTAGAGACTAGGAACTGAATTTTGCGTGTTAATCCAATTTTTCCCTGGCAGTCATGTGCACAGTGGTCCCTATCCACACAGGCAGATAACTCTATCTTAGGAGGTACTCATATTTTTTCCATCGATGAGTAATTAACTTTTCAACCGGGGCTCGCTGCCAAGATCAGGGGTGATTGCCACAGAGAGAAATCTCAAACAAAAACACCAACAGGTGTAGCTAAGATTTGAAATCACAATCTCTCTGTCTCGAGACAGCGTCTTGGCTCGCTTTTTTTTTAACAGTTGCTGAAGATAAATTATTGACTTTTTCATGTTCTTGATCTTCACCTTGGACCATCCCGTGCCGTTAGACGTTGCATAATCGTTATAGTATTTTTCACCACCTATCTCTAATCTGTACGATACGTTTGATCTTATCTAATGAGCCTATGTCTGCCAACTTTGGTTCTCTTATAAGTGTTCTTTTCAATGTCTCTCTGGATCTTCCTCTTTTTCGGTATCCTGATGTTTCCCATAGAAGGGCCTGTTTGGAAATTCTCTCGTTGTCTCTTATTAGCACATCCGACATATGCCCATCTTCTCTCCCTAATTGTAGATGTATCATGTTATGATATAAGAAATAGTTTTTTTGCTGCTGTGCATTACATATTTATTTTATTTTTTTTTTGTTATGTTGGTTTTATTGAAAAGATAATTGATTTTTAAATATTCTCTTCTCCTTGTAGGGGACAGTTGGTTTTCGAAATGCTAAAAAAGGAACAAACATAGCAGCACAAGCAGCAGCAATATCATTAGCAGGAGTAAGTACCCATTTTTTTTTTATAAATGTTTTTTTTTTCTTACCATTTGTGATTGAATAAGACTACCCCCAACATTTTTTGGAAGAGTTCATTAATCTTATTTAGTGTTCATATAATTATAATTATAAGGATAGTGTTATGTTTTGTACATTTATGGCTTTAACAATTTAATTTTGTTTACTGATTTACACAGATTGATGTTCTTTAAAAATATCTTTGTTGCTGTTGCCTAGCGCAATGTAGAAATTGGTAGTGGAACAATAATTCAATGCTGGAATCTGTCCTTATCAGCATTGCTAGTGAATTTGAATGATCTATTTTACAGCAACTTTACAACCAACACCACTTCACACCAAAATGTTCTGTATTTCTTCATAAATAAACATTGATTATTGTAACATAACAATTTAATTCTTCTTCTTCTACCTTTTAGCTCCCAGTGGAGCATAGGTCTTCAACAAACACTTTCCAAGTCGTTCTGTTTTTTGCAATTCTTTTAAGATCATTCCATGTCTTCCCCATCATCTTCATCTCTGCTTCGATCTGTCTTCTCCAAGAATTCCTCGGTCTTCCTCTTTGTCTTTTCCCCTGGGGATTCCAAAAAAGGGCCTGTTGTGTAATACTCTCAGTTGGCTTCCGTAGTGTGTGTCCTATCCATCGTCTTCGCTGTATCTCTTTATCCACTGGTATTTGACCGGTACATTTCCATAATTCCACGTTAGTGACTTTGTCCTGCCATTTCCATCCCTTTATTCTGCGCAAACATCCATTAATGAAAGTCTGTACCTTCGTGATTGTCAATTTTGTTATTCTCCATGTTTCACAGCCATATAATAGGACCGACTTAACATTTGAGTTGAAAATTTTTATTTTTGTATTTAGCCTAATTTCTTTGGATTTCCATATGTTTCCCAGTGCAATGAAAGCTCCTCTTGCTTTTTGGTATCATTTTCTGTTCCTCCCTCTTTATCTATATTACTGCCCAGATATATGTAAGATTGTACGTCTAGTAGAGGTATTTCTCCTAGTTTTATTTGGTTATTGCCAACTGCATTAATTCTCATAATGTTGGTCTTATCTCTATTAATCTTTAGTCCTAGCTGTTGTGATCTCTCATCTAATATACTCATTTTATCCTGCATCTGTTGATGGCTGTGTGATAGGAGAGCTATGTCATCAGCAAAGTCTAAATCATCATGTTGTTTGGTCAGTGACCACTGGATCCCATTTCTGTTGTTTTGAGTTCTTTTCATAATCCAATCTATGGCCAGTAGAAAGAGAAATGGAGACAGAAGGCATCCTTGCCTTCTATTGACCTTTCGAGCCGTAACCGGCCCATAGGGCGTATACCAAGATACACCTTCTCCTATATGAATTTTTGTTCTAGCAGTTTTCTTTTAAAGATATTTTATCAAATCTCGCCATCTGTCTCTGTTCTGTGCAAGCAGTTCTATCTCATTGAGGGAGCCGATTCCTGCTGCTCTTGCCTCTCTCATCAATGTTCTTCTCAGTGTCTCCCTGGGTCTTCCTCTTTTTCTTTTACCTGTTGTTTCCCATATGAGGGCTTGCTTTGCTATTCGATTATTATCTCTTCTCATCACATGTCCAACGTATGACCATCGTCTTTTCTTTATTACTGAAGAATCCTTGCCTTACTCCTGTTTTTATTTCAAATGCTTCTGTAAGCTGTCCTTCATGCACCACACTACATTTTGTTCCTTCATACATTGTTTTTATCAGGTTAATAAACTTTATGGGGATTCCGTAATGACTCAGCAACTTCCAAAGCATTCTTCTGTCTAAACTATCAAATGCCTTTTCGTAATCTATGAATCCAATATAAAGTGGGGATTTTAGTTCTAAACTTTGTTCAACTATTAAACGTAGAGTAGTTATTTGATCAGCACATGATCTGTTCTTCCTAAAACCTGCTTGTTCATCTCTCAAGTGTTTCTCTATAGCCTCTTTTAGTCTCTCCAGAATGATTCTGCCTAATATTTTTCCTGGCACTGATAGTAGCATAATTCCCCTATAATTTGTGCACTCCTGTAAACTTCCTTTCTTTGGTAGTTTGATCATATAACCTTCTCTCCAGTCTTTAGGTATTTCTTCCCTCTCCCAAATTTTATCCAGTAGATCATGTAACATCTTGGTAGAGGTGTTAATATCTGCTTTGATGGCTTCCGAAGGAATTTCATCTGGTCCTGTGGCTTTACCGTCTTTTAATAGTTTGATAGCTTTCAAACATTATTTCTTCTTTGCTTGGTTTTCCGCAGTTAATGTGTAACTCTTCTTCTGCTGGTAGTATATCTGGAGGATTATTTGAGCCGGGTCTGTTCAAAAGTTCTTCAAAGTGCTCTTTCCATCTCTCCATTTGTTCCCTTATATTACTAAGCAGATTTCCTTTCTTATCTTTGATAAAGGCGTTGATCTGTTTGTATTTTCCACCTAATTTCTTTGTGCTGTTGTAAAGTTCTTTCATATTCCCTTTTAACAATTTAATTAGTTGCATTTATTTTCTAGACATCATGTTTCCACTTTCACTTAGCCTATAAGCCCAATATTTCCTAGACTGTCATAAGAATTGCAGTATTAATCTGCAGCCCAAGTTATTTCAGACACCACCAGAAAGGGGATTCATTATTCTGAATTATATTGACTATGGACACTACACTATTAGTTCACAATGAGAAAAGACTACAGAAAGTGTGGAGACTTTAGATCATAAAAACCTTACTTTTGTCACACTAGGAATAACTGTTTAGTAAAACAAAATGTAAAAACAAAGCCAATCCCTTATTTTTTATGACTGCCTAATATCTTAGAATATGATTGATTCAGGAGTCACTAGATGTTGTTTTTAGTTATTTACCAAATTGTCTTGGTTCATTGCCCTCCTAGCTACAGGTGTTAATAATTTGTCTCATAAATTAACAATTGATGCCAAATGGAATTAAAAAAAAACTGTATGCAGCATTTCAACCTTGTCCTGTAATTAGTTTAAGAAAATGCTGTATGTAAATTCAACAATATCAAATAGATTCATGCATTGAAAAGCAACTGTTTCAAAAATGCACACCAACCACCTATTTTTTTTATCATTTCTCCATTGCAGCAGATATTTCCAGACATTAGGTGATTTCCATATTTGGTTCACACCCAATTTAACAGAGAAATAGTTACAATATTTGTTTTTTTCAATTAATGGACATAAAGCAACAAGATCAAGAGATAACATATAACAATCTTTTCAAATTCAACCACAAGTTAAAAGACAATAAAATAAAGATCCACTGTAGCAAACTTTTAACACAATGATAGTACTTAACCCAACTTGACAATGTTCTTACCAATTGATGACATCAGTTTTCTCTTAGTGAACTCAAATTATTTAACATTGTCTACTAATGTCCTCTATTATATGCTATTTGTCCTACACCTTCAGACTGCTAGCTCATCATTTTATTGTGCATACACTTGTTTTGCATTTGGGTTCTATAATTGTATTTTTGCTTTGTTTTTCCAGGAATCATTGAGGAAGAATGTTAAAACTGTGCGCGTTTGTTTAAAGGGCATTGGACCTGGACGATTGGTATGTTTTTTTTTTTAACTCTTTAACTATAAATACAAATTAGTAGTGAAAGGGAATGGAAAAGAATTACCGCTTATGAAGTAAAGAGGTCGTGTGACACAGATAACCTCATTAGCACACATGACATAAGGCTAGTGATGCAATGGACCCAGGACACTCCAACACACTAGGGAATGACAAGGCAGATAAATTAGCTAAGAGAGGTTGAAGACAGACACAATTTAACACCAACATCTCATTAAAAACCGCCAAACAAATCATAAACTCCACCAATAGAGAAGATTGGCTGAATGGATGGACCATAGGAAAAACAGGGAGAGATTTTTTAAAATACAAGGTCAATAATGTCAAGGCCACACCCCCCGGACAACATTAACAACTTAAGAAGAAGAGACCAAACCACCATCTTCAGATTGAGAAATGGTCATGTACTATTAAACAACCACATCAATAGAAAACAATGAAACCAAACTCCAGCATGTCCACTCTGTTAACACCCACATAAAACAGTAGAACATCACCTTTTTGGCTGTCCACTGACATCAGAGCAACTCTACTTCCCCAAAGACCTGATAAATGGAACACCTTGTATGGAACTACAAGGGAGTTCAGAAATACCTGCAGATATCGCTACATAGCATTTTGAGGCAGCTCACAGGCTTCTGGGTCCTTAACAATAACATAGAAGTCATGTTTATATGCACTTAATTTGTGTTTTAGAGTATAACGTAATGTGCACATAAAAATGACATTTTTCCCCATCACATGAATACCCTTCCTAGATTTAATCACCACTGGTCCAATTCCTGAACTATGCATTTATACTTGAGAGACTACACTTATATTTGAGAGACTACACTTATTTATTCTTGAGAGACTACACTTATTTATACTTGAGAGACTACACTTATTTATACTAGAGAGACTACACTTACACTTGAGAGACTACACCTTTTTATACATGAGAGACTACACCTATTTATACTAGAGAGACTACACTTACTCTTGAGAGACTACACTTATTTATACTTGAGAGACTACACTTATTTATACTTGAGAGACTACACTTATTTATACTTGATACTACACTTTCATCATATATTTCCTGGTTCTATTTTTACAATATACTACACGAATAGTTGTGACTGCTATAGTATTCTAGAACACACCACTTTTATCCAGATCATGTTTCAATATTCTGATTGCTTGCGATGAATGGTGATATCGTATGGTGAAGGACAGTTTGGCTGCATTCACTTTCGATGCGGTTACACCTTATGTCTTTTGGCATGTGCTGTATGTAGCTGCTATGATGGGGACTGCAGCTGTCTTTCTTTGTCTGGATCCTTCAATGAGATGAGATGTTAATTCGGATGATTCAAATGGCAGGGTGGTTGAGCAATTATGGATTTTAATTTGCAGTGATACCATGGCCTTCGACTAACAACTACACCACTTGCACACTGTGATGAGTTGAAAGGTGCCAAATTAATGACATCATCTTCATCCCTTGGTTGACATGCAAAGATTGATGTAGCCTTGTATGGAGGATTCATTAACACTGGAGCATGTCCTCCAAGACTGTTAATATTACTGCATGTACACTGGAGCATGTCCTCCAAGACTGTTAATATTACTGCATGTACACTGGAGCATGTCCTCCAAGACTGTTAATATTACTGCATGAACACTGGAGCATGTCCTCCAAGACTGCTAATATTACTGCATGAACACTGGAGCATGTCCTCCAAGACTGCTAATATTACTGCATGAACACATGATCTGCCATGATTTTGGATTGAAAATTTATACTTCAGCTCAGAGAAATAGAACCTTTGTTTGGAAAAAAGTGAAAAAAAAAAAAAAAAAAAATACCTTCATATCATATGAGCGTTTCTTTTTTTTTTTTTTTTTTTTTTTTTTTTTTTTTTTTTTTTTTTTTGGGTTGGGGGGGGGGGGGGGGGGGTGTGTTATATCTTCAAAATTTCAGGTTAAAGATAACTTTATTATGTATGGACATAACATTTAAAATAGGTAATGACTTAAGCAGATTAATTTGTGAAATAGTTTTTTTTTTAAAAGGGCACATGAAAGTATCAAGTTATCAGTTTGGAAAATCTCACATATACCAAGATGTGTGGTGTTGATGTCATAATTATGTGATACCTTTGCTTTGTTCCATATTCAAAAATCACTATTTAAAGATTGCTTCACCAAAGCCAGTTTGTTATTGCATTTTTAAGAATTTAGATCCACACAAAAGCATTGAAAGTACATATCTCACATCCTTAATACTTACCCACATGGGCAGTAAATGTGTGATGACACTAAGACTTGAAGTTGTAGTTTTGTATTCTCTGTATCACTCTTCTTTTCTCACAGAGCTTATAGGGTAGAAATACTGTTAACCAATTTGTTGTTGCTATTGCACTGAGAATTGTTAGCTTGCTAGATAATAGATGTATGTGTATATTTTCAGCCTGCCTTAAAGGCACTTGAGATGTCAGGACTCCGGATTGTATCCATCACAGACACCACACCCCTAGCTCATAACGGGAACAGGCCAAAAAAAGTGCGGAGAATTTAAATCACTAATTTCCTTGTATTGTCACACTATGGCAAATTGATTTTGTAAGAAAAAAAAAAAAAATTTAAAGCAAAACAAATCCATTAATTTTTTTTCACTAAGTGATTACAGGTAATTTTGAATATCACTAAACAATGTCAGAAATTATCGCAAAGGAATGTAGAAACTATAAGTTGTCTACAATATTTTCTTTTTTCATTACTCTTCTAGTCAGTCAGAAGTTTTAATAATCTTAAAATTAATGTTTTTATGACAAATGGAAATAAGACTGTATTAAACATTTTAACCTTGTTCTGTAATAAGTTTAGAAGAGTAAGTTTTATTAATGGTGAAAGTAAATTTCATCATCATCATCATTGAGTGCCGTCTCCGCATCGAACGTTGGCTACCATGGAGCGCCATTCCACTCTGTCTCTTGCTTTGATGGTGTAGATTGTCATAGGCTGACTTGTCCATCTTTTGATGTTACTCGTTCATGTTAGTCTTGGTCTGCCTCTTTCTCTTTTACCTTGTATTTTCCCTTCCAATATTACTTTTATTATGCTGTTGTGTCTTTTAACATGACCCAAAAATTTCATTTGTCTTGCTCTAATTGTGTTTAGTAGTTCTCTTTTCATTTTTATTTGTTTTAAAACTTCCTCATTTATTTTTTCTTTTCATCCTATTGTACCTATTCTTCTATAGATCCACATTTCAAAGGCTTCAATTTTCTGTTCTGTTTTCTGGTCTAATGTCCATGTTTCTGGTTTCATTAAAATTACTCTTTACAATACCTATTCTTTTATCTATTTCAGTTGTACATTTTCCATCACTGGTTATAGTATGTCCCAGGTAGTTGTAGTTCTGAACTGTCGCTAGATGTATTCCTTCCACTTTGATATTTAATTGTAGATCTCGAGAATTTTCTTTGTTTATGATCAGTAAATTTAGAAATATTAAATTGGTTCATGTATTGAAAAACAGCTCTGAAAATTGTATGCATCAAAGAGAGGAAATAAAATGGTAGATAGCTTTGATTTAGTGTGTATTTACTAATTCATCATTTATTCTCTTTTTAGATAACTAGATTTTTCAATAATTTAGTTGTATTCTTGAACACAGGACAATCATTGTAGCCAGACAGTGCCCAGGAATACTCCAGTTTATTTCCTGATTACACAGGAAGATTTCAAAAAGTGTAGATAGCATGGAAGTTCTTGTCTGGTTCCTATTTCTATTAATTTAGAAGTTGTATAAGTGTGCTCTGTCTGCCTGCTCCTTTATACTATTATTCTGTTTCATCCAATTTGTCTGATGTGCGCAAGTTTGCTTATTTTGATGAATATTGCATAAGAAATTGAAATTATTGAATAGCTCTTTTCATTAAACATATTTTGTTTTATATGTTGCTTTCGTATTGCTTATTTTCATATATGGTTGCTTTTTTTTTTTTTTATGAGTGAGATATTATATTTTGAGTGGATTATATTTTAATATATTTATATATACAGAAGTTTGCCTGCATAATTAATAGAGAAATTAATAATTGCTCCTGTATGGCAGCAATTTTGGACAACCTATGTAAAGCAGGAGAGAAGGCTAAATGCATTCCATATGCGATGTCTGCGCCGTATTCTTGGTATCGCCTGGAAGGATAAAGTGACAAACGTGGAGGTCATGACTTGCACAGGCCTGCTGAATATCTACACGCTGCTCAAACAACATAGGTTATGTTGGCTTGGCCATGTACACCGAATGAAAGATGGCCGCATACCAAAATATATACTCTACGGACAACTGGCAGATGGTAAAAGAACTAGGGGGCGCCCAAAACTTCGATTTGTAGATGTGTGTAGATGTGACATGAAGACTCTGAATATAAACCCTGCAGCATGGGAAGACATAGCTGCAGACTGCATCTCTGGAAACACACTCTAAAGGTTCACCTCAAACAAGAAGCAGACAGATTCATAGAGAAAGAGAATACACAATGAAAGAAAAGAAAAAATAACATTTCTAGGGGCGCTGAAAAATCCATGGTCAATCATGACTGATGGAGGCTACTACTACAGAAGTTTGTGTATCATACCTTCCATCTTTTATGGACTTTTATTAAAAATAGACTTGTAAGCCTTAAAAGGCAAACTGTAAAAAAAATGTACTCATTTACGTTTGGGTGGGTGAGCCTATACGCAGGATTAGATTGACCTATAAGTTAATACAAGCCAAGGGACCTCACACAGTTTTCTGAATTTGTTTGGGACTACAGTTGTTTCATACCACTATGATTTCAAGTTTTGTAAGACCTGGCTTTTAGGTGGGGTGGAGGGCTCAAAGTTTCATTTAGCTTAGGACCTCACTAAGTCTAAATCCAGCACAGCCGGTAAGACATCGAACCCAAATTCTTTTTCTTAGTCATCCCGTTCACTAGCCACTGAACTACAGCAGCTCCGAAGCTGTTACAAAGTTAAAAATAATTAAACGTTGAAAATGTATCACAACTTCAATGACCTTCTGTCCCCGACTCTCCCCCTAAGTAATGGTAGCAACAAAGAAAAAGATTTCACTCAATGCCCACTAAAGACAAGTGGAACATTATTAAAATTGGTACATGAATTTAAATATCTGGGAACAATGTTTACCTCAGATGGTAGAGTACAACAGAAGTGAGATGCAGAATAGCTCAGACGAAAGCACCTTTCCAAAAATGAGGAAGATACTGTGCAATCCATTTTTGACAATAGAAACCAGAAAAATGAGCTCTTAAATGTTATGTAGAGTCAGTGTTAATAACATATGGATGTGAATCATGAACAATAGGATAACAGGCAAGAAAATCCCTGGATGCGGTAGACATGTGTTTACAGAATGTTGAGAATACTATGGACAGCTAAGAATAATAATGAAAGAGGCTAAAGCAAAAAGAGAGCTAATTTCCAATATTAGGAAGAAACAAAAATCACTTTTTGGCCATGTAATGAGAAGGGAACAGTTGGAATATATTGTAACAACTGAGAAAATTGAGGGACGAATAGATAAGAGAGAAGCGAAGAGAGGAGATGCTACACAGCTTAAGAGAATGGCTTGGCAGAAGGTCAACAACAGAAATGATAAATAACTGTCGCGATCGAAAGCTGTGGAGAGACACGATCACCTACGCCAGCAGGCATGAAACTTGACGATGATGATGTTGTCCCTGACTCTAGGTCATAGTTTTAAAAAGCCACACCCTCCCTTCAAAGAAACCAGCCAGAAATGTCCACTCCTCTCATTTGTTCTCTGTACACTGAACAAACATCGGCCGAGAGAGGGAGCCAGCAGAATTGTAACGTTAAATGTTGTTAACATCTCAGTTCTGTTTAAAATAAATGTTGTCCACAGAAAACAGGGGGCGATTACCAAATAGAGCACACCTGCGCGAAGGCCGTCTGCCAAGGCAACAGAAGTAGAGCTCGTTGTGTTCGCGCCAACACTGCAGTTTTCTATCTCTTAAAGAGACAATAGGATACAGAATGTGGCACGAGCTTGGACAGGGATATCCCATTCAAACATGAATCATTCAATAGGGAATCATGACTCGTTCAATGGGGTATCATGAATCGTTCAATAGGATATCATTAATCATTCAATAGAGAATCATGAATCTTTCAATAGGATATCATGAATCATTCAATATGCAATCATGAATCTATCAATAGGATATCATTAATCATTCAATAGGGAATCATGAATCGTTCAATAGGGAATCATGAATCTTTCAATAAGGAATCATGAATCGTTTCTGTTACGTTCTTTTTCGTTCACTTTGAGATTTCCACACCATCGTCTGAAGAAGGCAGTCTACCATGTCTAGTGATCTATGTACATGTATATCGTTTTAATGGGATGAGAGCAGACTGGTGAAATGTGATCCAACGTCTTGAATCATGTCAGTGTGTTTCATTCATTCAGGGACAAACGTCAAGAGACGCTGAATATCATGTTCCGCCATAACTCCTCAATTTGTACGCTCTGTAACACTTCAACCGTTGATCTTTTCCCGTGACACGCCCTCAAATTGTCCGGCATCTTTTCTCTTTGTCAACCTCTCTCTGCTACCAACTATTTCGATGTCAGTCCTGGACACTAGATGCAAGAACAATAAGAAGAATAACATCTACTGAGATGATGTGTGTCAGACGAATAAGAGGAAACAGCCTGAGACATGATCAGAAATGAAGAACTGAGAAAAAGGCTAGGAATAATATCCGCGCCATAGAATATATTAAAATAACAGCAGATACAATGGTTTAGCCACGTGACAAGATAGAGTAAGGAAAACACAACACAACAAGCTCTCAATAAACGTTGTGAAAACACCAGACCCAAGGGTCGACCACGAAAAAATGGATTGATGGAATATTAGAAGCAATAGAAAACATAACAGTAGCAGAGGCGAACAGACGAGCAAAAGACCGCAAATTATATCTCCCCTCGACGCTGAAATTCAAATGAGGAAGGAAAGAAGAAGAAAAAGTATTCCATCCCACCTTTTCTTCACACAAATCTGGACTGCCTTTTTCTCATTTCTTTTATAATTTTCTTCTCTTCGTATGCTTATGTTATACCTCTTCATTGGACATTTTTGGGCTACCCATAGTATCTTCAGCATCCTTGTAGAAAACACATTTGATTTGATTCTATTTGGCGTTGTGCTTCTTTGTTTGCTGTCCGTGATTCTCAAAAGTAAAACAGCACCGGTTCTATACAGCTCTCTGTTAAAGTAGACTAATGTAAAGGTAAAGTACGAGACCTGAACCGTCGTCTTAGCACACGAGTTTCCACCCATATGTGCTCGGCCGCCTATCCAGATTTGTTCGGAGATTTCTGTATAGTGTCGCCTCAAGCATCGAAACTCAGATGCGAGGCGACATTTCTCACCTTCCCAAGGTAATACCCTGGTACCCATTTCTGCCAACGGCTGGGTCGACCGTGGGGGTATTTTTTTTGTTTCCAACCACGAGTACAATTCACACTGCTCCCAGCGGGATTCGAACACGGGTTGTCCGAACGTCGGGTGGTTTTCCCAACTCGGCTACTGAGGCCCCCCTAAAATGTAGACTAACTTTAATTGATAATGAGGTGTTTTTTTACATATTTGTATTACAAATATTCCCGGGCTTTGCAATTCTACTTTTAGATGTTTACATTAGTACTGACATCTACTAGAAGTCTATGTTGTTGTTTTTTTTATCAACACGTAATCATAGAAATTTTATATTGTAACAAAGGGGACAATAGGAGGAAATAAGATGCTGATTAAGACAACAGCAGAAGACATTAGGTATCGCGTCATTCCAGAAGTGTTCAACAGGAGAACTGATGAGAACACACTGGAATGATATTTGTGAAGGGCCATGATTGCCTACGAAGGACAAGAGGTGGGGTTCGATCCTGATCGACGGTTTCAGGGTTCATTCAGCATTTAATGAGTACCGGATTTTTTTCTGGGAAAGTAAAGCGGCAGGAACGTAATGCCGACCACATTACCCCAAAATTCATGTTCCGAAGGTCTATAAAAAATAAGGTCACTAACACCATATTCCATTTACGCCACTTGGCGCGACAGGGCTCTTTACTTTTTTTTTTTTTTTAACGAAAGCTTACATATTTGGACATGTCACATGATGATAATGAATTAGTTTTGTGCTGATGTCATCTTATTCTTGATCCTTCTAGCATAGGGCTCCTCCTGCAAAATGTCTCTATTCTGGAAGAGCTGTTCAATTATAGAGAGTGAGTCTATGCCTGCTGACTTTGCTTCTTTTGTTAAGAGTTTTTTTCCTGTGTGTCTTGAGGTTGCCCTCTTTTCCTCTGACCTGATGTTTCACATTTGAGAACCTAGTGGGTATTTCTCTGGTCATTTCTTCTAAATACAGGTCCGACATATGTGATCATATCCTGACCCTTAATTATTTACCATACCCCTTTGAAGAGCCTGCTGGCGTTCTGGTTAGTTCACTCGCCTGCCGACCTGAAAGTCTGGGGTTCAAACACCAACCAGTTCAGACAAAAATGTGTTCGATCTGAAAAGCTCCAGGTTTCCACCTAGCTTCTAAAATGGGTACCAAAGATATTCTCTGGGAAGGTAAGGTAGCGAGGAAAGTAAGGTAGCGAGGAAGGTAATGTGGCGAGGAAGGTAATGTAGCGAGGTAAACAAATAGCGAGGAAGGTAATGTAGCGAGGAAAGTAAGGTAGCGAGGAAGGTAATGTGGCAAGAAAGATAGTGTAGCGAGGAAGGTAAGGTAGCGAGGAAGATAAATGTAGCGAGAAAGGTAAGGTAGCGATGAAGATAATGTAGCGAGGAAAGTAATGTAGCGAGGAAGATAAATGTATCGAGGAAGGTAAGGTAGCGATGAAGATAATGTAGCGAGGAAAGTAATGTAGCGAGGAAGATAAATGTATCGAGGAAGGTAAGGTAGCGATGAAGGTAATGTAACGAGGAAGGAAAGATTGTGAGGAGAGTAAGGTAAAGAGGAAGGTAAGGTAGCGAGGATGGTAATGTAGCGATGAAGGAAAAGTAGCGAGGAAGGTAATGTAGCGAGGAAGGTAAGGTAACGAGGAAGGTAAGGTAGCGAGGAAGGTAAGGTAACGAGGAAGGTAAGGTAGCGAGGAAGGTAATGTAGCGAGGATGGTAATGTAGCGATGAAGGAAAAGTAGCGAGGAAGGTAAGGTAGCGAGGAAGGTAAGGTAACGAGGAAGGTAAGGTAGCGAGGAAGGTAAGGTAGAGAGGACGGTAAGATTGTGAGGAAGGTAAGGTAGCGAGGAAGGTAAGGTAGCGAGGAAGGTAAGGTAACGAGGAAGGTAAGGTAGCGAGGAATGTAAGGTAGAAAGGAAAGTAAGGTAACGAGGAGTGTAAGGTAGCGAGGAATGTAAGGTAGAGAGGAGGGTAAGGTAGCGAGCGATGTAAGGTAGAGAGTAGGGTAAGGTAGCGAGGAATGTAAGGTAGAGACGAAGGTAAGGTAACGAGGAAGGTAAGGTAGCGAGGAATGTAAGGTAGAGAGGAGGGTAAGGTAGCGAGGAATGTAAAGTAGAGAGGAAGGTAAGGTAACGAGGAAGGTAAGGTAGCGAGGAATGTAAGGTAGAGAGGGGGTAAGGTAGTGAGGAATGTAAGGTAGAGAGGAGGGTAAGGTAGCGAGGAAGGTAAGGTAACGAGGAGTGTAAGGTAGCGAGGAAGGTAAGATTGTGAGGAAGGTAAGGTAGCGAGGAATGTAAGGTAGAGAGGAGGGTAAGGTAGCGAGGAATGTAAGGTAGCGAGGAATGTATGGTAGAGAGGAGGGTAAGGTAGCGAGGAAGGTAAGGTAGCGAGGAGTGTAAGGTAACGAGGAAGGTAAGATTGTGAGGAAGGTAAGGTAGCGAGTAATGTAAGGTAGAGAGGAGGGTAAGGTAGCGAGGAATGTAAGGTAGAGAGGAGGGTAAGGTAGCGAGAAGGTAAGATAGCGAGGAAGGTAAGGTAGCGAAGAGTGTAAGGTAGCGAGGAAGATGAGGTAGTGAGGAAGGTAAGATAGCGAGGAAGGTAGGTAGTGAGGAAGGGATTAACCGGCCACCCAACCTCTTGAAGCTGAGATTTAATTACAATGACGTCACTAACGCTTCATTACTCAACCACAACTCACATTATCCACCATAGCCCCACTCCTGTTTGAACTCTGATGTGTGTGTGACTGCAATCAAGTAGTTGCTAAAACGATGTCCTAATTGTAATTGATTTACGATTGATATGATATCGGGCTAGACTTTCTTGTGAGGAGGTTGTATTCTGTCTCTGGAGAGGAGGGGAGGGGCAGCACAAATTGTGATGGACCTTCCGACCTTGAAATAGCACGTTTCTTTTACATTTACGCGAAGATGTGTTGTGGTTCACGGTAAGCTGTTGTATATGTGTCCTTAGCCTAACAAATACGATTTGAGGCTGCAACAGTTTGGAATACATCGATCACAAAGGAAAAAAAACAATATTGAAGGATGTGCGTGGTGTGTGCATAACCAGCGAACTACTGGAGACAGGAGTGCGCAGACTTCATCACCTGTCAAAGCGACTGTATAAGAGTTTACACGGAGTGCTATGAGGTCACAATGAACATCCGTTATGTCTTATATTGCAGCTTCTACTTTGATCAACATTTGCTATGTATCTAGATCGACAGGAATCACAAACCGGACGATACACTTCAGTGTGTGTCTTCAAAAGGTAAAACATCTTCCGTGACACATTGTATCTAAAGTATGGCAGTGACGCTTTAGACGTAACTGTACTGGACCATATCATTTACATGTTTGAAGCTTAATGGAGGGGGAGAAAGCGCCATCTTTCTTGATTAGAATAATCTTCCCAAACTCAGTTATCCATGTACCCATTTTTATTTTTCACTCAGAGCTGGGTAGACTGGAGAAGAGGGACTAAAACCATGTTCACTTGATAGCCAAGCGAGCAACCTACAGCTACGCCACAGCCGATGTCAGTTTTATTTTAACGTTAAAACTTTCTCACTCTCTTGTTTATACTCCATCATAATGAAGAAAATATATACTCCGTTGTAACATGGCGTTATTTTGTGTTTTCTTATGTTGCATGTGTTTGCGTGTATGTGTATTTTCTTTAGCTGACTTTTTCCCGCTCACGTAAATAAGAATGTCATTATTAACAGTAACCCGAGGCAGCCTTCCCACAGCTTCTTGTCATACTTTTCTCTCGTGTCTCACGTTTTCATAATTGTGTAGAGGCTGTATGTGTGTTGATTAGGGATCCTCATGTTATGTACAAACTAAGATTTATGTTAATTATATGGTTTCATTTTTATGTGAGCCATAACGCACGGCAAATTTGTTATTACCATTTAAAGTTACATTACCTCTTTACCGCGTTTTTTTTTTTTAGCAAAAGAGAATAGGTTAGTATTTGCTAATGGATTCTGCTGATCGTTTCATGATGGCCTACTACAACACGTGTTTGCTTGTGTTTCTAGTCTCCAATCTTTGGCCACACAATTCAAACAATCTCTTTGCTTTGAAGAAGTAATGCGTTTGCCTACGTGTAACACAACACCTTTTGTGGATAGTATTACGAAATTCCTCTGGCACAGTTGCATCCCGTCTTTAGAGAAAAAAAAGCAGCCCCCCCCCCATATTCAGAGGCGCATCCATAAATCGTAACGTCAACGGTAGGCTTACTTTACGTGCCGGTTTGGCCGAGGTTTTCTGGTTTACCGACATTGTTCTAGGCGGGACGCCTGGTTTACCAACATTGTTCTAGGCGGGACGCCTGGTTTACCAACATTGTTCTAGACAGGACGCCTGGTTTACCAACATTGTTGTAGCGTCCCGCCTGGTTTACCAACATCGTTCTTGCGTCCCACCTGGTTTACCAGCATTGTTCTAGGTGGGACGCCTGGTTTACCAACATTGTTCTAGACAGGACGCCTGGTTTACCAACATTGTTGTAGCGTCCCGCCTGGTTTACCAACATTGTTCTAGGCGGGACGCCTGGTTTACCAACATTGTTGTAGCGTCCCGCCTGGTTTACCAACATCGTTCTTGCGTCCCACCTGGTTTACCAGCATTGTTCTAGGTGGGACGCCTGGTTTACCAACATTGTTCTAGACAGGACGCCTGGTTTACCAACATTGTTGTAGCGCCCGCCTGGTTTACCAACATCGTTCTTGCGTCCCACCTGGTTTACCAGCATTGTTCTAGTGTCCCGCCTGGTTTATATGATGACCTAGTTTAAATAGATTTATGAAAAAAGAATATGCCCTGACCTAACAGGTAAAGAAATTGAAAGCAAATAGTAAACAGAGATACATTATTTGATGGGATTGTTATTGCAACGGGCTTTTGTGCGGCAGAAAATTGAGCCTCCTAAGCTTTAAGTATGAAGAAAAGTGGCAATAGATGTTTGCTCATTGCAAAGAAATATTCGACGCTGAAAGGCAAATCAGGAAGGAAAGAAGAAGTAAAGAAAGACACATACTAGCCAACAAAGATTGTAGCCCAGAGGTAGAATACATTCATTGTCTCCCAAGAACCTTTGCACCAGTTGAACTACTCTTTCCTATAATAAATAATATGTGGTCAGAAGAGAGACAATATACTGGAAGCTATACTGATAGTCTTTTGATGACTAAAAATCAATGTCCCATTAAGCCGCTTAGAAGTTTGGCAAAAAGAACAAAGAATTAAAAAGAACAAGGAATTTCTTAGAAAAGTACTTTCAAGAGAAAAATATTAAAACAAATTAGAGAGTTCATACTCTGTCTAGTGATTTTCCAAATGATACTCCAACTACGTTCTGCTAAATTTTCCGGCTTGTTGCAGGAGCTACTGAGTTGAGTGCCCTGTGTACACCGTGAGCTGTGTGTCTCATCCGTTTTGATCATGTTTCGACATTCCAATTGTTTACGATGAATGATGATATCGTATGACAGGGAACAGTTGGATGTGTTCATTTTCTGTGTGGTTTCGCCTTATGTCTTTTGGCGTGTGCTGGGACTGCTATGATGAGGACTGCAGTTACCTTTCTTTGTTTGGGAGATGAGTTAGTGATTCGGATGATTCCACTGGCACGGGTGGTTGAGCAGTTTTGGATTTTAATTCGTTTACAGTGATACCGGGGCCTTCCATAACCATAACTCCAAATAGTCCCGGTTTTCAGCTCTGAAAATATGCTATTGGCCCCGGTTTCGACTGGATAACATTTGGTGATAATTTATGACATTTTTGTAAAACGTCCACACATGTTATTGGGGAGATGGAGGCGCCTTGGGATTTTGCTCATCCTCAGATCACGCCTTCCAGGTTATATTAAACCACAAATGCATTCTAAAATTTGCAGTGAAAGAATGCCTATTTTTTTTATTCAATATGAACATATCAATGACACATAATATCAATAATGGAAATATAAGCAATGTTATATAATTTGAGAATGAGGTTTACCAGGCACTAATACATGAAACAATAGAAGACCTACAAGAACACTTAAACAAACCCAACAGCTCAGGCACAAAATACAACATGAAAATCAACAAAACAGAAGTTATGAATGTCGCCAAAAATAAACAGAACATCAACATAACTATAGAAGGCAGGCAGCTAAAACAAGTAGAGGAATTCAAATACCTAGGAAGTCTAATGACAAACGATAATTCTCAAACAGCAGAGATAGAATCAAGATGCAACAAAGCCTATCAAATCATTGGACAGTTATCACCACTATTGTCCAACAAGGAAATAACTCTCAAGGCAAAACGAACACTATACAGTACAATCTTCATCCCAACGTTGTGCTATCAATGCCAGACCTGGACCCTAGATGCATGAACAATAAGAAAAATAACCTCTACTGAGATGAAATATGTTAGACGAATGACAGGAAACAGTCTGAGAGATAAGATCAGAAATGAAGAACTGAGAACAAAGCTAGGAATAGCCCCCGCCATAGAATATATAAGGAAACAACAGATAAAATGGTTTGGCTACGTGACAAGGCAGAAAGAACAAAACACAACACAACGAGCCTTCAACAAATGTTGTGAGAACACCAGACCCAAGGGTCGACCACGAAAAAGATGGGTCGATGGAATATTAGAAGCACTAGGAAACATAACAGCAGCAGAGGCGAACAGAAGAGCAAAAGACCGCAAATTATATCTCCCCTCGACGCTGAAAGGCAGATGAGGAAGGAAAGAAGACGAAGAAGATGTATTTTCTATTATTGTATATTATCGCCAAATTCTACTGCTGTGTAATTCAAAAACGTGTGCTTTTATAAATTGTGTTTTATCAGGTCAGATATTTTTGCTTTGATTTCCTAACTAGAGACATACTTGATCAAGATGCAACAAAGTTTGTCTAATCATCGAACAACTGGTACCACTCCTCCCATCTCCTCATTTAATAAATGTTTTGTATAACATACAATCTCGTAGCATTCTTTTTAGATAAACAAACCATTCTATATATTGTCTTTATTTGTAGTTTAGCAGCGATCTCTGCAATATGTGCCATTTGGCACACAAGGTTTCTGTTTTTGAGATTGTGGTTCTGCCCTATGTTCGGCTCGAAAGAACAATAGATAGATAGATATATATGTAGTTTAGAATTGATTCAATGACCGATCTATTACGACATGATTTCTGTTTCTGTCTCTTTTGGTCACGTCAACACTTTTCTCAAGTTATTTATTATTTCTCTGGTGACTGGCTTTCTTTTATGTTTATTCGTGAACGATCATGTTTGACACCGTTAGCACAAGGTGGGAATGAACGTATCCTGTATAAGATGTTTGTTTGTGATATGTACTGTCTGGCATTGAAGAATGTGGGGTAGCAGTCCCAATATTTGATTATAATTATTCGATAACTTATTTTAGGTGTATGTTTAATTGAGTGTTAATTCCAGACATATATTTGTTCATCATTTATATCATCATCGTATCATCATTTATATCAAATTTATATCATCATCGTATCATCATTTATATCACCATTTATACCATCATCGTATCATCATTTATATTATCATTATATCATCATCATATCATAATTTATATCATCATTTATGTCATCATTTTATCATTGTATCGTCAATTTTATTGAGTTATTGAGTTATTTGCGGGTCATCATTGCACTCCGAACATGTCCATAGGTGCTCAGATCCCCTCCTCAGCAATTCCCTCAGTGTCCAGCGACTGACGACTCCAGTTCTATGTTGGTTGATAAGTCTTCTTACACGGCCACTAAGTGTCTCATTTCTGGCCGTGCCCAACTTAACTCCCATTTCCATCATCCGAAGAATTGAAATGGATCTGTGTTTGTCGAAGTCATGTGCTCTTCCCACATCTCGGAGTGCCTTGATGATGTCCGCCCGATCCATTGGTTGCCCGTCCTCAACGACAGCGCAGCTAGCCAACCTGTCCGCTCTTTCATTTCCCGTACCCCCGCATGTCCAAGGACATAGACAAAGGTGACCTTACGTATTTTGGATTTCTGCAACGACTCTACCCATTGCATGCGTACAGAGCCCGCCTCCACTTTTTTTTATCATGCTCATCGAATCACTCAGTATACATGCGTGGGTGTAGTCTTGTGACTCTAACCATTTGAATGCCTTGGTCACTGCCATCGCCTCCATTGTCATGCTACTCATGGTCATGACGTATGCACCACTGTCTTCGTAGACTATTCTGCCTGCCGAGCGTGCTGTAAATGCCCATGCACTTTTTTGGTGTCGTCTTACAGATCCGTTTGTATAGATGACTGCATCTTTCTCATCGGTGTTATCGCTGATGAGACCGTTGACCTCAGCATTAACCACCACCGGGTTCTGTTCCCTACTTTTCCTGTCGAGTGTGACAATACACGAGAAAGACCCCTTGAATGACGTAGGCACCGGTATCCACTCCTCACCAACGCTGATATTGGTAAGCCCACAGACCTGTTTAATGACATCTTCTGCTCGGCCCACCCATGATTTGCTTCTTTTTAGCCTGTCACCTTTCTCTGTGTTGAGCACGTGGTGCAATGGATGCTCTGTATCTGTACTAATCTTCAGGTATGCTCGTGCTCTCCAGATCTTGATTCTGTCACCCATGGTTGGAAAGTCAAGAAGATACCTCATTGCTACACAGGGAGTGTCCCTCGTACATCCCAGGATAATGCGCATGGCTTCATTTTGTATTTTCTCCAGCCTATCAATTTGAGTCGTACTGACAGTAAGAATTGCCAGGGCATATTCGATAGGTACGAGGACTAATCCCTGGAACAGAAGAGTAAGTAGCCTCTGCTCGATGTTGGCAGCTGCCATGACCTTCAAGGCGGCTAATCCTTTGCGGGATTTTGTTATCACATGGTCGACATGGTCCCGAAAACACAGGCTGCGATCAAACTTAACTCCGAGGTATGTCATCAACTTGTCCCTGGTCACCTCATCAGCTCCATTCGTACTACCGGTGTGGTCGTATTAACGATATGATTGTTAAGGGAGAACCATGAAACTGATGCTTTATTAGGATTAACCACGGCACCTGATACCCCACACCAGGAAGAAATGCGATCGAGTTCGTCTTGCATTGTGGAAGCGATTCCCCGTCTGTCTCTTCCATGTCTATATACCAGAATATCATCAGCAAAAGTCATAGTTCTTCCCCTCCCATCCAGCTGTTGTTCCGTGATCGTTATTGTGTACACGTTAAATAGGACTGGTGACAATGGTGAGCCTTGTGGCAGCCCTGGCAAATAGATGTTGGCTCGGAAGACCAACTTCCACATCTGAGTATCACCTTCCTCTGAAACAGTGCCGCGGCGATCCATCTAATGAGGAAGGGATGCACCGCCATTTTGAGGAGCATATACATTAGATATTCAAATGACACCCTGTTGTATGCATTCTCCAGATCTATAGCAGCAGCACATGTCTCCTCTCGTCTATGGAAGCCTTCGAAGGCGTCATAGGCAAAGACTGCCGCATTGAGCCATGTCTCTTTGTTATATCTATAACCTCCGAGTGTGGGTGGAAATACACGTTTCTGTTCAAGGTGACAGGTGAGGACACGGGCAACTATTTTCTCCAGCAGCTTGCCCGCAGTGTTCTGCATTGTGATGATTCTGTAGGCACTGATCTGAGAATGGTCCTTGTTTGGCTTCGGTAGCGGTAGTAAGTAGCTGTGTAACCACTCCTCCTTAATCTGGCCACTCCGAATACCGGCATAAAACTCATTGGCCAGTTTTGTCAAGTTGTCGTCAGCTAAATTGCCTATGTCATCGTACCGAACACCATCTCCAGGAGCAGTGTTGTGTGACCTTTTAAGTGTCGTGCGAATGGTATCGGTTGTGAGATCTTCCAGTCCTACATCCTTACACAATTTTAACAGCGATCCCCGTATCCTCATTCTTACAGCCTCATTTCTTTGGTCCGTCTCTCAATGTAGTGGGCAAGCAGGGCCTTCCCTTTGCTCTCATCAAATTTGTGCCATATCCGGCCTGTGCTCTGAAAGTCTGGTATTCCTCTGTGTCGTGGAGTTCCATTCATGCACTGATGAAGGCGCCAGAATGTGGCGAGCGATTTTTCTGAGCACACTTTTTTTACAGAAGTCATCCCATTTGGCATCCTTAGCATGCTTAGCGCATAGTTTAAAGTGCATCATTTTTTGGTCGACCTCTACTTTCAGACGCTTCAAGAGCTCAGGTTGTATTCTTCCATTCCTTTTAGCTTTCTGCCATGTCTTGGCCGTTTGTCTCTTGCTCCGCCAAGCTCCCTCGACATCTACGTTCCACCAGGGTGGCTGCGTCCATCGCTCTTGCCTCCTACGAGGGGCGCTCTGTTTCCTATGTCTGATTTGCTAATGACGTCCTAGTCTGTTTTCTCGTAGTTGAATGTGTGGAGCTTTCTTTTCTGGCTTCTATTTCTGCTTTTCTCAATTAGGAGGGCACACGGATAGTGATCACTTCCGTGGAACCCCAGTGCATTCCACCTGCAAACCGGTGCGAAGGTGGAAGACACCAGTGCCAGGTCTATAACACTATCAGAGTCCCCTGTTCGAGTGGCCATTCTTGTTGCCCTTCCATCATTCAAGCACACTAAATCGGCCGATACCAGTGCGTTCTATAGGTCTTCTCCCTGCATGTTGGTTATGACGTTACCCCACTGGTTTCCTCTAGCATTAAAGTCTCCGCAGAAAATTACATTCTCTTCATCGAACTCGAAGAGATTCTGCCATTGTTGTGTGTTCACCTTCCCATTACAGGCATACACATTAACAATCACGAAATGAACTGGGGTCTGCACCCTAACCGCATGTACCTGCAATTTTGCATTGTTCCACACAGACATATCAACCTCAGCTGCCACCATATTGTTGCGCACAAGGATGGCCTGCCCAAGGCGTCGTCTATTGTAAAAACAATGAAAGCCAGGAGTACTTACCGTAAATTATCGTCAATTTAAGAGCTGTCACCCGTGAGCGAGGGAAGGGGGGGGGGTGTGTTCATTCATTGGGTGCCGTCTCCGCATCGAAGGTTGGCTACCATGAAGCGCTATTTTGCTCTGTCTCTTGTCTTGACGGTGCACGTTGTCATAGTTTCACCTGTCCACTTTTCATGTTATCAGTTCACTTTAGTCTTGGGATGCTTCTGCATCGATTACTTTGTACCGTCCCTTCGAAAATACGTTTTAGTAGGTATTACTTTCTCTTCACATGTTCACAAAATGTAAGTTGTCTTTTTAAATTGTATTAAGTGGTACGTATTTTTTTTCTTTTTCAGCTGATTCAGAACTTCCTCGTTTGTCTTATTTTCCTTTCACCCATTTCTCTCAATTTTTCTACAGATCAACATCTCAAAGGCTTTAATTTTCTGATGTTTTCTGATTCAAGTCCATGTTTTTGCACCATGAAGGAATGTTGAGTAAATGTAGCATTTTGAAATTTGTTGTTTTAGTTCTTATGTTATTTGCTTTGATGTGAGTATATTTTTATCATGTTATTTTTTGCCATTTCTATTCTTGTGTTTGTTTCTGTCTTACATTTTACATTATTTATTTTATGTCCAAAATTGCTATATTTTTGAGTCTCTTCTAGGTTCTTTCCATCTAGTACAATATTTCCTTGTATATTTTATGTATTTTCTCTGTTAATAATCATAGTTTTAATCATTTAGTACTTTTTTGCAATGTATATTCTTTGCGTGTCTTGTTTATTTTGTTCACAAGGTGTCACAAGCTGGACGTCTTCCTAATTTGCTGTCATTAATACGGTATCATCAACATAATTTTCTATCATTAATACGGTATCATCAACATAATTTTCTATCATTGATACGGTATCATCAACATAATCTAAGATTATTGATATCATCCATTGATGTTTAATACGGTATCATCCCCACGATTTTCTTTTAAGATCTCTCATGTGTAGAGAGATGTGGGGGATAACATATACATACCTTTAACATACCTTTATACATAGAATAATATACCTTTATTACCTTTGCCAGCACTTTATTCTTCCTTTCGTTAACTTGGTTGCATCTGAACACATGTACGCCCATTCTCTTTCCGAGTTACGCCTCTAGTCATATCCCTTTTGTTTACAGGATAGCACGCTACAAACAAGACCAGGCCATTCAGCAAACATGTTTGACATTGAGGACAGACGTTTCCCAGCTCTCAAAATTTTCTTTCAAAATGTCGGATTTGAGATAATCCAAGCTGGAAAGGGAAAGTGCAGACGAGCTGTTTCATGAAGGCGCGGTTACGTCCCTGTTTGTCAGTATTTAACCTGATCCTATTACTCTTGAGTGTCTTCAGTTGGGCAGAGTTGTTACTGTACAGGTTGTGCGTTAGTTCCGAAACTAAAAGGGGAAAAAAACTGTTAACTGAAAGCAATAAATTAAGGAATACGGTGAAAACGATAACTTAACGTTACAATGCAATGTGACTAATGTAGGTGTTTTGTGTGCGCTTTCTTAGGGTTAATATTTTTAGTTTGATACATTTACTTACATAAACAACCAATCTTAATTACATAAACTAAACTCTAATTCCTCTGCCAAGTTAGGACAGAGATACATTTAATCAAACGAAAATTCTAGTTGATCCTAAGATGTCAGGGATGAACAGTTTGCTCAACAGCTCTGACAGTTGTCCAGGTTGTAGTTATCTGCGCTTCAGCCAGAGAACTGGTTTAAACATAATGCAATTTGTGACTTTAAAGTCTATACGTATGTATATTATAATACTCATTCTTTTTGTTAGTGTAAGAGGACGTAATTTGTATGATACTTTGGCATCTGAAAGGACTCATAATTCTGGTTCTTCGCAGCAGCGCTTGTTTTTTAATTCAAGTAATGTCACAAACTTAAGTACCAAACATTCAAAGCCTTCCGGGCATGACGAATCTACTCATTCTCCGTCGACTACATATTTGCCCTCTCGCCTGGTTCGCGATTTGTATACTTGGATTCGCGTGCGAATTATTTGCAATCGCCAGTCGAAAATAAACGAAACGTTAGTGTTATATATCATCGCAGTAGTGATAACCAGCATACGAGACAAAGAGCTGGCTCAGCAAAAAGCGTGTCTGACAGTTTTTCAAGATCTGAGGGTCGTAGAAAGCCATCCCAGAATACACCCACAGTGACCCGACGAAAATCCAAGCTAGGTTCAAATGGCATCGATTTTAACATTCCTGCCGTTAACACGGGCTCTACTGCATACACCGAGGTGACTGACAAGGTTCTGCTTCAAACTTACAGGGCGAGAAGTCCTTGTTTTATGTCTAAACTTCATTGGGTACGTGACAGGGACAACTGTTCCATTTTTTTTGTGTGTGCTAGACAGCGTGTAGCAGCAGTTCTCACTTGTCCGAGAGCAGAAGTCTGGTCCAACAGAGTGACCAACTGTGTACCAGCACGGTCCAGATGGGACGACTGCACTGCTTGGAGTAGCGATTCAGATCACAACAAGTGGAAAAGCCATGAAACATCTTCGCATACCACAATGAAATATGTTCCTGAAACATCACCTTCTCCAAAAGATAACGATGATCACCACAGCACAGATGTGTCGTCTGTACGGATTGGAGGTAACGACAAACGACAGTTTAGTAGAAAACATAACCGCAGAATATCCAATGAGGTGCAGCGCTTACAAACAGTAAGTCGACGTCTTGAGAACAGCAGTCAAAATAGACCTCGACCAGATATTGCTCACATCATTGTAAATTATCCAGATCGAAAATTTAAATTCACAGTCAAACCTCGCGAGAATACAAAACACGACACATCCAGCAATTCTAGAAATGGCCACAAAAAGGGAAGATTTAGGCAACATTCTTTTAATAGACCAAAAGAATCAGAGGAAATTATTAAGAGTAAAGATTATGACACACAAGTTCGTGTAACACAAAGCTGGCAGTCTCAAAGCACGGACACAGAAATTCGAAAAAATCCGATCCCTTCAACTCCCAAACCAGAAATTGAAAATGTGACCTCTAAACGGCGTTATAGATTTAAATTAGGACACAATTTGCAGCGTCAACAAAATAAAAATCTGAACAGTGATGCCCACATAAAGCAGCTGAATGATATGAAGTTTCAATACAACATAGAGGTCAAAGGCCGGCGGGAAACGACATATCCTATAACTTTGAAACAAATCTAGAACAGTCTAGTCAGCATGTAACTATGGGCATGAATAACCAAGGAAAAGACATCGGCCCTTCTGATCCTCGTTGGTGGGTAGAACTTGTGACTCTTGGACAAGCCGAAACTACCACAACGGAACCTCCGCAGCAGACAACGACACAGCAGTCTTCAACAACCAGCACTACAGTTGGTCCAGAGAGGGGAGATAACTCTACAGCTCAAGTTTATCAACCAGGTATTTGTAAAATATTTTTATTAGAAATAATTTGTAATTATACGGAATCTTTAACTGCACTGATTCTTCAGTGGCTTTCGTGTTTACCTTAAAATAAATACCATCACGTAGACTTTAGGAGAAAAATGTAGTCCATACCGAGGACCTTTAAAGTATGTCAGACGTTTAATTTAAATCATTAAACATTTAACAATCTGAAATTTCAGCCTGAAATATTCATGATTGCAGAAGAAGAAAATATGTTCAGACACGTTCATTTAATAAAACGCGTTGACTGACATTGCATTGAGTTCAGTGTATACAACCACCACCACTAAGTGAAGGATACTACAGTAAATAGATCATCTAGAGTAGTATCAACAATTAGAAGCTGCAGGAGTCTTCAAAGGACAGAACTGGCACTAGAGGCAACATAACATTTATGTGGTGCTGACCTGAAGTATTCAATGCTGAACACAACTTGACTATATTTCCCGTTCCTTAATTATTTTTAAAATCCAATTTTTCCTCAATCCTCCCCCCACCCTCCCGAATTCTATCTCCCTCCCCCACCATGTTCTCTCCCCCTCTCTAACCCCACCCCCTCCATTTTCTCACCCAGTCTCTCTACCTCTAACCCCCCCCCCAATTCCTTCTCTCCCACCTCCAATTCTCTCTTCTATTTCCCCAATTCTCTCTCTATCCCCCCCTAATTCTCTCTCACTCCCCCCTCCCAATTCTCTCTCATGGCCACATCTCTCCTTCTCAGCATTACTATCACATTGTTACTACCGTACTTGACTCCCAGAGTCAGGTACCAATTTTTATAACTGGATCGACCAGACCCGCGTCACTCAATAACAATACCATGATCGTTAGGTAGTAACCGGCAGCTGCTAATCAACGTGCTACAGATAGAGCCAGCGTGACACATTGAGAGGTGTCTGTCTGTCTGTCAAATGCGACACTGCAATATAAAACCCTATGGCTATTGTTAAAATGTTCAAAAATAATATACAAAAATACAATACGAATATAGACTTGGCCAATTCTTATCCGACTGCATATACATTAAAGTAGAGCCGTGACACAGTTTCTATATTTCCAATTTCTTTAGCACAAATAGTTTAATGTGAAGTTTCTGATTAAACTTCAACTTATTTCGTCACAGATAGATGAAAGTGAAGATTCTGACCAGACTTCAACTTATTTGGTCACAGATAGATGAAAGTGAAGATTCTGACCAGACTTCAACTTATTTGGTCACAGATAGATGAAAGTGAAGATTCTGACCAGACTTCAACTTATTTTGTCACAGATAGATGAAAGTGAAGTCAGGGAACAATCCCATCTCATCTTGGCACAAGCATTAAAATTCGAACAGGGGGCTCTAACCTTGTTACGAATTGATGAATCAGCTCCGAATTATTACAATGTTACTTGTGAAACACATCAACACTTTATAAACAATAAAACATTTAACGTGGCTCTCTTTCAGAATGTGGAGTGTCCATCACAAGCATGATTGTAGGGGGACTTCCGGCACGGCAGGGGCGTTGGCCATGGGTAGTGTCTCTTCAGTTGTCGTGGGCACGCAGACATGTATGTGGAGCCACATTAGTCCACCCTCAGTGGGTGGTCACGGCAGCTCATTGTGTGGCGGGGTAAGTAGGATGTTGTGTGCTGGTGGTTACACGGATCAGACAATGGCAACCCTTAATGAGGTCTGTGTGCTTTGCGGAAGCATGCTACAAGGAATATGGTGCACGTAAGGCAGAGTTCTTACAGAAGAATAGTCGATACAACAGAAAGTGGTGACTGATAGCTAAATGATGGTCGGTACAACAGAACGGGGTGGCTGGTAGATAAATGATGGTCGGTACAACAGGCAGGGGTGACTGGTAGATAAATGATGGTCGGTACAACAGGCAGGGGTGACTGGTAGATAAATGATAGTCGGTATAACAGGCAGGGGTGACTGGTAGATGAATGATAGTCGGTATAACAGGCAGGGGTGACTGGTAGATAAATGATAGTCGGTATAACAGGCAGGGGTGACTGGTAGATAAATGATAGTCGGTATAACAGGCAGGGGTGACTGGTAGATAAATGATAGTCGGTATAACAGGCAGGGGTGACTGGTAGATAAATGATAGTCGGTATAACAGGCAGGGGTGACTGGTAGATGAATGATGGTGGGTATAACAGATAGGGGTGACTGGTAGATGAATGATGGTGGGTACAACAGAACGGGGTGATTGGTAGATGAATGATGGTGGGTATAACAGATAGGGGTGACTGGTAGATGAATGATGGTGGGTACAACAGAACGGGGTGATTGGTAGATGAATGATGGTGGGTATAACAGATAGGGGTGACTGGTAGATGAATGATGGTGGGTACAACAGATAGGGGATGACTGGTAGATGAATGATGGTGGGTATAACAGATAGGGGGACTGGTAGATGAATGATGGTGGGTACAACAGACAGGGATGAGTGGTAGATGAATGATGGTGGGTATAACAGATAGGGGTGACTGGTAGATGAATGATGGTGGGTATAACAGATAGGGGGACTGGTAGATGAATGATGGTGGGTACAACAGACAGGGATGAGTGGTAGATGAATGATGGTGGGTATAACAGATAGGGGTGACTGGTAGATGAATGATGGTGGGTACAACAGATATGGGTGACTGATGGATAAATGATGGTCGGTATAATAGATAGGGGTGACTGATAGATGAATGATGGTCGGTAGTCCCGCGATGTAATCATTCTGTAAATGTAGCTGTTCCGTCCCGTGATCTAAGTCGGATAGTAAAATAAAATTATCAAAAACATCTGTAGACAATTTATAATAGTACAATGATAATATCTTAAATATGATGATTGCAATTATTTGTATTATGTTATTTGTGAGAACTATTTCGCAATTTGCAACAGTAGTAGACCTTCCAAATATATATATATCAAAATCCGTGTATGTAGAAATGGAGTTTTTGAATTGCATAGTGGATTGCAAATGCTTCTTTCTCTATAGTGGGCCACCTTATTTGAGTCCTGCTTAACTTGTGGAATAGAAAGTATATTGGCCATTCCTGTACCCTATTTCTTCCTGTTACTTTGTCCACCTCTACTTTCTCACATACCAGACACGCACCTATTGCCACATCCGTATATAGAATCACCCTTCCTTCCTTATTCGGGTGTGCCAATAATGGCACTTTTGTCAACCCTTCTTTTAGCGTCTCAAACGCTTTTTGACATCCTGTTGACCATTGAAATCTCACAAATTTCTTCATCAATGTCGTTAGTGGTTCTGACACTTCTGCAAACTTTGGTATGAATCTTCTATAATAGCCGCACATACCTAGAAACCTCCGTACCTCCCTTATCTTAGTTGGTGGTTTCATTTCTTTAATCACTTGTACTTTATCTTTATCTGGTAATATCCCCTCTCTATTTACTACAAAGTAGTAAAAAGTAAAGTACCCCCCGTCACGCCAAGTGGCGTATAGGGAAATATGGTGTTAGTGACCCTATATTTTACAGACCTTCAGCACATGATTTTGGGGTAATGTGGTCGGTATTACGCCCGTGCTGCTTTACTTTCCCAGAAACAATCCGGTACCCATTTAAGGCTGGGTGAACCCGGAGCCGTCGGTTGGGATCGAACCCTACCCCTTGTCCGTAGTAGTCCAGTTCACTAACCACTGAGCTATCGCGGCTCCCACTAATTTTTAGGTAATTAGTAAAACCCAGGTGTCCTCGCCAGGGTACGAACCCCGGCTGTTGCCGTGGTAAGCCAACCGCCTATCGATTGCGCTAACCGGACACCACTACAAAGTAGTGTATATATATATATATATATACATTTTGCATTTCTTTCTTACAACATTTGCTAATATGAAATAGTTAGCCATAGTCAATTTTAGCTGTTGTCATCGAGTATTTTGATCTGTTTTAACGTTGCTTTAGATCAGAGATGCCCAAATTTGTTCAAATTAAAGCTTCCTCGATTGCAAGTACTTGCCCTTCATGTTTCCAGGAATTAAACTTCAACTCATCATTAGTTCCACAACTGCACTGCCCCTTCTCTTCTAAATGATGTAGCCACATATTGAAATTTGTAATTAGATATTTTTAAAATTTTAATTCCCTAAAATTTCAACACGTTTTTTTTTTTTCATTTTTCAATTTCACACTTAATTGTAGATATTGTTATGTAGACCTTTCTGTTATATAGCACTGGAAAGGAAAATTGATACAGAAAAAGACAACACACGTGTCACTAAATTGTAGATATTTTATTATTTGAAGAATTCAATATACTATGTAAAACACTTAGATAATATTGAGTTAGTAACATTGTAACAGGAACTCGACTCTTACTTCCATGGATAGATGTGTTGCTACTCTACTCTTACTTCCATGGATAGATGTGTTGCTACTCTACTCTTACTTCCATGGATAGATGTGTTGCTACTCTACTCTTACTTCCATGGATAGATGTGTTGCTACTCTACTCTTACTTCCATGGATAGATGTGTTGCTACTCTACTTTTACTTCCATGGATAGATGTGTTGCTACTTGACTTTTACTTCCATGGATAGATGTGTTGCTACTTGACTTTTACTTCCATGGATAGATGTGTTGCTACTTGACTTTTACTTCCATGGATAGATGTGTTGCTACTTGACTTTTACTTCCATGTATACGTGTGTTGCTACTTGACTTTTACTTCCATGTATACGTGTGTTGCTACTTGACTTTTACTTCCATGTATACGTGTGTTGCTACTTGACTTTTACTTCCATGTATACGTGTGTTGCTACTTGACTTTTACTTCCATGTATACGTGTGTTGCTACTTGACTTTTACTTCCATGTATACGTGTGTTGCTACTTGACTTTTACTTCCATGTATACGTGTGTTGCTACTTGACTTTTACTTCCATGGATAGATGTGTTGCTACTTGACTTTTACTTCCATGGATATGTGTGTACTTGCTACTCGACTCTTACTTCCATGGATAGATGTGTTGCTACTTGACTTTTACTTCCATGGATAGATGTGTTGCTACTTGACTTTTACTTCCATGGATAGATGTGTTGCTACTTGACTTTTACTTCCATGGATAGATGTGTTGCTACTCGACTCTTACTTCCATGGATAGATGTGTTGCTACTTGACTTTTACTTCCATGGATAGATGTGTTGCTACTCTACTCTTACTTCCATGGATAGATGTGTTGCTACTTGACTTTTACTTCCATGGATAGATGTGTTGCTACTCTACTCTTACTTCCATGGATAGATGTGTTGCTACTCGACTCTTACTTCCATGGATAGATGTGTTGCTACTCGACTCTTACTTCCATGGATAGATGTGTTGCTACTTGACTTTTACTTCCATGGATAGATGTGTTGCTACTCGACTCTTACTTCCATGGATAGATGTGTTGCTACTCGACTCTTACTTCCATGGATAGATGTGTTGCTACTTGACTTACTTCCATGGATAGATGTGTTGCTACTCGACTTTTACTTCCATGGATAGGTGTGTTGCTACTTGGATTTTTGCTACATGAAAAGGCGTGTTGCTACTTGATTTTTGCTTACATGAAAAGGTGTGTTGCTGCTCGACACTTACTTCCATGGATAGGTGTGTAGCTACTCGATTCTTACTTCCATGGATAGGTGTGTTACTACCTGACTCTTACTTCCACGGATAGGTGTGTTGTTACCTGACTCTTACTTCCATGGATAGGTGTGTTGTTACCTGACTCTTACTTCCACGGATAGGTGTGTTGTTACCTGACTCTTACTTCCATGGATAGGTGTGTTGTTACCTGACTCTTACTTCCATGGATAGGTGTGTTGTTACCTGACTCTTACTTCCATGGATAGGTGCGTTGCTACCTGACTCTTACTTCCATGGATAGGTGTGTTGCTACCTGACTCTTACTTCCATGGATAGGTGTGTTGCTACCTGACTCTTACTTCCATCGATAGGTGTGTTGCTACCTGACTCTTACTTCCATGGATATGCGGGTTGCTATTCATGTTTCTTGAAATTTTACACAAAAATATTTTTTTTAAAGTAAACAAAAGTAAAGTTTTTTTAATGCATTGATGTCCATACACATTGATTTGATAGACATTTTTGTCAATGGCTTCAAAATCAAAAATGAATAATTAATTATGTCAACAAATGCACATCAATCGATATCAAAAGAACGGACAGTATCAACAGGAATGACTAATGCGAGACGCTTAGGGGGCCTCGGTAGCCTAGTTGGGAAAACCACCCTACTGGACTACCGACGTTCGGACAACCGGTGTTCGATTCCCGCTGGAAGCAGTGTGAATTGTACTCGTGGTTGGAAAAAAAAAATACCCCCACGGTCGACCCAGCCGTTGGCAGAAATGGGTACCAGGGTATTATCCTGGGAAGGTGAGGAATGTCGCCTCGCATCTGAGTTTCGATGCTTGAGGCGACACTATACAGAAATATCCGAACATTTCTGGATAGGCGGCCGAGCACATATGGGTGTAATCTCGCGTGCTAAGACGCTGGTTCAAGTCTCGTACTTTACCTTTGCTTTAGGTTCAGCAGTAAAGTATTGGTTCTCGCACAGGATAGCTCACAGTGTAGCTAGGGAATGTTATCCTGCAAGATTTCGCAAGTACTGTACTCTACATTCACGAACAACAACTGTGTTGTGTAGAAGCGTCCTCGGCCAGATAACAGAAATTACCAGGGAAACGCCTCAAGCAGGCGTGTTGCAGCAATCAGGCGCCACATGCACACAAACACAAATAAAAACGCACACAAACATCCCATTCACACACTGACACACAAACACACCAGATACATTGTTGTTTATTTCTCACATAATGAACGTTCTCCTGTTCAAATTTCGTTGCAGTATTTTTAAAAGTCTTAGAGATAGGGTGGAAATGCATGGTTATGTAGCCACCATGTCCCCCGAGGAAGTCTTGTTGATGCACATTTCAAATTAATAACTAAATGCGTGTCTTCTTTCAAGACCAGACTTCAATGCTGCTGATGAATGGCGAGCTGTGTTCTGGCAACATGGATCATCTCAGTCTATTGATCACATCGTCAAGGTAACCGAGTTGTACGAGTTTCTGTTACTATTTTATTCGTTATCCATGAGGCTAGTAACAGTAGTAGCAGTAGTAGTAGTGGTAAGAGTAGTGGTAGCAGTAGTAAGAGTAGTGGTAGCAGTTGTAATAGTAGTAGTAGTAATAGTAGTAGTAGTAGTAGTAGTGATAGTAGTAGTAGTAGTAGTAATAGTAGTAGTAGTATTAGTAAGAGTAGTGGTAACAGTAGTAATAGTAGTAGTAGTAGTAGTAGTAAGAGTAGTGGTAGCAGTAGTAATAGTAATAGTAGTAGTAGTAGTAGTAGTAGTAGTGATAGTAGTAGTAGTAGTAGTAGTGATAGTAGTAGTAGTACTAGTAGTAGTAGTAAGAGTAGTGGTAGCAGGAGTAGTAGTAGTAGTAGTAGTAGTAAGAGTAGTGGTAGCAGTAGTAACAGTAGTTGTAGTAGTAGTAGTAGTGGTAGTAGTAGTAATAGTAGTAGTAGTAGTAAGAGTAGTGGTAGCAGTAGTAATATTAGTAGTAGTAGTAGTAAGAGTAGTGGTAGCAGTAGTAACAGTAGTTGTAGTAGTAGTAGTAGTGGTAGTAGTGGTAGCAGTAGTAGTAATAGTAGTAGAAGTAGTAGTAGTAGTAATAGTAGTAGTAGTAGTAGTAGTAGTAATAATAGTAATAGTAGTAGAAGTAATAGTAATAGTTATAGTAGTAGATGTTAGACGGATATTAAAACTCTAATCGCAGATTCCATTTATGCTTTGTTTACTTCTCATTTCTCAGTTTTCATTTTTACTAACAATATTACATTCCATTTCGGATGTCAACAAAGACTTATCTCACTGCACTGATATATTCTTCTTTTGTCGCACGCTCTAAAAAGGCGACGTTTGAAGCATTAGTCTCCTCCTTGATCCCACTAACTTGATAACGAGTACGGTCTTGGGTGTATATGTGACTGCTATCAACTCAAATATTGCTGATAAATTATTTATTAATATTATAACGCGTTATATGTGTCATGGCGGCTGCGTATGGATAACTTTTCTGACTCCGCTCTTGCTGACGTGTTTAAATGATTTGCGCGTCAGTCTAGTTGTGGAATAATGTGCTGCTATTCCCCGTTGTAGATATGCTTACTTCTGACAAGCGGATGGACTGTGAATTTTATCGATTTTTTAGTGAAATATTTTTTAAAATTCTTTTTGTGTCGACGTGTTTAATTTAGCATCGATAGGCCAACGTGTGTTCGCGATTCGACAGGCTAGCATCTATTTTGTCAACAATTTCGCCTTTTGGGAATGTCCATCCCAAATGTACAATGCCTGTGACGGTAGATGGTGCGGAAGAATCAGAAATGATCAACAGCTCAAAAAGCGAAAACAGCAAAGTGTGTGATACACAAGAGGCATATTCAGAGCACGAAAGACGAACATGGCTGGCGACAGTGAAAGAGATTAGAGTCTCATCACGTATTATTTCAAACAAAAGTACACAGAGGTAAACAAACTAACGTGTGCCTACTTATAGACTACACAAAAGTTTTTGACAGAATACACCATAAACAACTAATAGACTGCCTAAAATATATACATCTATATAGCACAGACATACGATTAATATGTAATTTATACTGGGAGCAAACAGCAATAATAAAATATAACAAATAGAACTCTACAACTATTGATATAAAACGAGGAATAAAACAGGGATGCATCCTATCACCAAGCTTGTTCAATCTATACACTGAGCAAATCTTTAAAAACATCACAAAGATGCCAAGCCTAAATTTAAATAGAAAGATAATCATTAATTTAAGATATTCTGATGACACTGTACCACTAGCAGAAAATCCTAAAGATCAACAACAATTACTAAATAAAATAAACATGACAAGCAAAAAATATGGATTAAATATGAATATAAAAAACTGAAACTATGATCACTACCTCCGAAGACGAAGTTATCTGCCTATGCGGCGAGGGGCCCCTGTGCACACGGCTGCCAGAGAAAAGCGGATTAACACCCAAAATTCAGTTCCTAGATTCTAGGGACTTCGTCAGAGGTAGAAGCTGGCGAACGCAAAAAAAAAAAAAACAACTATGATCATAAACAAAGAAAATACTCAAAACCTACAAGTGGATATCAAAGTTGAAGAAATAGACTTAGAGACAGTTCAGAGCTACAACTGCCTTGGGCATACTGAAACAAGGGATGGAAAATGTAAAAATAAAATAAACAAAAGAATAGTAATGGCAAAAAGTAACTTTAATGTCATTTAAAATCTACCTTCATCAAAACAAATAACACCAGAGCTAAAACTAACAATAGCAAAATGTTACATCTTCTCAACATTCCTGTATGGTGCAGAAACATGGAAATTAGACAAGAAAACAGAAAAGAAAATTGAAGCCTTTGAAATGTGGATTTATAGAAGAATAGGTAGAATTGGATGGAACGAAAAGAAAGCAAACGATGACGTCTTAAAATAACTAAAAGCAAAAAGAGAACTACTAAGCAAAATTCAAACAAGACAAATGAGATTTTTTGGGGCATATTAAAAGACACAGCAGCGCACTAAAAGTAATTTTGGAAGAGAAACTACAAGGTAAAAAGAGGCAGATCAAGACTAACATGGGCAAGTAACATCAAAAGATGGACAAGTCAGACTTTGACAACCTGCTCCATCAAAGCAAGAGACAGAGTGGAATGGCGCTCCATGGTAGTCAACCGTTGGTACGGAGACGGCATTCAATGAATTAAATATTACAACACTAAGTTAAACTTAGAAGAGTAAAGACTCATGAAAAATGAAGGAAAACCCTGTGGATCATTGGGCCTGACTTGTTCATTCTGTGGCCGTGTGTGTTTGTCAAACATTGGTAGAATTAGCCACGTGAGAAGCTGTTCGACAAAAACAAAACCTCAAAACAAACAAAAAATACACAATAGCCCCCACTAGACCGACTGACAAGACGAAAAGGGCCATGTATAAGTTAAAACATAAATCAATCTCTGGGTATTCTATACTTTTGTATAAAAACTCTATGTGAGGTACTTTAGCGTATTTTCCTTATTATTTTCCAGTTATTTCCTTATTACAAAGGCTTTGACTATCTTGCCTTGACTTAATCTCAGTGACCGTCCTTGTGTCCTGTTATCTCTGGTTATCTACTTCTGCCTACGCACTTCTTCGTTATGAGTTAGTTTTCTTCTTCCCATCCTCTGTATCTTTGTCTAAAACAAAAAACAAACAAAAACTGAGTAAAACTGTGTTCCTTTTTCTGAGCTCACAAACAGTCAGGGTCGCATATAGGCCTAGGATAAAATAAACGATAACTTAAGAACTTACAATTCAAGGGTTCCTTACATGTGTTTACATTGTAATCTATGAATGATACCTTCATGCATGAGGGAGGGGGGTGCCACAAAGTTTAGCTTAGCCAACTTAGTACCCTACCAAATCTAAATCCTGCCCCCTGCGAGCAACTCACATTAGTTCACTAATTTCTTGCATAAATTCCTGTCTCTTGTGTTCTTGTCTATTTATGTATTGCTCCGCCGTTTACTCTGATTGTCTGAGAGTTAAGTTTAGTCCCAAACACGTCGGTCAGTCTGATCTGCAGTTTTTGCTGCCAGACCCCGCCTCCTAATATAAACTATCATCATGCCCCGTATGTCAATAATATCGTATGGTCCTACATATACATATATATATGGCTGAGTGGTTAGTGTGTTCGCTTCCTGGCCAGAACGGTCCGGGTTCGATCCTCAGCAGTGGTGAATTTTTGTTTCGGACTGACAAGTCTCCGGGTTCACCCAGCCTCTAAAAAATTGGTACCAGAGATTGTTCTGGGAAGTTGAAGGCGGCCTGGCGTGATACCGACCACATCACCCAAAAATGTGCCGTGGTTATATAAAAATATGGTCACTAACACCATATTCCCCATACGACTAGCAAGGCATAAAGGCAACCTTTACTTTTAATACATGGGAGTAAGGGTAGCTCAGTGCTTAGTGAACTGGACTACTAAGAACAAGTGGTCGAGTTCGATCTAGATGATGGCTTCCAGGTTCACTCAGCCGTAAATGGTGTCGGATTTTTCTGGGAAAGACACAAGGCGTCGGAGTAATTAACTACCCAAAATATAATGTATGGGTGGTCTATTTAACACATTTTTAAAATGTGGTCAGTAACACCATATTACCTATATGTCCCTATGTGGCGTGACAGAGTTTTTTTTATCTATTTGTATCTGCACATTCCATTTCACTGTCACCATCTGCTCTCATCATACTCTGTCCCATGTTTCCACTTCAGCATCCAGACTTTGTTAACGGAGACAACTACCCTAACGACATAGCTCTACTCCGATTGTCGGAACCTGCCGATGTGTCTGGCTTTGATATACGTCACGCTTGCCTACCTACCAGAGACAAGCAACAGAATGAATGGGAGGAGTGTTGGATCATGGGTTGGGGAGAAGCCAAAGGTAGGACTTGAGTATATTCACAAACCAACCAATAGTTTTACAGCTACACATTTT
This sequence comes from Megaustenia siamemsis, assembly GCA_032433765.1. Lineage (NCBI taxonomy): Eukaryota > Metazoa > Mollusca > Gastropoda > Stylommatophora > Ariophantidae > Megaustenia > Megaustenia siamemsis. The sequence goes on from JAVIAB010000051.1 coordinate 110,500,486, forward strand.
AACTTTTAAGTAAAAGAAAGCTCAGATACAAACACTCATTTCGAACATGATCACAGTTATCATGATTAAGTTTATTAAGTAAAAATAGACTCAGATGTCAATCCATCTTTGTTCGCCCTCAAGAAGAAAATTTCATGCGTTTTTTACAATCCTAATTGATAACTTGTGCTCCAAACCAGGAGAACGCAGGTTCATATCCGGGCAGGGTGAAAGGTTTTTTTTTTCTGTTGGGATAAAATAATATCTTAAACACATAAACCTCATGGCGACTGCTCAGGACAGGCGGCATTTATTTGTCGGTCCTCTATGTTCCCTCGGCAGACCCCATGATAATGCTCTTTTTACAATAAGCAATGATAGATGGACCTTTCGCCCCGACACATTCATTACTGTTGATTTGTACTTTTTTTTTTTTGTCTTTTCCCGTATCTGGTGAAGCACCTCTAGACTTGTCAACTCCTTTCAGAGACTGGAATTTGTTTGAATACTTATTTTGTTCCCGGAACACAATGTCATCCTTTCAGAGACTGGAATTTGTTTGAATACTTATTTTGTTCCCGGAACACAATGCCATCCTTTCGGAGATTGAATTTTGCTTACATGCTTGTTTTATTCTCAGAGCAGACGCATTATTATCCTTTAGGAGACTGAATATTGCGTGACTGCTTGTTTGTTTGTTTGTTTTTTTTCTAGATCACGCTCATCGTTTTCCTCAGCACTCAACAGCGATGACCTTGGAGTCCATCGCCATACAGGCAGCTATCCTCTGACTTCAGGGGTACTCATATTTTAATTGTCGCGAGTTAGGTGGCGTGTTTTGGGGTAGATTATTTTTTTTTAACAAATTTGCTCTGGATAAAGGTCGTTTGGTCTATTCTTGTCGAAATCCTATGAACCAGATTTCTGTCTTTCAACACCTTATCATAAAACTTGTCTTACTCCATGAAACTATTTGGGTTTACAACTAACATAGCCCGCCCTCATTGTCTCAACACTTGATTTGTCCTTTAACTCCATACTGTACATTTATATATATATGCTCTCAAACAGTGCAGTACTTTCTGGACAATGCAACTTCATGTTTATACAAATTACTGGTATCCAGGATAGTGATTTCAGATTAAAGGCTTTGGCTGATAAATATTTAAGCATTTTATCGCTTTTTTTTTTTTAATGGGGAAAAGCATGGGTATGTATTTTATTTAAACAACGGGACGCTTCAACATATGAAAATAAAAAAAATACTGTCCTTTTCAAAGCGGAAAGTATCATCAGCCTATGTCGGCCATTGTTTGTCTGCCTCAAGTGTTTATAGTTTTGATATTATCAGATATTTTAAAAATTGATAGCCCCACCTAGTTTTATTACGGCTGAGATTTAGTTCTAGGTTTTTACGATGTTCATCTATCCACTTTTGTTTGTATTGCTTCATCTTTTTTAAATATATATTTCTTTGCTTATTTTTTAAAAATATAATGATTCTCTTTCCGTTTTATTTATTTTCTCGAGAGACCGTTTGGTGTTGCACAAAGTAAAAATGTCATTTGTGACCTACAAATTTAGTCTTCTGTTTGCTCTAGGTCCAAACATTGATGTTGCTTCACCGATCACCTTATTAAACTTTCTAGTTATTACGGTTTGAGCGTCCTATATTAATGGTGGTTTTGGGACAAAAATCACATCAAATTGCTGCTTTAAATTCTTCTACCACGACGGCGTATTGCAGTTTCTCTCACTAAAACTGTATTCAGTTTGTTATTTGACTAGCCTCGAACTATAGTTTTCTAAGTTGATCTCCTTATAACGGTTGACCCTGTTTGGAAGGTGGTCAAGTCTGTTTATGTCATTCTCAAAACGAGGCCCGCTGGGAGACTGAACTTGACAGAGATGACCAGATGACTTGTTTAAACAGGGATAACAGAGCAGACTCCGTGCACTGGTGGAGATCAGAGCTTATCTAAGTCAACAACGGACAGGCAACAAAAGTAGTCCATTCTCACGAAAGGCAACCCGTACCAGGTTACAGATCCTCACGTCGGATTAACTTAATCTCACGAAGGTACAAACTGATTTTTAGCTTAACTTTAGCTAGTGGCAGCAACTTGTCTCATCTTTGAGCAAACAAAGCCTACCTGAGGAATTATATTCTCTGTCCAACAAAGTCTAAGTCTAACATCCTGTCAAAAGTTATCTCATCGCTTACTTCAAAAAGGGAGCCGCGATAGCTCAGTGGTTAGTGAACTGGACTACAAAGGGCAAGAGGTAGGGTTCGATCCCAACCGACGGCTTCCGGGTTCACCCAGCCTTAAATGGGTACCGGATTTTTTTTCTGGGAAAGTAAAGCAGCATGGGCGTAATAACGACCACATTACCCCAAAAATCATATGCTGAAGGTCTGTAAAAATTATGGTCACTAACACCATATTCCCTATACGCCACCACTAGGCGTGACAGGGCTCTTTACTTTACTTACTTGCTTCAAAAAAATGCAGTTGTATCTGGTATCAGTACTAACAGGTTAGCAGGGTAGGGCTATCCCCCCCTACTAAAGGGAGAGTAAAACGTCCCCTTTCATCCACAAGTCTTCGGGGCACCCTTGGGCAAGGTGGAGTACCCATTTAGCTCCCCTATCAGGATATGTGAAGCCATAGGAGCAGGTGGTGGATGGTGTTGTGGAAGCAGCCGACACGTAGTGTTGATTATGGTCCCCATTCTGTAACGATGACAGGCAGAGGATCTTAGTTGTAGAGACAATGACTGCTATCTCCGACTAGTAGTCAATGTCAAGAAGGAAATGAAAGGCAAAATACATTCCTATAGTGCCGAGTAAAATTATGTTAAAAAACGTCAATAATGACCTACAGAAACAAATCATGGACAGTAGATAAACAAATTAAAAGAAGATTAAAGGCAACAGCTAGGCATTTTTCAGAAGAATGTTGAAAGTTCCATGAACAGCTAAAAAAGACCAACGAGGACATTCTCATAGAGGTCGACACATAAAGGAAGCTCCTAAAATACATCAGAATAAAACAATCGACTATTTTCGGGCGCATCATGAGAAGAAGAAAGTTGGAATACTTGGTTACAACTGGCAAAATACAGGGAAAGCGAGATCGCGGATAACAAAGAGAGAAGATATTATTTTAAAAAATATATAGATACCTCGGTGTCCTGGCATGAATCAGGAGCCGCGATAGCTCAGTAGTTAGTGAACTGGACTACAAAGGACAAGAGGTAGGGTTAGATCCAAACCGACGGCTTCCGGTTCACCCAACCTTTAATGGGTACCGGATATTTTTCTGGGAAAGTAAAGCGGCATGGGCGTAATACCGACCACATTACCCCAAAAATCATGTGCTGAAGTTCTGTAAAATTTATGATCACTAACACCATATTCCCAATACGCCACTTGGCGTGACGGGGGTACTTTACTTTTTTTTTACTTGGCATGAGTCTTACGATCATCTTTTACGATCGTCTACGCCTACCGGTTTGACACATGATGATGATGATGATGATTAACAGGCACAATGATGTCCCTTCTCTGCTTCATCTTCCCGTCCGCTCTCCTAAACAGAAAGAAGAAAAAAATGAAGAAACAGCAAAAGTAGCTCACACTATGTGCTCTGTCAAGGTCCACGTGTGAAATGTCAGTTCCGATACAGTAAATCAATGCTTCCTCCAATGTTATACCAAGTCATATGTCCCAGATGATACTATATCGAACATTACCATACCATACTATACTATAATATACTACTGCATACTAGAACAAAATTATACTTTACTATACTATACTAAAACCAAACTATACCACACCAAACCATACTATACCATACCTAACATTACCATACCAAACCATACTTTACTATACCGTTCTTACCATGCCATACCATACCAACCATTCTTACCATGCCATACCATACCAACCATTCTATACTATACCATTCTTGCCATGCCATACCATACCAACCATTCTATACTATACCATTTTTACCATACCATACCATACCAACCATTCTATACTATAACATTCTGTACACACACACACACACACACACACACAATGACGGTCGGTAACGGTCACTATAATTAGTAACCAGAAGGTAATGACTTCTGTCTTAATGCGCGTAATTAGTGAAACAAGTGATTGTTATCCCAAGAACAATTTATGAAAGAGGCAAGAGTCTCCTAGTAGAAATGAATTACGATTATAACGATACATTCTACTTCTGGCGTATGATAAAGGTTTCCTGTGAGGTGCGAAATAAAGGCCATATATTTTGTGCAGTTCCTGTATCGTAAGGCATTGTCTACAGCGTCCTGAGATTACAATAATATATTATCGTCAACGCAAAAACATTGAACATTCTCACTGTAATGTTCATTTAATATTAATCACACGACAACAGACATTTCCCGTATGACCCATCCTTTTGTACATCTAAATCTATCAAATGTATTAAATTGATGTCAAATGTGAGCATCTACTATATTTGTGTTAATCTCCGTTCAAAGAAGGGACTGTGTTTTGATTGTATTCTGCTCGAATTCTTTTCTTATTCGCTCTCTCTCTCTCTCTCTCTCTCTCTCTCTCTCTCTCTCTCTCTCTCTCTCTCTCTCTCTCTCTCTCTCTTCACTCCCTGTTGCACCGGTTCGAGTTTTAAGGGAGATCATCATCATCATCATTGAGTGCCGTCTCCGCAACGAAGGTTGGCTACCATGGAGCGCCATTTTGCTCTATCTCTTGCTTTGATGGTGCAGGTTGTCATCGGTTGATTTGTCCATCTTTTGATGTTACTCGTCCATGTTAATCTTGGTCTGCCTCTGCCTCTTTTACCTTGTATTTTCCCCTCCAGGATCACTTTCAGTAGGCTGTTGTGTCTTTTAACATGGCCTAAGAATCGCATTTGTCTTGTTCTAATTGTGTTCAGAAGTTCTCTTTTCATTTTTAGTTGTTTTAAGACTTTGTCATTTGTTTTCTTTTCCTTCCATCCAATTCTACCTATTCTTCTATATATCCACATTTCAAAGGCTTCAATTCTCTGTTCTGTTTTCTTGTCTAATGTCCATGTTTCAGCACCATATAGGAATATTGAGAAGATGTAACATTTTGCTATTCTTAGTTTTAGCTCTGGTGTTATTTGTTTTGATGTTAGTATGTCCTTCATGACATTAAAATTACTTTTTGCCATTCCTATTCTTTTGTTTATTTCAGTTGTACATTTTCCATCACTGGTTATAGTATATGTCCAAGGTAGTTATAGTTCTGAACTGTCTCAAGGTCTATTCCTTCAATTTTGATATCCACTTGTGGGTTTTGAGTATTTTCTTTGTTTATGATCATAGTTTTAGTCTTTTTGATATTCATATCTAGTCCATATTTTTTGCTTGTCGTGTTTATTTCATTAAGTAATTGTTGTAGGTCTTTAGGATTTTCTGCTAGTAGTACAGTATCGTCAGCATATCTTAGGTTATTGATTATCTTTCCATTAATTTGTAGGCCTGGCATCTCTATGATGTTTTTAAAGATTTGCTCAGTGTATAGATTGAACAAGCTTGGTGATAGGATGCATCCTTGTCTTACTCCTCTTTTTATATCAATGGGTGTAGAGAACTCTTTGTTATATTTTATTATTGCTGTTTGCTCCCAGTATAGATTGCATATTAGTCGTATATCCATGTCATCTAGATGTATCTCTTTTAGGCATTCTATAAGTTGTTTGTGGTGTACTCTATCAAAAGCTTTGGTGTAGTCTATGAAGCAGGCATATATTGGTTTGTTTACTTCTGTGTATTTTTCGATTAATGTTCTCATGCAGAATATGGCTTCTTTTGTCCCGCTATTTTTCCTAAATCCAAATTGCTGCTCATCTAATTCAGTATTGATTTTATTCTGAATCCTTCCTTGTATAACTTTTAGCAAGATTTTTGTAACATGGCTCATTAGGCTTATTGTTCTAAAGTCACTGCATTCAACTGCACCATTCTTTTTAGGCAATGCAATGAAAGTTGATGTTTTTAGTTCATTTGGTATGTATCCTGTGTGGTATATGTCGTTGCATATGTCTGTAATCACTTCAATGCCAAAATCTTCAAGTGCCTGTATCATCTCTATCTGTATGCTTTCAGGTCCTGCTGCTTTTCCCCTTTTCATTGTTTTTATAGCTTTTTCCACCTCAGATTTTAAGATTTTATAGCCTGATGTACATTTTATAACTGGTTTCTTGTCCCTTTGATCATGAAATAGTTCTGTTATATATTCCTGCCATCTATCTATGATATCCTTATTGTCTGTTAGCATTTTTCCTTTTTTGTCTGCAATGCATCCACCTTCTGTGGCTTTTTTATTTTTATTAGTCATTCTCTTTATTTCTGTGTGCATTCCTCTTAGGTCTTGTTTGCTTTCCATAGTTTCTATTTCTCTACATTTTTGGCTGAGCCAGTCTTCTTTTGCCTTTTTGCACATTTTGCGTATCTCATTATCTATTTTATTGTATTGGGCAGTGTTCTTCGCTTGTCTCCTTTCTTCCATTTTTTCTAACATGGTGTTAGTTATCCATTTTTGTTTTTTGTTCTTTTCTCTTTTGGGTAAGGTGTCGCAGGCTTTTTGTATGCTTTTCTTTATGCATTGCCATTTGGTTGTTACTTTTTCATCAGGATTTTCTCTTCTGTATTGTTCAATTCCTTCCTCTAGCAGCTTCTGGTATGTGTTCTTTACTTGTATTGTATAGGTATCTTTAATATCTTTTTGATTTAAAGCTGTTATGTCGAGTGGGTTTGTTGATGAATCAGATTTTTGCTTGTTTCTCTTTAGTTTGAAGGGAGATACAAAGTTCTGGTTCTCGTCCTTTTCAATCATTGTCACTAGGCGATGGCATCTTCATTCCAACGTTGTGCTACCAATGCCAGTCCTGGACCCTAGATGTAAGAACAATAAGAAAAATAACCACTTCTCTTCTTCTTTTCCCTTTTCACTGATACCTAAAAGGTGTCGTGGTTTATATCATTTGTCGTTCTTGAGCTGCTCGAACTGTCTGAATTAGTGACTTTCCTTTGTTGTTACATGTCTCTGTCACTGCATCTATCCATCTTCTTCTGGTTCTTCCTCTTGGTCTTTTCCCATGCATTCTCGAGAAGAACGCCCTTGATGGTGATTGATAAGGATTCATTCTGCCCAGGTGGCCAAACCATTTAAGTTGTTGTTGTTCTATATATGTAACCGCGTCATTTCTACCCCCACAACATTAAATTATAAACGTAACCGCGCCTTCTATTCCACATTAATTTGCGACTGCAGGGCTACGCTTGATATAACTCTTCCACTTGTATGACAGAGCACCTTATGCTTGTTTATGCTCTCCTTAAATGACTACAGTCAATAATAACATTCCGTGACATCATCACGGATTCCTCGTATCACAAAGTCCAAAGACCAAAACCTCGAGTCCAAAGTTACTACAGGTGCATCTGCACGATGAGCATGACTCGTGATACTGTCAATGACCGGATCTTCTCTGAAGATTTCTCGCTGCTGGATGGAGTAACAGCCCCTCTCTTGACCATTTCCCCTTTGACGTGTCGTTACTCCTTCGGACTTGTTGTGTGCTCGCCCTGTTACCGCCGTTCTCTTCAAGCCGTCATGATCTGTAATTTTGTACTTCACGTTGTGTTGTTTTACTTCTCCGCGACTTATCCCCGCTCGTTCACTCGTTGGATCATTGCATAATTAAATTGCTTGAATGACTTAACAACAGTTCAATTGAGCACAAAAACATCTTTAATTACAAGCGCATGTCTGGAGCATACAGGTCATTTACAATTTGACAAAACATACGTTAACACCAAGAATATGTGCGAACCTCATGGTTTTCGTAGAACTCTTCCTTGAGGTTCCCGTCTAAGGGAGTGATCAACCTGACCACCGAAAATCAATTTCATAACAACGCTGTTCATAACTTGGCAAGTCTCTATGGAAGTCTTTCTCGACGTTCCTTATGGTGTATGTGATCACTCATGATCACTTAAATAAATCAATTTCATAGCAACGCTATTCATAACTTGACAAGTCTCTATTGAAGTCTTTCTCAGCGTTCCTTACGGTGTATGTGATCACTCATGATCACTTAAATAAATCAAATATTCATAGCAACGCTATTCATATCTTGACAAGTCTCTATGTAAGTCTTTCTCGACGTTCCTTATGGTGTATGTGATCACTCATGATCACTTAAAGTCAATTGTTCATGGTACAAGCTAATTCATAGCGTAACAAGTCTCTCTGAAATCTCTATATGGATTCCCACGTATGTGCAATCAAACATGATCACAAAAACAGTCACTTTTACACGGTAGAAGCTAAACACAGCTTCTCAGGTTTTCTGCCACGACTTCCTCAAAGTCGTCCACTGTTGAAGAAATTCCCCATCTCCACCAGGTTCATTGCGTTGACTGCCCTGATTCATAATAAGGTTATTTCAGATAAAGCAACCCTAGCTTCATCCGCTGCACTCAACATATGCTCTCTCTACCCATCTAATTCTTCATGGTAGGAGCTAATTACAATTGTCCAACAAGATTACTGCGTTGACTGCTCTGATTCATAATCATTTGTGTTGCAGACCAAGCTATCTAACCTTATCCACTGCTCTCAACATATATCTTATTCTAACATCTAACACAGAACATTTACTAATTTACAAACACAAAAATCCTCGAATTCTTACAACTAACTATTGGCTACTGCCCTAAGAATAACCTAACTTCCATCTAGTCAACTCATTCTCTCTAAGTCCACGGTCTCGACTGAATTTCTTCAGCCGCCCGCATAGGACCACAGCACAGATGCAACTGACTTAAACTCGCCTTCAGTTTCTCATTTCCCCATTTCCTTGAAAACAGTTCACCCCAAATCATGCTTATTTGGTCCCTTCTCTTTATCTCCACTTATCCTTCTATAGCCAGTTTCAGCTAAACTCTTCTTTATGCTTTGTTTTGCTTATCATCCCCTTTCTGTCTACTAATATAGCCTGTTTCAGCTACACTATTATTTATGCTCTGTTTAATTCATTCTCCTCTCCTATCCCCTGTTTCATATATTCTTGGCAGGGTTTTGTTCCTACTATTTTTCTTATGGTTTCATTTGGTATTTTATTTCTTCTTGTGTTGTTTGTTACTTTTCTCAAACATCGCATCTCACATGTATTGATCTTTCTTAAATGTGATTTAGAAAGGGTCCATGTTTGACTTTCTTAGCACAAAGTTGGTATGAAAATGCTATTTATCATTTGTTGTTTAGCTGACATAGAAATGTTTGGATGTCTTAGCAATGGTGAAAGCTGGTATGTGACAGCATTTGCTTTTTGTATTCTCATGTCAATTTCTTGGTTGTTGTGTATGGCTGTTCTTGTTTTGAGCCATTCTTCACTAGTTTGATTCTATAAGAAGCAGCTGTCTAAATTGACCAGTTTCAATTCACTATTTTATGACAACAGTTGAATAAAACATGAACGATTTGCTTTCTTTTGGTTGATTTAAGAAAGAAAATGTCTCATTCATGTACACAATCATAAACACTCACACCTAAACACACTCTCATTCATACCTATACAAACACTCTTATACACACCCACTAATACACACATATATACACATGCATGCACAAACATACATACATACATACATACATACATACATACATACATACATACATACATACATACATACATACATACATACATATACAGATAAAGTATAATGCACAAAATAATTGCTATGATATCTAAATCTATAATTATTTTTACATAATTTTATGTTTTAAACTAGAACCAAAAAGAAGAATAAGAAAAATGTGAAAATGTGCAATAAAAAGGTTTGTGCCATTGTGAGCTGTACTCGCTTATTATTGTCTTCTAATTGTAGATAATGTGGAGACAGAACTGAAGGAACTGGAGGTGGAGATCAGGAAGAATTCGGAATGCTCGGCCCGGTGGGGCTGGAAGAGGATCCTTAATTCCCACGTCTGCGTTGGCAACGGTGACAGGGGAGCCTGCAATGTAAGATATGACTGGTCAACTTTATACCTTTGAAACAATATTTTTGTTATTGTTAATTTGTCTAAGGTCATGATTGGATTTATTTCGTTTATTTTGTTCACTTTTATAGTGGAGTGCATAGCGTTGTTTTTCTGTATTTCAAATGCAGCGGTCTTCAGCAAGCCATTATTCATGACTGCTTCCTCTACCTAAGCTTTTTCTTGATCTTCCTAGAAAGCAACGGTTGTTTGTAGTCACAGCTGCCTCCCTTAGGAGAGAACTCTTACCAGACTAAATATTCCTTTCAACGCGGAGCTTTTCATACAATTTTTCTTCTTTTGTATGGATAATCTACAAGAAATATCTAGGATTTTGGTTGGGTTAAGTAAAAAAAAGTAAAGAGCCCCGTTCCGCCAAGTGGCGTATAGGGAATTTGGTGTTAGTAACTATAAATTTTACAGACCTTCGACGCATGATTTTTCGGGTGTGGTCAGTATTACGCCCGTGCCGCTTTACTTTCCCAGAAAAAAATCCTGTACCCATTTAAGGCTGGGTGAACCCGGAAGCCGTCGGTTGGGATCGAATCCTACCTCTTGTCCTTTGTAGTCCAGTTCATTAACCACTGAGCTATCGCGGCTCCTTGGTTGGGTTAACTTCCCATTTTTTTTGTATTGATAAAGTTGGGTTCATTTGGTATTATTTCGATATTCTCAATATACGCAGCTGTAGTAGCTCATACAATGTGTCTTGTAGCATACCAGGTGTTGTCAAGAAATTACACGAGAAAAAAATATTTTATATGTCTGCTATTAAATACTTTCAAAGTATCAGATACGATAGGGGGCGTATAAGAAGACTTATCAACCAACACACAACTGGAGTCGTCAGTCGCTGGACACTACGGGACTTGCTGAGGAGGGATCTGAGCACCTAAGGACATTGTCCGGAGTGCAATGATGATGACCCGCAAATAACTCAATAACATTAACTCTCGAAGTCAGCTGATCAGTTTTAATAAATTTTATTTTTTTTTTAATGCCAGTTCCTGTTTTTCTGTGCAGTAAATAATTATTGATCTCAGAACTTAATGTAATGAGGTGGATGTTCGATATAAAAAATTGTTGAAGAAAAATGAATATCTTTACTGGTTAACTAAATGGAAGAGTAAAAGAAAGGGAGCCAGAGATGCCATGTAGCAAGTGAGCTGGAAGCTGCCAGCGACTTAGAGTTGATGACTTGCGTCAGGATCGGTAAAGCTGAACCATTCAGACGATACTCCACCTCTTTGCGGTGCCTCTGGTAACAGACTGACCAGTCAAGTATGGCCAAACAAGTAGGGGTCGAGAGAGAAGGCAACCCGACATTCAAAAGTGTTGTGCAGAAGTACGAGTAAAGGCGCAAATAAACGAAAACACAATGCATCAAATAAATGGGGCAGTTGAATGCAATAACTTTAGAACAATAAGCCTAATGAGCCATGTTACAAAAATCTTGTTAAAAGTTATACAAGGAAGGATTCAGAATAAAATCAATATTGAATTAAATGAGCAGCAACTTGGATTTAGTAAAATTAGTGGGACAAAAAAAGCCATATTCTGCATAAGGACATTAATCTAAAAGTACACATAAGTAAACAAGTCGATATATGCCTGCTTTATAGACTACGTCAGAAAATTGAAGCCTTTGAAATGTGGATATATAGAAGAAAAGGTAGAATTGGACGGAAAGAAAAGAAAACAAACCATGAAGTCTTAAAACAACTAAAAATGAAAAGAGAACTACTAAATACAATTCAAACAAGACAAATTGCGATTTTTGGGCCATGTTAAAAGATACAATAGCCTACTAAAAGTAATCTTGGAGGGGAAAATACAAGGTAAAAGAGGCAGAAGCAGACCAAAACTAACATAGACGAGTAACATCAAAAGATGGACAAGTCAGCATATGACAACCTGCACCATCAAAGCAAGAGACAGAACGGAATGCGCTCCATGGTAGCCAACCTTTGTTGCGGGGATGGCACTCGATGATGATGATGACATTGCATCTACAACCACTTAACGTCCTTTTAAGGACGAATGACAAAGATGACTATTCATTCCTTTAGTAGTTATCGGGTGAACGACAGAAATAAAAAGAGAAAGGCCTGTAAAGTAACGAGAGTTCCAGAAGTAACATAAATAAAGGGAGAACGCAGAGGTATATCAAAGCATAAACAAGGGCGTGTAACTGTGCGGTAGCGCCATGGGATTCTTTCCAACGTCTGAGTTCTCTACAGTAGCTTATAACGCCAGGCATGGCAGAATGAAAGAAAGCAAAATTAGGGCTCATGATGATCTGAAACAGGATGTAAGCTTGTCCTAATCATGAACCTTCAGATCATGGAAGACACCATGTCAGTATAGATGTTTTCTATGTATTGTATTTTTTCTCTGGGGCTTCTAATGTCTAACTAGGCCATATAAAAAATCTTCAGTCATTTACAGTCAGTGCTCTCTTCATTATTTTAAGGGCAGCAGTATGGTAGAGTGATGGATAGGAAACTAGTTTGTTGGGGAAAAACGGTCAGATGTTTTCCAAAGGTAGGCTTCTTGGTTGACCCAGTCTTAAATGGGTAACATAGGTTTTTACACTGACGCCACCTGATGACGGAAGATGAAGTAGAGAAGTTGAGGCAAGCAAATGACAAACCTGGTGAAGGAAGGTGAAGTAGAGAAGTTGAGGCAAGCAAATGACAAACCTGGGGACGGAAGGTGAAGTAGAGAAGTTGAGGCAAGCGAATGACAAACCTGGGGACAGAAGGTGAAGTAGAGAAGTTGAGGCAAGCGAATGACAAACCTGGTGAAGAAAGATGAAGTAGAGAAGTTGAGGCAAGCAAATGACAAACCTGGTGAAGGAAGGTGAAGTAGAGAAGTTGAGGCAAGCGAATGACAAACCTGGGGACAGAAGGTGAAGTAGAGAAGTTGAGGCAAGCGAATGACAAACCTGGTGAAGGAAGGTGAAGTAGAGAAGTTGAGGCAAGCGAATGACAAACCTGGGGACAGAAGGTGAAGTAGAGAAGTTGAGGCAAGCAAATGACAAACCTGGTGAAGGAAGGTGAAGTAGAGAAGTTGAGGCAAGCGAATGACAAACCTGGGGACAGAAGGTGAAGTAGAGAAGTTGAGGCAAGCGAATGACAAACCTGGTGAAGAAAGATGAAGTAGAGAAGTTGAGGCAAGCGAATGACAAACCTGGGGACGGAAGGTGAAGTAGAGAAGTTGAGGCAAGCGAATGACAAAGCTGGGGACAGAAGGTGAAGTAGAGAAGTTGAGGCAAGCGAATGACAAACCTGGTGAAGAAAGATGAAGTAGAGAAGTTGAGGCAAGCGAATGACACACCTGGGGACGGAAGGTGAAGTAGAGAAATTGAGGCAAGCAAATGACAAACCTGGGGACGGAAGGTGAAGTAGAGAAGTTGAGGCAAGCGAATGACAAACCTGGGGACGGAAGGTGAAGTAGAGAAGTTGAGGCAAGCGAATGACAAACCTAGTGAAGGAATGTGGAAGCAGAGATGAGATGTTTTGGATTATATATGGGGATTATATGTGGGTTACCTGTACCATGAACTATTTGAGGTGCAGAAACTTTGTTATTGGTTACAGGGCATGCTGGCCACTCTGTTTTGTGAAGCTATGACCAATAATAATATCTCCCAAACTCACAATCAATAATAAACACGCCACAACACAAGATGATTTATAAAGGTAACCTTATATAACCTGCTTCCTTAGGGTGACTCTGGTGGTCCGCTGATATGTCGACAAAGTGGGTACCACTATCTGGCTGGAGTGACATCGTGGGGAGTCAGTGGCTGCCAAACTATGGGCTACCCTAGCGTGTTTACACGAGTTGCCTACTACACAAACTGGATACAAAATGTCATTGATACACATACACTTAGTAAGTGATGTGGTGTTGTTAACACTGCAAATCATACATTCTCATTTGTTAATCTCTCTTTTAGAGCCAGTATTTATACTTTTTGTGTACATTTATAAGAATGAGACCTCATAAAGTAATTGTGTTTTTACCTAACAATGTTATTTTGTAGTAATTTCGAAAATATTGTACTTTTCAATTATTTTTCTATTATTATTTTTTATTTAAAAACATATTTTAACGTGTGTTGTATGTTTGTTCCAGTTGAAGGCCTATTACGCCGAAACGTCGTTCTGGTTTTTGTTGTCCACTTGTTAAGTGAGGCTTTAACCAAACCGTTTTTTCTATTTTCTTCTTTATTTTGTATATTTCTCTTCACAATTAGCTTCACTGCAACTTCGCATTTTGATGCATTCGTGTGCATTTCTTTGCCTCCACCTTATGTAGTAGCAATTGTGGTGTACACAATAAATACATTATTGCAGAATAAGATTTTAATGAGATAAGTTATTATGTTGATATAACTTCAACCAGTTCATTGATAAGTCAAATACATTTCTTTAGTAATATATATATATATATATATATATATATATATATATATATATATATATATGTATGTAGAAGCTCGGTTTATAATAATATGGCTTTTGGTGTCTTCACAGATGATTGATAGCAAGCAATCGTCATTAGTCAGTAGTTTAGTAAAGTATTAGTGTCATATGCTGGATTCTGTTTTACTGAACAGCTTTTCTCGTGACATAATCTTCCTATATTGGATAGACAGACTAAAGTCAGTTTAAAAATCTGCTTATAGCACACTATTCATCAAAACAATTGTTGTTATATGGCCAAGATGTCTTCACAGAAAACAACAAACAAAAATGACATAATATTTTTAAAATACTTTTGGGTTAGTTAGAAGAAAGCGGAAGAAGATTATGTATTGGCCATGTCATGTGAGATGTTATTTCTGGTGCCTTGGAGTTTGGCTGTCATTGATTCCTAACATCATCTGCCTCTTGTCTTGTATGTACATTCCAATTAGATATGTTTGTCATCTGTCTATGTTACAAGTTCATCTATATCACATTCAACTATTTCACTCCATATATTAATGTTGCTATATCGTTTTATCACTGTAGGATGTTTCATCCAATGTTGAAATTGCTATCTCATATATATCATGTATATTGTTTCACTCCATCTTTTTGTGTTATTATTTCATATATATCACTGAAAGCCGGTTTCACTTCATCATTTTATGTTACTAAGTCATCAATAACACTGTCAGTTGTTTTGTTCATTTCTTTTGTTGATACTTCCTAAATGCACAAATATAATAATTTGAACAGCATTAAAATCAGTCAATGAATTTAAAAACATGAGAATATTGTTAATTTCAGATGGTAGATACACAACAAAGATTAGGTGTAAAATATATCAGGCAAAGACTTAATTCAAAAAAAATAAAAATATATTAGTGACTCATTCTTGTTAATGTAAATAATAAAAATAGTTTCCCATTTTTATGTGGAACTAGATTGACATTAGGAGTGAATCAGGGACAATCAGACAACAGACAAGACAATTGTTGGTGGTGGCCACTGAGAAAAAGGTTTTACAGAAGAATATTGAGAGTACCATGCACATCTAAAAAAGATGAGGATGCTGTAAATAAGGACAATGAAATAAAAACAGTTTATTTTCAAGATCTTGAGAAAACAATTATTATTTTTTGTTCATATGAGAAGAGGGCAGCTAAAATATATTGTGACAGCAGGAAAAATTGATGAAAAAGGAGACAGAGGGAAAGAGAGAAAATATACAATAGTTTAAGAGGAATATTGGTAGGAAAGGTAAAGGTAAAGTACGAGACATGAACCGGCGTCTTAGCACGAGAGTTTATACCCATATGTGCTCGGCCGCCTATCCAGAAATGTTCGGATATTTCTGTATAGTGTCGCCTCAAGCATCGAAACTCAGATGCGAAGCGACATTCCTCACCTTCCCAGGATAATACCCTGGTACCCATTTCTGCCAACGGCTGGGTCGACCGTGGGGGTAAGTTTTTTTTTTTTTTTTTTATTTCCAACCACGAGTACAATTCACACTGCTCCCAGCGGGAATCGAACACGGGTTGTCCGAACGTCGGTAGTCTAGTCGGGTAGTTTTGTACCTTTATTGGTAGGAAGTCATAAACAACTGTAGAGATCGAAAGTTGTAGAGTGACATGATCACCTGTATCAGTAGAAGCTGTATATGATGATAAGTAATAGAACCATTCCCATTTATAGATAACACTGTGGTATTTGTTGGGGGTTTACCTTCAGTTTTATTCTTTATTTTATCTTGGGGTGTACCAGGGACACTCCCTGTGTAGCAATGAGGCATTTTCTCGACTTTCAAACCATGGATGACATGATCAAGATCTGGAGGGCACGAGCATACCTGCAGATTAGTACACATAAAGAGCATCCATTGCATCATGAGCTCGAAACAGGGAAGGGTGTCAGGCTAAAAAGAATCAAATCATGGGTGGGCCGAGCAGAAGATGTCATCAAACAGGTCTGTGAACTTACCAATATCATCGTTGGCGAGGATTGGATACCGGTGCCTACGTCATTCAAGGGGACATTCTCGTGTATTGTCACATTCGATAGGAAATGTAGGGAACAGAACTCAGTCATGGTCAATGCGGAGGTTAACGGTATCATCTGGGATAACACCAATGAGAAAGACAGTCATCTATACAGACGGATCTGTAATACGACATCAAAGAAGTGCATGGGCATTTACAGCACGCTCGGCAGGCAGAATAGTCAAGGAAGACAGTGGTGCATACGTTATGACCACGAGTAGCATGACGATGAAGGTGATGGCAGTGACCAAGGCATTCATCTGGCTAGAGTCACAAGACTACACCCACGCCTGTATACCGAGTGATTCGATGAGCATAATACGAAAAGTGGAGGCGGGATCTGTACGTAGGCAATGGGTAGAGTCATTGCAGAAGTCAAAAATACGTAAGGTCACCTTTGTCTATGTCTCAGGACATGCTGGAATACGGGGAAATGAAAGAGCGGACAGGTTGGCTAGCTGCGCTATTGTTGAGGACGGTCAACCAATGGATCGGGCGGACATCATCAATGCCCTCCGGGAAGTGGGAAGGACACAGGACTTCGACAACCATGAGTCCACGTCACTCCTTCGGATGAAAGAGATGGGAGTTAAGATGGGCACAGCCAGAAATGAGAAACTTAATGGGCGTGTAAGAAGACTAATCAACCAACATAGAACTGGAGTCGTCAGTCGCTGGACACTTCAAGACTTGCTGAGGAGGGGATCTGAGCACCTATGGACATGTTCGGAGTGCAATGATGATGACCCGCTAATAACTCAATAACACTTTATTATCATATTCGGTATCATGTCTCTTTCTGTATGTTCAATATATTTTTATTTCCCTGTTTATTTATTTTAATATTTGTAGATTTATAACTTTTTTCCTATATAACTTCTCTATTTGTTTTCTTTATTTCCCTCAAAATTGACCTATTTTCCTGAAATATTCCATGTGTCTGTTGTTCTCATTTCTAATCCATCAGCTCAGAGCACGTCAATGGATATATTGTAGCGACACAATTATGTTGAGTTATGTACACTAACTATTATTTTTAATGCACAAAGTTATAGTCTAATGTTACTTTTATTGGTACAATTGATACTGAATAAAATATGTTACAAGCATGGCCACTACTTCTTTACACATGCTCGATGTGATCATCTGTGGGTTGATTGACAATATTAAACTGTAAATACAATACAGGCACAGTTAATGCCCCTTAGTAAAATTGTTTGATGTACATGAAGTTGTGTTTGAAATATTGCTACACTTCAATCATGTGCTAGATGAGATCTGAAAGTGCCTGATGAAAATAAAGAACACATCGTTATAGTAAAACAAACGTAATGTAAAAATATAAGTTACAGAGACAAGATAAAAAGGTGTAAAAATCTTATAGTGTTAAAGTATATGCAATGCACAATAATTATATTATATGCTTCATTTGCCTTTATATGTATATACATTTTATATTTGCACACCATACACAGCTATTTCATACTAGCCTTTTTTTCTAGTTATCATTATATTTATCAAAAGCTTGTAAATCTTTCATCGATGTTTGCAAAAGATGCATGGGTGCCCTTCTGTATATATTAAAATATGAATGCAATTGTGTGAAAGCCTGAAGAAAGAGCATGAACTGCTTACATAAACAAGACATGTATAGTTTCTTTGTTCTCTCAATGAATATGTTGAAGACAATATTTATTCTTGTCGGTGAAGAGAACGAAAAGAACTGTTTCACTTATGTTGTAAGTAATGTAAAATACAGTCTTCTTTGATATATAATATAAATGTTTTTATTAAACATATATCAGCTACACATATATATGCAGGATTTTTTCCCCTGCAAGAATGTGCCTCGGTAAACTTTTAGGATTTTTACTGACTTAATGTATGTTTTTAATTTCCATTTTATAAATGATAAAATATTATATGACAATATATATTTTGATAAATGTAAAATGCATTCAACAAATGTAATCAACAATTCATGTTCTTTGCGCTCTGTATATAATGATTATCTCATTTTAGGGATGGGATAATATATTTCCGATTGTTGGAAAAAAGCACTAAATATTTACATATTTTCATTTTGCTTTCATCTGTTTGAAGCATGCTTCATTAACAAGGAGATATCATTCATTCCCGTGTTTGTTTTAAAATTTATATTAACTTTTTAATTAGTGATAATGAACACTTCTGAATTTGCAGATCAAGAGATTAAACTTTATTTTTTAAATTTTTTTTTTAATTTTTGCATGGCAATTTAAAAAGGAACCTGTTGAGCTATATGATATCTTGACATTTAGGGAATATGGTATTCATGATATCTTGACATTTAGGGAATATGGTATTCCATGATATCTTGACATCTAGAGAACATGGTATTCCATGATATCTTGACATTTAGGGAATATGGTATTCCATGATATTTTGACATCTAGAGAACATGGTATTCCATGATATCTTGACATTTAAGGAATATGGTATTCCATGATATCTTGACATCTAGAGAACATGGTATTCCATGATATCTTGACATTTAGGGAATATGGTATTCCATGATATCTTGACATCTAGAGAACATGGTATTCCATCATATCTTGACATTTAGGGAATATGGTATTCCATGTTATTTTGACATCTAGGGAACATGGTATTCCATGATTTTTTGACATCTAGGGAACATGGTATTCCAAGATATTTTAACATCTAGGGAACATGGTATTCCATGATATCTTGACATCTAGGGAATATGGTATTCCATGATATTTTAACATCTGGGGAACATGGTATTCCATGATATCTAGACATTTAGGGAATATGGTATTCCATGGAATTTTGACATCTAGCGAACATGGTATTCCATGATATCTTGACATTTAGGGAATATGGTATTCCATGATATTTTAACATCTAGGGAACATGGTATTCCATGATATCTAGACATTTAGGGAATATGGTATTCCATGGTATTTTGACATCTAGGGAACATGGTATTCCATGATATTTTGACATCTAGGGAATATGATATTCCATGATATCTTGACATCTAGAAAACATGGTATTCTTTAATGATATCTTGACATCTATGGAACATGGTATTCCATGATTTTCCATGACCATCTTTACATTTATGGATGTTATGTTCAGTGGTCCTACATTCATAGAGTAACTATCTGAAACCCATTTTCAAAGGCAGGATAAAACTTGAAGTCATATCAATATAAACAAATATTTGGCAAGAGCTGAGATTCAAACCTGGATCATCAATTCAGCAGATGAGTTAACTAGTCATTTTGTCGTCAACGCTTCAGGGGCAGTCTACTCCAGTAATTACAGAGCAAAAAATAAACAACTAACCATTCATGGACCAGTGTGACATTTTACAGAAGTAAAAAGAAAAAAATAATCATTTTCATTCATATTTTCACATTTTCATTCATATTTTCACATTTTCATTTTTGTATTTATCAGTATTTATATATTTTATAAATGTTTTTAAAAAATAATGAATTCCAATAAATATATATTATGTAATGTGTTATGTTTCTGGTGCACATGACAAGCAAGAAATAAATTGTTGTTTTTTCCATATTAAAAATATTCTTCCTTTGTAATGATGTTTTTGACTATATGTTGTAGACACGAATGATTATACCTAAATTAAACAATAGTAATATAATAACCATCCAGTGTGTTACCGGGGCCTCATTATGAGGGAGGTAAAGAATAGTGACACTGTGACTTTCCAGGCATGTCGTAAGAGACGACTAAGGAGTTGATCGATGGCTTGACAAGCTGTCATTGTAAAAAGTATTGTTATGGAAACAGCGCCATATTTAGAGCAGTGATCTCTGCAATATGTGCCATCTTGGCACGCAAGGTTTCTGTTTTTGAGATTGTGGTTCTGCCCTATGTGCCGTCTTCGGCTCGAAAGGACAATAGATAGTTAGATAGAATATAATAACCACAGAGAGTAAAGTGGTATATTAAGTGTTAAATTGCTGTTATTTATTTTGATTAGTTTACCAGTGAAAATGCAACAAATTCTTTAAACTGGGGTCAGCATTAACGTTCGTTTTTATTTATTTTAAATAGCTCACCGCTGAACGTGCAACAAATTCTTTAAACTGGGGGTCAGTATCAATATGTGTTATTTATTTTGTAAGTCCGTAAACTGAAGACAGAACAACAACAACTTTAAAACAAGAGTTAGAGGAGCACATTTTTTTCATTTATTTAAATAGAAAACATTGGAAGCAAAAAAAATTTACGAAGCTGAATTATTTATTTTTTTTCTTTCCATCACATTTTTTTTTACCTTTACCTGTAACATCCAGCAATGGATTCTTATAAAGTGCACTTTTTTGAGTAGGTTAAAGTAAAATAGTTTCCATAGAAGTTTTTTTTTTTGGTCTGATGTTTTTATAGGATTACCTGTATAATCGTAAGTTGACTGTAAAATCTTGCTGGTGAAAGATAAATAATGATCACAAATAAGCAATGAACAAATGGCAGTTTGATCCATTTTTTAGCACATGTCTCAAACGTCAATGTTGAATCATTTTGTATTATCTTTTTTTAGTCAAACTACATGAAAGTTTTGATGTATTTATAGCAAAAGTGTTGAATAAGCTTCTTAGTGTCAGCAAATCATGAACTTTACACGCCTCACAGAAGACAGGAATTATTCCATTTCACACTTGGTCTGAGGCAGATACTTGGGATTTCCTGAATTAGGTGTATAAGGGTTTCCAATCGTCTGCTCAGTTTATATCACCTATACTGCCTATGTTAGACTGAATAGACAGCCGATGGATGCCTTATGTAGAGAGTTAGACTCTTAAGCTATATAGAATTATTATTCTGAAAGTGTCTACAAATTGGTCTGAATGAATTAATCAAGAACAAACTGTCTGTAAAGACATAACAAATGAAACTGAAAGCAAGATTGCAAAAGCAGACGAAGCTGAATTTTAAAATACTACTGTTTCAACAAATACATGAAACAAGAAACAAAAATATGGCAACATACTTACCCCATCACTCACGTCATGAAATGTTGTGGGCAGTGACAGTTTTTTTAAATATTGGGCCAAGTCTGTAAAACTGACAAGTTATTAGCCTATGCTACTCTGGGAATGATATAGTGTTTAGTCTAACCATTTAAGTCTTGGTATTTCTAAAGCGGCTGTTGTAAACTCATAATGGTAGTTAGGCTTCATTCTCATGAGATTGTCAAAGTGCCCTTTTCATTTTTTCTGTGTTTTTAATACAAATGTAATTTTAGGCATTTTCTAAGGTCATAATTTCTATTTTCCCTCTTCTTGTAAAGTAAAAAAAAAAAAGTAAAGTACCCCCGTCACGCCAAGTGGCATATAGGGAATATGGTGTTAGACACCATACATTGTACAGACCTTAGGCACATGATTTTTGGGGAATGTGGTCGGTATTACGCCCGTGCCGCTTCACTTTCCCAGAAAAAAATCCGGTACCCATTAAAGGCTGGGTGAACCCGGAAGCCGTCGGTTGGGATCGAACCCTACCCCTTGTCCTTTGTAGTCCAGTTCACTAACGACTGAGCTATCGCAGCTCCCCCTCTTCTTGTGGCAAAAATACTTTTTCTCAAACATCTCATCTTATATGGTGTGACCTTTATTTCCCAAGCATTAGTTAATAATCATAGTAATAGTTGTAGCTAGTCGAAGGTCCCGGTATCACTGCAAACAAATTAAAATCCATAATTGCTTACCCGCCCGTGTCAGTGAAATCATTCGAATTAACATCTCATCGCATTGATGGATCCAAACAATGAAAGCAGCTGCAGTCCCCATCATAGCAGCTACAGCACACGCCAAAAAACATAAGGAGTAACCGCACCGAGAGTGAACGCAGGGAAAACTGTCCTTCGTCATATGATATCATGATAGATCGCAAACAATCAGAATATCGAAACACGATCCGGATTAAATACACAGTTCACAGTGTGCCAACAGCTCTATTCTTTTCTCTCATCACCATGACCAGAGCGCTGGTAGCCACAAGGACGACAGCTCTATTCTTTTCTCTCATCACCATGGTCAGGGCGCTGGTAGCCACAAGGACGACAGCTCTATTCTTTTCTCTCATCACCATGACCAGGGCGCTGGTAGCCACAAGGACGACAGCTCTATTCTTTTCTCTCATCACCATAGCCAGGGCGCTGGTAGCCACAAGGCCTACATCTCTATTCTTTTCTCTCATCACCATAGCCAGGGCGCTGGTAGCCACAAGGACGACAGCTCTATTCATTTATCTCATCACCATAGACGAGGGCGCTGGTAGCCACAAGGCCAACAGCTCTATTCTTTTATCTCATCACCATGTCCAGGGCGCTGGTAGCCAACATGACGACAGCTCTATTCTTTTCTCTCATCACCATGGTCAGGGCGCTGGTAGCCACAAGGACGACAGCTCTATTCTTTTCTCTCATCACCATGGTCAGGACGCCGGTGGCCACAAGGACGACAGCTCTATTCTTTTCTCTCATCACCATGGTCAGGACGCCGGTGGCCACAAGGACGACAGCTCTATTCTTTTCTCTCATCACCATGGTCAGGACGCCGGTGGCCACAAGGACGACAGCTCTATTCTTTTCTCTCATCACCATGGTCAGGGCGCTGGTAGCCACAAGGACGACAGCTCTATTCTTTTCTCTCATCACCATGGTCAGGACGCCGGTGGCCACAAGGACGACAGCTCTATTCTTTTCTCTCATCACCATGGTCAGGACGCCGGTAGCCACAAGGACGACAGTTCTATTCTTTTCTCTCATCACCATGGTCAGGACGCCGGTAGCCACAAGGCCAACAGCTCTATTCTTTTCTCTCACCACCATGGTCAGGACGCCGGTAGCCACAAGGCCAACAGCTCTATTATTTTCTCTCACCATCATGGTCAGGACGCTGATAGTCACAAGGCCAACAGTTCTATTCTTTTCTCTCATCACCATGGTCAGGACGCCGGTGGCCACAAGGACGACAGTTCTATTCTTTTCTCTCATCACCATGGTCAGGGCGCCGGTAGCCACAAGTACGACAGCTCTATTCTTTTCTCTCATCACCATGGTCAGGACGCCGGTAGCCACAAGGACGACAGTTCTATCCTTTTCTCTCATCACCATGGTCAGGGCGTCGGTAGCCACAAGGACGACAGCTCTTGTTCATCGCCTAACTAGCTCCGTTATCTGTTTGTTATCGCACTGTGGTTCTTCTTTTGGTTGCACATTTTGAACAATTCTTTTAATGTTGACTTTGATTACCAAAAATATTTTAAGAGTTTTACTCAGTCAGGACTCATTGTAAAATTCTTGACATTTATTTGTATATTGTTATCTCGCATTTCAGCAATATTCACAGCCATCATAATTTATTCAAGAGGAAATAATTTTTTTTTTAAATAGAAAAATTTCGAGGACTATATCCCGCTCTATTCGGTCTCTTAGTTGACACACTAGATTCAATAGTATTAATCTAATCTAGAATTTGGGAGCCGCGATAGCTCAGTGGTTAGTGAACTGGACTACAAAGGACAATAGATAGGGTCCGATCCCAACCGACGGCTTCCGGTTCACGCAGCCGTTAATGGGTACCAGATTTTTTTTCTGGAGAAGTAAAGCAGCACGGGCGCAATACCGACCACATTACCCCAAAAATTATGTGCCGAAGGTCTGTAAAATGTATGGTCACTAACACCATATTTCCCTATACGTCACTTGTCGTGACGGGGATACTTTACTTTTTTTTCTTAATCCAGAATTTACTCCTACCATCTTCTACTTTCCAACCTCATCTGAGTTTCGGCGTCGAGGGCAGATATAGTTTTACTCTTTTGTTGGTCTCTTTTCCTGTTATGTTTTCTAAAGTTTCTAATATTCCACAAATCCATCTTTTTCGAAGTCGACCTTTGAGGTTAACGCTCTCATTGTTTTTATTGAAGACTCCTTTTGTTTTGATATTTCTGTCTTATCGTGTGGCCAAACCATTTTATCTGTTGCTTCTTTATGTTATATTTTATTCTATCCATGGAACCAGTTTCACTGCAGTCAAGAAATTGCCATATCCGCCCCATCATTTGTCACAGAATCGCCCAAAATGCGTCGGTAAATTCTATTGACAAGGTCGCTCTGTGCACATCTTACTTGACTGCACAGGCGACGATTCCTAACCTCTTTAGTCGCCTCCTGCAACGTGCGAAGCATGTCTTCATACAGTCAATGAAAGGAATTATTCCTCGCTTATTTCTTAGTTCTTCACTTCTGATGTGATCTGTCAAGCTGTTTCCTGTCATTCGTCTAACACATTTGATTTCTGTAGTGATTATTTTGCTTATTTTTCTTGAGTCTAGCATCCAGGTCTGGCATTGGTAGCACAACGTTGAAATTGGAAACAGAAATGGCTATTTTTTTAAATATTAAAAATTTCATAACGTAATGTTTCATTTTGTGTTGATACTGTTGGAAAATAAATAACTTGTGTACATATATGATGTAAGTATACTTTCTTCCCTATAATGTTTTTCACTTTAAATTACTTGAAAGTTGTGATTGTATATATTCTGCATTTCCATGTTTTAATCCAGCAAGTATGTATGAAGTATTTATATTACATTGAATGTATGAAAATGTTCGCTTTGTAAACGTATTATTTATTTCACTTCTAAAACACAGTTGAAGTAAACTGGCTGATAATGTATGTATTTAATGTTCATACTTATACAATTATGTTAAAACTTAGGTTCCTGGCATGTTTTTAAGTACTTATTTAAGATTAAAAAGGTTAAAATAACTACTTATGTTTTCATTCATGAACGTATATGTCAACATACATATAAATATCTTGTAGTAAACAATAATAAACAAATATATCATTGTATGATTATGCCATACCCCGTTATAGGTATGTTTACTTCAGACAAGCAGATGGACTGTAAACTTTATCGATACTTCGGGTGAATATTTTTTTTATTCATCTTGTGTCGACGTGTTTAACCGATCATCGATAGACCAACGTGTGTTCGCGGTTCGACTGGCATACATCTATTTTGACAACAATGACGCCTCCCGGGAATGTCCGTCCCGAAGGCACAGTCTGCAATGATAGATGGGGCAAAATAATTTGAAATGATCTACGGCCCAGAAAACGAAAACAGCGAAGTGTGTGGTGCACAAGAGGCATTTTCAGGGCACGAAAGGAACAGGCAAATAATTGCAATGCTGCGGTAAATTGCTTCTTACAATCTGCTTGTCATGAGGACAGTCGAAACATCAGTATTGTGTTGTGTTCCTTCCTTGTAAAGCTGTCACTATACCTTGGAGTGTTTAACACTCCCCACCACTGGCTTCAGGGCACAAAAGACGAATATGGCCGACCACCGTGAGAGATTGGAGCCTAAGATCTACGAATATGTACATGGAATATTAGGACTCTTTCCCAAGAAGGAAATTTGGAAAATCGTATTTTAGAAGCAGAACGATTAAATATAGATATTGTAGGGAATATCAGAGATAAGATGAAAAGAATGTGGGTACATACGGGACAAAAAAATATACACTTATATATTCAGGCAACTCAAGAGAACATCAAAGAAATGTAGAAAAACTTTTAAAAAGAGCTTTATATATATATATATAAGTACCCATTGGCAAGTAAAAAAGTAAAGTACCCCCGTCACGCCAAGTGGCGTATAGGTAATATGGTGTTAGTGACCATAAATTTTACAGACCTTCGGCACATGATTTTTGGGGTAATGAGGTCAGTATTATGCCCGTGCCGCTTTACTTTCCAAGAAAAAAATCCGGTACCCATTAAAGGCGGGGTGAAACCGGAAGCCGTCGGTTGGGACCGAACCCTACCTCTTGTCCTTTGTAGTCCAGTTCACTAACCACTGAGCTATCGCGGCTCCCTTATTATATGTTTATACTTCTTAAAATTAAAGCAAAACCATTCAAAATAGCAATAATACAGCCCTATGCACCTACTCAAGACTATACAGATGAACAAATATATGCATACTATGAAGATCTAAATAAAATTATGAAACAAGTGAAATTTTCGGACATTTTCATTGTAATAGATTATATGAATCTTAAGGTAAGAAAATGTAGATAAAAGACCATTAAAGGAAATTGTTGTTTAGGAGAAAGAAATGAAAGAGGAGAAAGATTCATACAATTTTGTGAATAAACAGGCTAATAATAAGCAACACTTGGGCAAGAGAGAAGTAAACTATACACATGGAAATGCCATGAAGATAAGAAGAGGAATCAAATAGACTACATAATGATAAAAAATAGGTCCTGTAACAGCGTCAAGAAAGTTAACTCAGATCACAATCCTGTAATGATTAAAATTAAAGCCTACTATAGAGTAAAGTAAACTATAGAGAAACAAACAAAAGACTAATTCATCAATACCAATAGATATAACAGCTTTAAATGAAAAAGATGTTATATCTTATATAATGCAAGTAAAGAACAAATATCAGAAGCTGTTAGAAGAAGGGATTGAGCAGCAAGAAGTGAAAATCCTGATAAAAAAGCTACAACCAAATGACAATACATAAATAAATGCATTCATGAAACTTGCGACATCTTAACCAAAAAGGAAAACAACAAAAAACAAAAATGGATAACTGAAACCATCTTGGAAAAAATTGAAGAAAGAAGACAAACGAAGAACATTATACAATACATGAAAATAAATAATGAAATACTCAAAATGTACAAAAAGACAAAAGAAGACTGGCTCAGCCAAAGATGTCTAGAAATCGAATCAATTGGAAATCAACAATTTTTAAGAGGTATGCACACAGGAATAAAGAGAATGACTAGAAAAATTAAAAACTGCAGAAAATAGATGTATTCCAAACAAAAAAAAAAGGAAAAATGCTAACAGACAGTAACGATATAATCAATAGATAGCAGGAATATATAACAGAATTATTTTATACCGAAAGGGAAAAGAAACCAATTATAAAATGTATGTCAGGCTATACAATCTTTAAATCTGAAGTGGGAAAAGCTATACAAACAATAAAAAAGGAAACAGCTACATAACCTGACAACATACAGATAGAGATGATAAAGGCACTAGAAGATTTTGACATTGAAATGGTTACAACCATATGCAACCACATATACCATACTTGATATACACATAATGAACTAAAGAATGAAATTTTATTGCATTACATAAAAAGAATGTTACAGTTAAATGCAGTGATTTTTTAATAATGAGCCTAATGAGCCATGTAACAAAAATCTTGCAGAAAGTTATGCAAAGAAGAATTCAGAATAAAATTAATATGTAATTTGAAGAACAACATTTTGGATTTAGGAAAAACAGTGGGACAAAAGAGAAGCCTTTTCTGCATGACGACATTAATCTAAAAGTACACAGACGTAAACAAACCAACATATGCCTACTTATAGACTACACCAAAGCTTTTGATAGAATACACCATAAACAACTTATAGACTGCCTACAAGATATACATCTAGATAACATGGACATACGACTAGTATGTAATTTATACTGGGAGCAAACAGCAATAATAAAATATAACAAAGAGATCTCTACACCCATTCTAGCTATCTATCTTTCGTTCGCCTGAAGTATTGTCTATATCTGCAATGTCGTTTCTACACCCATTGATATAGAAAGAGGATTGTGACAGGGATACATCCTATTACCAAGCTTGTTCAATCTATACACTGTGCAAATCTTTAAAAACAACACAGAGATGCCAAGCCTATACATTAAATAGAAAGATAATCAACAGCCTCCGATATGCTGATGATACTGTATTACTAGCACAAAATCTTAAAGATCTACAACAATTACTAAATAAAATAAACGTGACAAACAAAATATATGGATCAGATATGAATATCACAAAGAATAAAACTATGATCATAAACAAAGATAATACTCAAAACGTACAAATGGATATCAAAGTTGTAGGAATAGAACCTGGAAACAGTTCAGAGCTAAAACTAACTGGGACATACTATAACCAGTGATGGAAAATGTACAACTGAAATAAATAAAAGAATAGTAATGGCAAAAAGTAATTTTAATGTCACGAAAAATGTACTAACATCAAAACAAATAACACCAGAGTTAAAACTAAGAAGGGAGCCGTGATAGCTCAGTGGTTAGTGAACTACACTACAAAGGACAAGGGGTAGGGTTCGATCCCAACCGACGGCTTCCGGGTTCACCCAGCCCTAATTGGGTACTTGATTTTTTTTCTGGGAAAGATACAAGGTAAAAGAGGCATAATTTTTGGAGCATGTTAAAAGACACAACAGCCTACTAAAAGTAATCATGGAAGGAAAATACAAAGTAAAAGAGGAAGAGGCAGACCAAGACTAACATGGGCGAGTAACATCAAATGAATGACAAGTCAGCCTATGCCAATCAGCACCATAAAAAAAAAGAGACAGAGCAGAATAACGCTCCATGGCAGCCAACTTTCGATGCGGAGATGGCACTCAAAGAATGTCGATATCTATATATCACATAACAAACACACAAGAACTTCAATGCGGAGATGGCACTTAAAGAATGTCGCTATGTATAATATCACATTACAAACACACAAGAACACGTCTTTGTTAAAGACGAGTAATATAGTCCTCAGATTATCGGGTGTTTGGGTGTTTAGCCGACAATTTTTTAGAAAGTAAACATTGTCTTGCCTAAGTTGATTGCGGTTATCAGAACAGACGTAATACGTTTTTACCAGACCTAAAAGACAACAAGTTGGAATACTTGGTTATAACTGGCAAAATAAAAGGAAAGAGAGATCGCGGACGACAATAAGAGAAAATATTGGATAGCTTGGTGTCATGGCATGGAAAACCGTCAACAACAGAACTGATACGATGCACGGTAGATAGAAGATTGTGGTGATCGCCTACACCAACCGGTATGGTACATAATGATGATGAAAGACAACAAGGCAGATCTAGCCACAATTTAATCAAATGATTAAGAAAACGATTTACGGTGGTTGTCTTGTACGGTTTTTTTAATATTTGATTATTAAATGATCGCATTGATTTACCGAACATCTCCAAAAATAAAATGCTCTGATTTAATTTGTCTGTCAGACATCATCATCACAGCAACGCGCTTTAAAAAACATATATTTTCTTATCTCTTTATTTCCATTCATGCTTCCACTGTCCTCTTATTTGTTGTCACCGCCTCCCAAATGCACTTGCAGCTACTACCCACCACCCTCCCTTTCCCCCCCCCCCATACCCCATGGATCGTTCCAGCGTCTCTCAGAGCGGGGTTGCGTCCACATTGGGAACTGCAGCTGAACTATCATTAAACTATCATTAAACTATCATTAAATTATCACTAAATTATCATTAAACTATCATTAAACTATCATTAAACTATCACTAAACTATCATTAAACTATCATTAAATTATCACTAAATTATCATTAAACTATCATTAAACTATCATTAAACTATCATTAAACTATCACTAAATTATCATTAAACTATCACTAAATTATCATTAAACTATCACTAAATTATCATTAAACTATCATTAAACTATCACTAAACTATCATTAAACTATCATTAAACTATCACTAAACTATCATTAAACTATCATTAAACTATCACTAAATTATCATTAAACTATCACTAAACTATCATTAAACTATCACTAAACTATCATTAAACTATCATTAAACTATCACTAAACTCTCACTAAATTATCATTAAACAATCACTAAATTATCATTAAACTATCACTAAATTATCATTAAACTATCATTAAACTATCACTAAACTATCATTAAACTATCATTAAACTATCACTAAACTATCATTAAACTATCACTAAATTATCATTAAACTATCACTAAACTATCATTAAACTATCACTAAACTATCATTAAACTATCATTAAACTATCACTAAACTCTCACTAAATTATCATTAAACTATCACTAAACTATCATTAAACTATCATTAAACTATCACTAAATTATCATTAAACTATCACTAAACTATCATTAAACTATCACTAAACTATCATTAAACTATCATTAAACTATCACTAAACTCTCACTAAATTATCATTAAACAATCACTAAACTATCACTAAACTATCACTAAACTATCACTAAACTATCACTAAACTATCACTAAACTATCATTAAACTATCACTAAACTATCACTAAACTATCATTAAACTATCACTAAACTAACACTAAACTATCACTAAACTAACACTAAACTATCACTAAACTATTACTAAACTATCATTACACTATCACAGCTGCAAACTTTGGTCCAGTATGACACCAAGAGTTATAAGAAAGATATGATTCAGCTGGATTATGCGTTTTTTTTTTCAAGCTATTTTATGGTAATACACATGTGTTATAACAACCAGTTTACTGACCTCAATTTTACGACTCAAGCACATTGTGCACTACATGTTTTAATAAACTGCCATTATGATGGGTTGGTTCGACATAGCGAAGCTCTTCTACTTTTACGACTCAGGCATGGGAGAAGAATTTTAAAGAAAACAACGGCACATTTTCTGTGCCAACACATAGTTTGACGGTGGAGGGTATAACACTATATTTTTTAGGTAGGATTTAGACAGAAATGAGATAAATACTAAAAAGTGGATAGAGAGATCATGAGGGAGCGATAAATGAAGAAAACACTATAGAATTTTAAGGGCACAACTTAGCCCCGACAAAAGAAGTTCCTTAGAGATGGCCGGATGCCCATGAGGTTTATATTAGAAACGAGATGGTAGGCAAGAAGGACAGTTGAGAGAGCAGAAAGGGCAACAGCCGCCATGAGAACTGAGTTAACAAAAACAAGCTAAGGAGGGAAGGTACCAGTTATGAGAAAAGACTACTAAGAACCAGCGGCGGATATTCGGAGGTGGCAATGGAGGTCACGACTCATTCTATATTTTATCAGAATACATAACACAATCACATTCCAGCTCAGTGAGTTAAATATCTGTGTACAACCAGCCAACGAATTCCAGTCAGCGGCCATATAGCTTGAGTAAAGTGGTATGATCAACACACATGGTTATCTAGCGGTACAACAAAGTCGTATGTTCAACACACATGGTTATTTGGCGGTACAACAAAGTCGTATGTTCAACACACATGATTATCTGGCGGTACAACAAAGTGGTATGATCAACACACATGGTTATCTGGCGGTACAACAAAGTCGTATGTTCAACACACATGGTTATCTGGCGGTACAACAAAGTCGTATGTTCAACACACATGATTATCTGGCGGTACAACAAAGTGGTATGTTCAACACACATGATTATCTGGCGGTACAACAAAGTGGTATGTTCAACACATATGATTATCTGGCGGTACAACAAAGTGGTATGTTCAACACATATAGTTATCAGGTGGTACAACAAAGTGGTATGATCAATACACATGGTTATCTGGCGGTACAACAAAGTCGTATGTTCAACACACATGATTATCTGGCGGTACAACAAAGTGGTATGTTCAACACACATGGTTATCTGGCGGTACAACAAAGTGGTATGTTCAACACATATAGTTATCAGGCGGTACAACAAAGTGGTATGATCAAAAACACATGTTATCTGGCGGTACAACAAAGTCGTATGTTCAACACACATGGTTATCTGGCGGTACAACAAAGTGGTATGATCAACACATATAGTTATCTGGTGGTACAACAAAGTGGTATGTTCAACACACATGGTTATCTTGCGGTATAGCAAATGAAAGTATATTTTGCTGACTTTGTAAAGAAAAAGTATCGATGAGAATTTGCTGTACAATTAATAGGCTAATATGGTATACGAGAAGTCTATGTATTTTAATACATTCTAATGTGACTACTCATCATGGCCTTCTCATGTGTAGAACCCCCCATCCGTCGCTGCTAAGAACATGATGATTAATCCTATAACAGACAGTAGAATGATAGTCTTCAAGAATGGAGAACAAAAGCAAAAGTGAAGTCACGACAGTGAGACGTTAGTAACGTGAGATGACAAAGTAATGGATAATTACTATGTATTGATGATGCTATTGAGATCAACAGCAAACAATAACAAAAGACTGAACATACAAAGAGAAACCTCAGGGAGCTTCGAGAACGAGTTATGCACGTGAACCTGACACGTACAGAGATTAATTAGCAAATACTGATGTGAAGAGCATGACCACAGTCCAAGTGGCCTTGCTCTGAATATATAAATGTTTTACTGACATTATAATAAACCTGGTATCAAATTCAACCAGTAAGCTGTCATGTGAAGTGTTACCTAGTTATAAGTTGGACTTCCGTTTCCATGATGGCGGAACTAAGTCACGTTCTCTCGATCGCTGCAGAAATTGCTTTGGGAGCTGATTAATTTCGGCTTTAAATTGCAGTTTTCTGCATTCAAGTCGAAATGATGTTCTAATTAACACATCTGCGCCGATGAATTGGTGTTGCACGCACGGCAATGTTCTGTTTTTACAAATCAAGTGTTGTGAATGCGACCTTCCACCGTCTAGTGTTGATCTGCGTTTTACATCACACTGAGTGCTGTTCAATGACCGTTGTTGGAGTTGTTTGACGCAAGTTATTTACATTTTGTAACGCATTAATGTGGTGGGCTCCGTCAAGTCAGCCGAAGTTTTATCTCTTTAGGGAATTTGCACCGTGTTTCGTTCGTTGTAGACTGCATTCAATAGAGTAATCATGAACCCATGAGCGCAGCTATTGTGTGTGTGCTGCGTCAACATAGTGGCTCATCGTATATCCCAATATACGCTAATCTTACGGTCTGTTGTTTGATGTGCGACGGGGATAAACTGACGACGAACTGTGTTTTATATGTTTGGAATTGGAGTCAAACACGATGTCCTAACATCATCAAGCGCTATACATTTTAAAAATATGACTATCATCATTTTCAGAGGACGTGAACTTCCCGTCAATATGGTGGATAGGCGGCAGAAACCATTGAAGGTTATGTCTGAAAAATGTTCCTGGTTGCAGTTTCTTCATGTTCTAAGTCCGGCTTGTTGCAGGAGCTATTGAGTTAGGTGCTCTGTGCACACCGTGAGCTGTGTGTTTCATCCGTTTTATTCATGTTCCAATATTCCAATTGTTTGCGATGAATGCTGATATCATTTGACAGGGAATAGTTGGCTGTGGTCACTTTCTGTGCGGTTTCGCCTTATGTCTTTTGGCGTGTGCTGAGACTGCTATGATGGGGACTGCAGCTACCTTTCTTTGTTTGGGAGATTAGTTAGTAATTCGGATGATTAAACTGGCACGGGCGGTTGAACAATTATGGATTTTAATTCGTTTGCAGTGATACCGCGGCCTTCCATAACCAAATAACCTGTTTGCTTCTACAGTTAAATTAAAGCCGCTTAACGTTGTTCTATTTACATCGATCTATCACAATTTGATTTCAACTTCATCGTTTAACGAACATATACAACCATCAGTAACAATCACACAAATAGGTGAATGCCTGCATTAAGCAAACAAACACCAACAAATCAACAATAATACAACAGAAAAAAATTAAAATTTCAACAAGGCAAAAGTTTGGCTGGAGACAATCGTTTACCCAGGGATATTGTCTTGGTGACCCAGTGATTAGGTTTGGACAATCCAAATAGCATGGGTTCAATGGCAGTGATATGAATCTCTGAAAAAATTAAAACTGATCTTTTAAAAAAAAAAGTTTCACTTGTGCCAATCACCACGAAATGGTAAAGAACAATAAGTTTCTATGGTTTAACAATTTACTGGTATCCATGACAATGATATCATTAATGCTAAATGTGATTATTGACCGCAATTAAAGTAAAAGTACAGTTTTTTAAATATTTTTTTAAGGGGACAAAGAAAGTGATTTATATTAAAAAGACTGGATGGTCAGGTGATATGAAAAATAAAGGTATATATTGACAACGATCTGTTTTCAGTTTTGTCCACAGATTATCTTCATTACACATCCCACGATGAGATTCCCTTCTCAGCACCCCTCGCCCCCTGCCCCTACCGCCCCTCTAAAGGTGCAACACCGTCGCCACACGTTTGTGAAAGTACTAAAGATGATCAGACTTAGTATACAGACTTATTGTTATAGTTGTACCAAAATCTATACACAGTAAAGTGTATCAGAAAACATTCTATTCATGATTCAGCGGTTGGTTTTCTATATCCAGCACATCACACACCGTTGCATCTATGAATCTCTTTGGCAGTTGAACATCTTTACGAGTGCTCCCTAGTTTGTTTATTTATCGTGGAATCTGATCACTGCTCTTATATTCCTCGACAACTCGTAATAATATCTCGACAACTCGTATAATAGTATAATATTCATTCAGGCTGACTTTTAGTCTACAATTTGAGTTAAGAGGCTGAACTGTGTGGTTTGCTGTTTTCTCTGCGTGTGTGAGTGAGATTTAGGGGACATCTACAGACAGTAACATCAACAGATAGAAAAACAACAAGATCGTTTAATATACCACAGAGACAAAGGATATACATTGTGGGGATGTGGTGAACATTAAGATCGATTATGAATAAGCAGTAATTGAATCTAATGAAAATAGGATCAATTCTATCTCCGGCGCGCACTGTCGTCAATCAAGCTTTTGTCGTGGAATACAAGATCACTGACATTGTGATATAACCGAGTTGTTTATACTTACGATGTGCGTATTATCTTTAATCAAGTCTCTGTATGAATATGAAATCACTCACTTATGAACATAACCCAGTCATTTATACTTATGATGTAAGTGTTCACATATTCTGTCGCCCAAGCGTCGACCTGTTTGGCCAATATATATTTTGAGACAACGTTGTCAGATGACGGTGTATATCATATTCTAGGAAATGCACGTAAAGCCTTCCTAAATATCAAAAGGACCATTCGGGAACAAGACTCTGTAAGTCTGTAGTACAAAAGAGCACGTACTATATGATCTGTTCCAGCGGGTCGTACTCAGCATGTTTTGGCCAGGGTTGCGAAGACTATTCCTAACCAAAATGTCCCGAATGTTCCTATCGCGTTTAAAAGTCACCAATGGTGAGTCAGAGAATAGAAGGCGAGTGGTAGGGTCAGAGTGGAGGATAGGTAGATGTCGATTCAGGATTCGGAGTGCAACCAGATTGCTGAGTCCGCGATAGGAACCTTCGGGACACTCTGGTCTGATAAATTGTCGAGTTTACAGTAGGACATAGCTCCTGCTATGAGCTAACGATTTTGACACCCAGAAAAGCAAGGGTTTGTCTTGAACTGATTTTTACACGTTATAGTTTAGCCAAGGTTAGGAAGAATGCATTCGCTATCTTTCTCGTTTGACGTTTTACATTAACTCTGTTTTGGGATTCATCGAAACAAAGAATCATAGCACATTCCAAATTTTTATTCACATTTTGCTTTGTCCAAACAGTGCAATTTGCTTGACAGCAGTATTTTGCTTATTTTTGTGTGTATAGACATTACTTGTCTGCGCAAAATATCACTTTCAAGTTACTCTTTGTGTACGTTTTTGTGAACAATATCGCAATTGTACAATGTGTATGAGCCGCGATAGCTCAGTGATTAGTGAACTGGACTACCACGGACAAGGGGTAGGGTTCGATCCCAATCGACGGCTTCCGGGTTCACCCAGCCTTAAATGGGTACCGGATTTTTTTCTGGGAAAGTAAAGCAGCACGGGCGTAATACTGACCACATTACCCAAAAATCATGTGCTGAAGGTCTGTAAAATATAGGGTCACTAACACCATATTTCCCTATACGCCGCTTGGCGTGACGGGGGTACTTTACTTTTTTTACTTTTACAATGTGTATGCACTAATGCACACTTTATTCTAACGTTTGACATATTTAAGATAAGGTAGACAAGTTTGTAGGAAGAACAATGACATCACAAAGTACGCCTACATGTCTTTGTGCGCGCATACACGTACAATCATGCTACATAAATGCATCATCAATATGTGTTTTGCCTTAAAAGGTCGAGTTAAATCAATCTACTACTGTCTTGGGACTTTTCCTTGAATTAAAATTCTCTGTTTTCTTAATAACAAATTTATTTGCCAAAAATGTCCACTTAGTAGATTTATTCTTGAGTTTATAATATCAAATATTTTCACTGCTATTTTCATATTCTAAAATTATCTATTTATGTCATTTCTCGTATTTTGTTTTTGACAGTCTTTTTCAATGTCTTTTTTTCTGTTTTAGCTTCCATTAACCCGATGATTGCTCATTTTCTTTGCCATTAAATAGACATAAGTTGTGTTGTGTCATTGAAGACGGCATGTTTCGACTCTAAACAACAGATTTCAGTACAGTCAGTATTTTTGCTACCGGGTTTACTCTCCCGCTTTCATCACCCATCTCTGGTTAAACTATTTCGTCTGTTTTCAGGCTATTACTGGAAAGCTGTATAAGATGTCCATCAGTTATGGTTTACTTATCCTAACTCAAGTCAACTATAAGCAACCGACAACATTCAGTTCATGCTATATACAGCGTCTTGAACATGGTCGTTGAGATAAAACGCTTATTTTATCCGCTCTGATTTAAATAATTGTTTTTATTTTTAGATCCATAATAACATGCGCTCTTTATTATCTAATACAATATGAAAGGTATCTTATGTATGTATGTGTGTGTGTTTTTTTTGGCTGGTTGCATCATCACGTGACACAAACTACATCCTGAAATCCTAAGTGTCATATCAAGAAATCCTAATATCACATCATTGGTGCTGAACTACAGAACAAAGTCCACAAGTTCGTTCTAAGAGCAAATGTTATTTTTTTAAATGTGAATGTGTTTATAAAAAAAAAAACTATTAACCTTTTATTTATTTTTCATTTACGGTTGAATATATTTATTTTTATATTCTCGTCTTACAGCCTCTCTGTTCTCGATCCTCATATGCTCTCACCAACACAGAAGTAGTATTTAAATACGAAATGTAGGGATTAGTTTTTTAACACAGTTTACCACATCATGACGCCTAGGCAAGTCCAATGTTCCTTTTAGTAACGTTACAGTTTTAGGTGCGCATGACACAATTTTGTATTTACGTGATGCAGTATCTATAGTTCATTTCAAATCATGTGCCCAACTTCAAAACGCTATTACTCTTTAACCGTTTGTTAAAAACTGTTAAAATTTTCCAAATGTTATTAGAATGCAAAAGACCCTTTAAATGTATATTTAACAAATATCTTGCAGCTGCAGTTTTCTTAAAGCGGCGAATTTCTTTGATGTTTGTCAAAATTGTAAATTGTGAACCCCTAAAGAATAGAAATTACCGTAGTTGCTGGTCTGTGATTAATTTTCACTAGGTAAAGGCGTGGCCGTAATGGGGAAATAACTGGATAAGACAAAACACCAGGAGAATTATTGTCTTCTCAGTTCGAGGACGGACGATAATATCAAGGTATACCTGTATGTCCAATTTTCATAGTTGTGTGGTCCTGAAAAGGACCGTTTGTTGAACTAATTTAAGGTAATATAGGGGCCAACATTGTGGGGGCTATATACTTTCATTCTGAATCAGACGAGTCTAAAAGATTAATAACTGTTTGGGGTTGAACATTCCACAAACCATCATTTTTCCAATATTCCTCTTCCTGTTTTAAGACGTGGTCTTCACATTTAGCCCAATAATCTTTGTCTATATTTAATAAAGCGAGATTAGCAAGAGTCTTTACATCGCATATTTTGAATGTTGTATTTTCATCTGCCACTTGTCCTTTTAATTTTGCCCAGATTAGTTCTATTGGATTTAAATGAGCATGGTGAGGTGGCAGCCTCAAACTTATATGACCGTGCTCTTGGATCTATCTATCTATCTTTCGTTCGCCTGAAGTATTGTCTATATCTGCAATGTCGTTTCCTGTATAAATTTTACTGTCTTTTGTAATTCTTGCAGTGGCCCATATAGTTTTGTCTGTAGTGTTGTATCTATGGGCCAATGGATTTTCCTCAGTCTACTATATTCAGTGCAGTCTTGAAGTATGTGTTCAGCAGTCTGGGGTGCCTGTCCACATGTACAAGTAGTTGATGTGCCGATCTTGAATTTTGTATACATGTGACTATGGAGTCGATTGTGTCCTGTTCTTAGGCGTATAATGATAACTTGTTCATATCTATTCATATTATGAAAGGCATCCTGATTTGGGGCTTGTGGTCCTCTGATTGATTTGATTATCTGTTTCTTATGATGGTATGTAACTGGTGTATCTAGTTGTGTGCCTGTTGAACCTTCCTTTGCCAACTGATCTGCTTTCTCATTTCCTGGTATTCCACAGTGAGACGGGATCCACTGCAGGGCAACCCTGTGGTGCTTGCAGAGTTCAGTCAATAAGGTCTGCAGATGTGGTAATTTTCTGGATTGTAGTGCCTGGAGTACTGATCTTGCATCTGTCAAAAACACTACAGGCTGTGGGCTAAGATTACTGTTCAGCAGTTTTTCTATTGCCAACTTTATTGCTTGTATTTCTGCATCATAATTGTGGCAATATTTCCCTGTTGCTATTTTATTCATATCGCTAGTGTTATTTGGGTACTCTATAAATGCTCCCCCATTCTTTACTGCATTCTGTGCTGATCCATCTGTGTACACACGGATCCATAGGTCTTGTGGGTATTCTTCATCCAGGAAACTGAGAGTTATTGTTTTTCGCTGTAGACTATTTTGTTCCTCTTTGTCAACTATTCCTTTCACTTCTGTCCGTATTTGAACTGATAATCCTGATTCATCTGTCCAGGGAGTCTGTTCTGGTATGGGCAGAAGGGGTTTAACAACTCTTGGCATGTCTGGTGTTTGTCTACTAATACGCTTGGCTTGGTGGATAAAGCTGCTTCTCTTAAGTCGTCCCAATGCAAGATTTTGGAATCTGTCCTTCATTGGATGTCTCGGCATGCATACACATTTTTCTGCCTGTATCAGCACCTTTGTGTCTCTCCGTTCTCTCAGTGCTGGTATCCTCCACAATTTCTCCATCTCCAATATTGGTGTTGATTTCATTGCTCCTGTGATGACCCTAAGTGCCTGGTTTTGTACTTTATCCAGTTCTTGCAATGTGGTGTTTGATGCTGATCACCATGCGGATGATCCATATTCTAAATGTGGGCGTATACTTTGTTGGTAAACTTTACTGAGTATTTTCCCACTCGCACCCCATGTGGTTCCACACAACTTTCTTAGAATAGCCAATTTCCTCCTTGCTTTTTGGGTTGCCTTATTTATCTGCTGTTTCCAAGATAGTTTGTTATCAAATGTAACTCCGAGATATGTAGCTTGTATGTCTTCTTTCACAGGCTCATTGTTTATGTAGATGGCTCCTGCTTTTTGTTTTGGGGAGAGTGTGAAAAGTGTAGTACTGCATTTGTCTGTATTGATGCTGATACACCATCTATTTGTCCATGAATTCAGTGCATTCATAGCTCTTTGTAGCAATTTGGAGGCCACTGTTGCATACTCCTCTGTGCACCACATTACCAAGTCATCTGCATACATTGCCACTTTGATGCCATGTGGTAGTTCAGTAACTAGGTCATTGATGTAGATCAGAAAAAGCGTTGGAGATAGTACCCCTCCTTGTGGAACGCCCTGGCGCAATAAGACCTTCTTACTCTTAAGACCATCCAGTTGCACTCTGGCTCTCCTGTTATGCAGGTATGCTTTGACCCATTTGTACATCCTGCCATTTACTCCATAATTTCTCAGTTTCTTCAAAAGCCCTTCCTTCCATACCTTATCGAATGCTTTCTTTAGGTCTATCCATGCTGCTAGTACCAGTTTCTTTTCTTGAAACGCATCTTCAATTTCCTGGGAAAGATAGGTTGCTTGATCTTCGGTAGAGTAACACTGTCTAAAGCCTGCTTGTTGTGGGACAAGGAGATTTTCACTTTCCAGGTACCACTGCAGTCTGAGATTGATTATACGTTCCATTGTTTTACACAAACAGCTTGTAAGGCTGATTGGTCTATAGCTGGAT
The DNA here is from genome assembly GCA_032433765.1 of Megaustenia siamemsis. Taxonomy (NCBI): domain Eukaryota; kingdom Metazoa; phylum Mollusca; class Gastropoda; order Stylommatophora; family Ariophantidae; genus Megaustenia; species Megaustenia siamemsis. Next base: position 110,541,174 of record JAVIAB010000051.1, read on the forward strand.
GTCATTGAACCATCTTTTCCTGGCTTTAGTAATGGTATCATAATTGCTTCTCTCCATGCCTGTGGCACTCTACCTGTGATCCAGCAAATGTTGTAGATCTGCAGTAGTTTTGCTTTAGCTGCAGTTCCCAAGTACTTAATCATTTCATTGGACACTCCATCATTGCCTGGTGACTTTTTCATTTTTAATTTGGATATTGCCAGCTCTAGCTCTCTTTGTGTAATGGGTGTTTCCATTACTTCATGTGTGGTCTCTTCTTGTCTTGCATTTTGTTGTTTTAAACGGGTCTCTTGTCGTTTTTCTAGGCTAATTTCAATATTATTGTCATTTGCAAAGGAGTCTGCAAGGTAATTTGCTGCATGTTTACCTGTTAGAATGTTTCCATCCTTCTTCAGTGTAATTTTGGTGTTCCTTTCTGTACCCTTATCATTCAGCTGTTTTACAAGCTTCCACACTTTTCTTGTGTCTCGTTCAAGATTCAAGGACTCTGTTTTCTCTTTCCAGCTTCTCCGTCTGGCTTGTAGTTTAGCCCGTTGAAATTTGGCTTTAGCATGCTGGTAGTTGTTGTGGTGTTCTTGGCAAGGGTTATTTTCTGCTTGCTTTCGAGATGTTTCCATGTCATTGTGCAGTTGCTCTAGCTCACTACTCCAGTATGGTTTGTAGTGTTTCCGTGCCCCTCTAGGTATTGTTTCACTGGCAGCTTGTATTATTAGTCTACTGAATTCATCAACTATTTTGTTGATGTCTCTATCTGTATTTATATCTTTAGTCAGTACACTGGTGTAGTGTTGATACATTTTCCAGTCTGCCTTTTTGTAATTCCATCTGGAGAGAGTGCTGCTCTCCCTGACGGCCTTATTTTGTACCACTAAAAAGACTGGTCGGTGGTCGCTGCCTCCAAGTTGTTTCCCAACAATTCGTGTGATATTCCAATCCAGGTCTGGTGAATGGAAAGCAAGGTCTGGTGTAGATGTGGTATGCCATGATCTGGAGTAGAATGTTGGTGGATCTGTTGCCTGGTTTAATAGTATAAGCCCATTGTCATCCTGCCAATTTTCAAGCTCTTCACCTCTCTTGTCCATATGTTCATAGCCCCAGCTCTGTGAGTGGCTGTTAAAGTCTCCACATACAATTATTCTTTCTTTTAATGTAATTGTGTCTAGTGCTAGTGGGCGGTCACTCGGACAGTAGTAGTTAAGTAGATGGAAGTCTGTATTTCCTGTCCTGAGGTGCAGTATTTGATATTCCGCCCCATCCATATACACTTCAATCTGACATGCATTAATGTTGTTCCTTACAAGAGTCAGTATTCCGCCCTTTTGTCTATTTATTCTGTCAGATCGGTAGCACTGGTATCCCCTAATCTTCAAGGCTATGTCGTTGTTTAGATGAGTTTCCTGCAAACAGCATATGCTTATTTGTTCTTCATGCAGGATATTTTCTAATTCTATCTTTTTACTGTACCCATCTCTTTTGCTGTTGATGCCTTCAGCATTCCAGTGCATTATTTTTAGTGGTCTTATTTTGGTCTGTGATTAATTTTCACTAGGTAAAGGCGTGGCCGTAATGGGGAAATAACTGGATAAGACAAAACACCAGGAGAATTATTGTCTTCTCAGTTCGAGGACGGACGATAATATCAAGGTATACCTGTATGTCCAATTTTCATAGTTGTGTGGTCCTGAAAAGGACCGTTTGTTGAACTAATTTAAGGTAATATAGGGGCCAACATTGTGGGGGCTATATACTTTCATTCTGAATCAGACGAGTCTAAAAGATTAATAACTGTTTGGGGTTGAACATTCCACAAACCATCATTTTTCCAATATTCCTCTTCCTGTTTTAAGACGTGGTCTTCACATTTAGCCCAATAATCTTTGTCTATATTTAATAAAGCGAGATTAGCAAGAGTCTTTACATCGCATATTTTGAATGTTGTATTTTCATCTGCCACTTGTCCTTTTAATTTTGCCCAGATTAGTTCTATTGGATTTAAATGAGCATGGTGAGGTGGCAGCCTCAAACTTATATGACCGTGCTCTTGGATAATCTTATCTATTTGAAAAATCGTTGTCCTTTGTTTTTGCTTTACTAGAGATAGTAATTCAGGTTTTAAGTACATGTTATTAAATTGTATGTGCTCCTTTGTGAGCCATATTTTAATAGCATCTTTTGTACTGGATGACGTCGGGACTTTATCTTCAAGTGCAACAATGTTGTGGTACGCTGCATTGTCCATTATTAGGCAAGATGGTCGATCTAGTGATGGGAGAACATAATTTTCAATCCAATGTCTAAATATGTGACCATTCATCTCAGAGTGATAATCCAGATTGTCTATGGATTTTGAAAGAAAAATGAGCTCTGCATTCTGTATTAGTCCATGTTGTCGACTACCTGCATGAGCAATTATCAAGCGCTGTCCTTTGCTGCTAGGTATTAATCTCTTAATCTTTCCATCTGATGACTGCCATTCCCTTTGGTTAGTGTGGTGAGCATTGATCCATGTTTCATCCAAGTACACAATATCATAACCTTGCTTGCGCACCTCTTTTACTTCACGTAAGTACTTGCTTCTCATGACTACTATATGTGGCTTCTCACAGATGATGTTTCGTCCATTGGAATACTTTCTGAATGTAAAGCCTGCAGCTCTCACATTCCTCCATAATGCAGACTTTGATATTTCAATACTGTTGTTCTTTTTCAGCGAAATTTTTAATTTTCTTATTGTAACAGTTTCATTCATACCCAACATTTTGTGAATTTCACTTCTAATAAGTTCACTGTCGAAATTATCCAACAATTTTGCTCTTCCTTGTGACTTTGTTTATTTGGAACATTTACGGTCACGTGCTTGAATCCAGCGATTAAATGACCGTTTAGATAAATCCAAAATGTGTCTTGTCCTATTCTCAGGGTTTTCTAAAGAATGAAATAATCTTCCTCGTTTAGCCTCTTTGCAAAAATAGTCATACATTTTTATTGCGATGTTTTGTAAACTTCAGAATTTCATTTTAAGACTCATGATAAATGTTATCGTTCCACGTCTACACCTATGAATGAACGGAAATGGAACACACAATTTCTCGTGTTTTTTACAAGTGTCTAATTGTGTCAAAAAACCACGGTAAAAGCGTGCAAACACGTCAATTTGACCGTGTATGGATTTTTACTCGCTATTTTTAACTTAAAATACTGTAAACATTAAGTTTTGACTACATCAATGGGTCGTTATAAATTTATATAAATCAAATAAGCAACAATAATAACTAAATGTTTTTTTTAATGAAATTAATTCTCTGTTGGGTTCTAATCATTATAACTTTACATGCCAATTTTGAACAAGTTCCAAAAAGTGGTTAAAAAGATATCGATTTTAAAAGTTGGGCACATGATTTGAAACGAACTATAGTATTTTCTCTCTTTGTCGTCCGCGATCTCTCTTTCCTTTTATTTTGCCAGTTGTAACCAAATATTCCAACTTTCGTCTTCTCGTGATGTACCCCAAAAATGTTGATTGTTTCTCTCTTATGTTTTTTAGGAGTTCCCTTTTTTCCATGGCTAATAGATTACTCTTTTGATTACTTACGTTGATTGGTTGGTTTGTTATTGGATTGGAAATATTTATGTACAATGATATTTTAATAGTTAGTATCCATAACAAAAAGACCACAAATTTGTAAATCTGAGAGTTTCGGCGGATGCAATATTCAATAATTAACCACAACAGTTTTTTTTATTATAAAATACAGCTTATTATAATAACTTTAATTGTTTCATAGAAGCAGATGTTTATTTGATCTTCTTGGAAAGACACACATGAGCAAATCAACTAAAGTATCAATGACAAACAACTGTGTAGAGGATTCGTCAGAGTCAACGGTTTAATTGATAGTTATCAAAGTAATATATTAGACTAGTCATGCCCATGGCCTCCATATTCAACGAAATGTTTCACTAGCTGAATCATTTGAATCACTTGAATCACTAGCATACACACAATTAGGCTGAAGTTCCTGGTTGCGTAAATGTAAGCAAGGCAATATCTATAACATTGTTTGGTTATTTCTGTCCGTTATGCTTTATTCGTGCATGCATGACCTATATATATGTGAAGAACAAGCTGCTCCAGGTTGGACTGAGGTTGACATCGATGCTTCACTGTTGAATAATTCATGTAAGTATTCTTTGCTTATAGTAAGTTCATGTTAACGTATCTTACAAAAGCTTAAAATGTTGTCATGTACTTTCAATCTAACTGTAGCAAAGGAGGTCACTTGACTGTCCGTAAATAACGGATCAACGTATGCCATTGTTTTCCTTTACAAAATTGATATACTCTATTCTACTCTATTCTATTCTATTCTACTCTACTCTATTCTATTCTATTCTATTCTATTCATGGAGTCAAGTTTCATTGCTATCGGAACATCCAGATATCTAATGCACCGCCCGCCCCAACGTATGTAGATGGACTGTTCGTGTAGGGTGTTGATTGTAGATACATATACAATGACCACAGACAATGACCACAGGCAAACCCCAGACAATGACCACAGGCAAACCCCAGACAATGACTGCGAGTCTTTGACAGAGGTTTTCTTGTTCGTCCCAGGTTGTTGTGATATTGAGAACAACGAAAGATTATATTTGCCGGTTTGACGATCAAATGGACAGTCAATTGTTAAGACAGATGTCTGAACAACCTCAGAAAGGGCTTTTAATGAAGTGAAATAACGTGGGTATCTAGAACTTGGGGGGGGGGGGGTGTGAAGCTTGGCATTGCTGAAACAGAACGATAATGTGGACGTGAGGACGGAGCTATTAATCAACACCAACCCTGTCACGTGTTTTATCGCTGCGTTCTAATTAAAATGTTGAGGGGAAGATATGAGTTTCTATGGATGTGCCCACGGTGCTGTGATGGTGTTTCTAATATAACCTAACATGTCTTCATACTTTTTTAGTTTGGAAACGACTTTTCCCATACTAATTAAGTTTGGATATCACTGATGTAATCTATGACTATCTTGTACTTGCTGTGTACAAGTCACAAAGGGGAATAACTGTATTTTCATATCTATTTCAGAACTAATCTCTGCTCAGAATGTCGGGGCTTGGATACAAGATCAAATTATGGACAAAAGCTGTATTCTATGGAGCAATTGTGGTTGTTCTTATCTTGAAGAAATGTTTGACCAGCGGTTTCGGTCGCGTGTTGAAGTGGAAGCTTTGGAACCGACCACAATGTCTCGATGACCCAAGTCTTGGAACTCATGGTTTCGTAACATTTCAAGTAATTATCACCTTGAAAAAAATGTGTTTACTTCAAGTGTTTGTTTCTTTAATAACTTGAATGTCATAACATGTAATCACGGAAAGATTTTTACAGTTTTTTTTAATAAACAATGTGCATGAGTAATATAACCACTAATATCTTCAGTAATAAAGAAAAGACGATGGTCATATGTTGGACATGTGATAAGAAGAGATAATAACCGAATAGCAAAGCAAGCCCTCGTATGGGAAACAACAGGTAAGAGAAAAAGAGGAAGACCCAGGGAGACACTGAGAGGAACATTGATGAGAGAGGCAAGAGCAGCAGGATTCGGCACCCTCAATGAGATAGAGCTGCTTGCACAGAACAGAGACAGATGGCGAGATTTGATAAAATATCTTTAATAAAAAACTGCTAGAACAAAAATTCAGATAGGAGAAGGTGTATCTGGTCTACGCCCTATGGGCCGGCTACGGCTCGAATGGTCAATAGATAGATAGATTAGTAATATATCAAACGACTTATAAAAATAAAACCATGCTTACCGTCTGTCTATCTTTTGTTCGCCATACTTCCCATTGGCATGATTGTGTGGCATCCTGATTGTTGAGGTGCGTCTTTTGGCTGGTTGCTTCCGTCTTCAGCACTTAAACGTGCTAGAGCAGACTGTGGTCTTGCTCGGGTGTAGGAAGACTGGCCAGTCTTGACTTGCTAGAACAGACTGTGGTCTTGCTCTAGAGCAGACTGTGGTCTTGCTCGGGTGTAGGAAGACTGGCCAGTCTTGACTTGCTAGAACAGACTGTGGTCTTGCTCGGGTGTAGGAAGACTGGCCAGCCTTGACTTGCTAGAACAGACTGTGGTCTTGCTCGGGTGTAAGAAGACTGGCCAGTCTTGACTTGCTAGAACAGACTGTGGTCTTGCTCGGGTGTAAGAAGACTGGCCAGTCTTGACTTGCTAGAGCAGACTGTGGTCTTGCTCGGGTGTAGGAAGGCTTGGCCAGTCTTGACTTGCTAGAGCAGACTGTGGTCTTGCTCGGGTGTAGGAATGCCTGGCCAGTCTTTACTTGCTAGAGCAGACTGTGGTCTTGCTCGGGTGTAGGAAGGCTTGGCCGGTCTTGACTTGCTAGAGCAGACTGTGGTCTTGCTCAGATGTAGGAAGGCCTGGCCAGTCTTGACTTGCTAGAGCAGACTGTGGTCTTGCTCGGGTGTAGGAAGGCTTGGCCGGTCTTGACTTGCTAGAGCAGACTGTGGTCTTGCTCGGGTGTAGGAAGGCCTGGCCAGTCTTTACTTGCTAGAGCAGACTGTGGTCTTGCTCAGATGTAGGAAGGCCTGGAAAGTCTTGGTTTTCAGTCCCTGGTGACTATTAAGCCCCATCCCCACGACAAGGTGCTGGCCTTGAGGGGGGCTGCTTACTGTCAAATCCTTTTACAATTAATATTAGATGGCTAAATAAAATTACAAAAGAAAACCTTTAAGAAAGAATTGCTCAGATACCAGTAGAAACGGAGATCAAGAAAAGGAAATGGTGATGGCTCGGCCGCACGATGCGAACACCATCAAACAATATTACAAGCCAATGATGGCCCCACGTCGCGAACACCATCAAACAATATTACAAGCCAATGATGGCCACACGTCGCGAACACCATCAAACAATATTACAAGCCAGTGATGGCCACACGTCGAGAACACCATCAAACAATATTACAAGCCAGTGATGGCCACACGTCGCGAACACCATCAAACAATATTACAATCCAGTAATGGCCACACGTCGCGAACACCATCAAACAATATTACAAGCCAGTGATGGCCACACTTATTTAGCTGGAATTCACAAGGAACTGGGAAAGTTGGAAGACCCAAGCAGACCTGGAGAAATATGACGAAACTGAAGGAAAAGGATACTGTCCATTTCTTCATGTTCACATTTATTTATGTCTTAATCCTGATTATTGTGGTCTGCAAAATGCCACCACAGGTGCCCAGTTCCCCTATTTATTTCAAAGCGTGTATTTCCCTTCCACATAGAATGAATCTCAACTCTTGTGTGACCCCTAAGTCAGCAACCTTGAGAACCACTTCATCCAAAGCGAATATCCTTTACAATATCAGTCTCAGTCTCGATTTATACTAACTCAAGATCGGTCAGCCTTATTTATCACGAATAGAACTCTCATATGATTCGGATTTGAAAAGCTCCCATCCTCATAAGACAGCAGAAATACAGATCATCATCGTTACTGCGTGTTTAGTGAAGACTTGGAAAAGAACTAATTCATCTATCATGAATCTATGTAGAAGCTATTAACTTCGACTAACAAAAATAAGAACTATCAGATTCCTGCTCTTAGCTGTTATACAAAAATCAGTTATAGTGACAATGTCCATTATAATGATAGTGTCAGTTATAGTAATAATGTCCATTATAATGATAGTGTCAGTTATAGTGATAATGTCCATTATAATATTAGTGTCAGTTACAGTGATAATGTCCATTATAATGATAGTCAGTTATAGTGATACTGTGAACTAGTCTTAACATATGGATGGGAATCATGGACAATAGGACAACAGACGAAATCACTGGAGGCTGTAGAAATGTAGTTTTACAGAAGAATGTTGAGAATATCATGGACAGCTAAGAAGAGCAATGAAAACGTTCTGAAACAGGCCAAAGCAAAAAGAGAGCTAATTTCCAATATTAGGAAGAAACAATCATCATTTTTGGCCATGTAATGAGAAGAGAACAACTGGAATACATTGTAACAACTTCGGGAGGGTGTGAACTCCCATGGTATATGGTGGATAGGCGTCAGGAACCATTGAAGGCTATGTCTGAAAAGTGTTCCTTATTGCAGTTTCCTCATATTCCAAGTCCGGCTTGTTGCAGGAGCTACTGAGTTAAGTGCTCTGTGCACACTGTGAGCTGTGTGTCTCATCCGTTTTGATCCTGTTTCGATAGCCCGCTTGTTTACGATGAATGATGATATCGTATGACAGGGAACAGTTGGCTGTGTTCACTTTCTGCGCGGTTTCGCCTTATGTTTTTTGGCGTGTGCTGAGACTGCTACGATGGGGACTACAGTTACCTTTCTTTGTTTGGGAGATGAGTTAGTAATTCGGATGATTCCACTGGCACGGGCGGTTGAGCAATTATGAATTTTAATTCGTTTGCAGTGATACCGTGATAACCAATAAGTGATACTGTCCATTATAATGATAGTGTCAGTTATAGTAATAATGTCCATTATAATGATATAGCCTGTTATAGTGATAATGTCCATTATAGTGATAGTGTCAGTTATAGTGATAATGTCCATTATAATGATAGTGTCAGTTATAGTGATAATGTCCATTATATTAATAGTGTCAGTTATAGTGATAATGCCCATTATAATGATGGTGTCAGTTATAGTGATAATGCCCATTATAATGATGATGTCAGTTATAGTGATAATGCCCATTATAATGATAGTGTCAGTTATAGTAATAATGTCCATTATAATGATATAGCCTGTTATAGTGATAATGTCCATTATAGTGATAGTGTCAGTTATAGTGATAATGTCCATTATAATAATAATGTCAGTTATAGTGATAATGTCCATTATATTAATAGTGTCAGTTACAGTGATAATGTCCATTATAATTATAGTGTCAGTTATAGTGATAATATCCAATATATTAATAGTGTCAGTTATAGTGATGGTGTCCATTATAATGATAGTGTCAGTTATAGTGATAATGCCCATTATAATGATGGTGTCAGTTATAGTGATAATGCCCATTATAATGATAGTGTCAGTTATAGTGATAATGTCCATTATATTAATAGTGTCAGTTATAGTGATAATGCCCATTATAATGATGATGTCAGTTATAGTGATAATGCCCATTATAATGATGATGTCAGTTATAGTGATAATGCCCATTATAATGATAGTGTCAGTTATAGTAATAATGTCCATTATAATGATATAGCCTGTTATAGTGATAATGTCCATTATAGTGATAGTGTCAGTTATAGTGATAATGTCCATTATAATAATAATGTCAGTTATAGTGATAATGTCCATTATATTAATAGTGTCAGTTACAGTGATAATGTCCATTATAATTATAGTGTCAGTTATAGTGATAATATCCAATATATTAATAGTGTCAGTTATAGTGATGGTGTCCATTATAATGATAGTGTCAGTTATAGTGATAATGCCCATTATAATGATGGTGTCAGTTATAGTGATAATGCCCATTATAATGATAGTGTCAGTTATAGTGATAATGCCCTTATAATGATAGTGTCAGTTATAGTGATAATGCCCATTATAATGATAGTGTCAGTTATAGTGATAATGCCCATTATAATGATAGTCAGTTATAGTGATACTGTCCATTATAATGATAGTGTCAGTTATAGTGATAATGTCCATTATAATAATAGTGTCAGTTATAGTGATGGTGTCCATTATAATGATAGTGTCAGTTATAGTGATAATGTCCATTATAATGATAGTGTCAGTTATTGCGATAATGTCCATTATAATGATAGTGTCAGTTATAGTGATAATGTCCATTATAATGATAGTGTCAGTTATAGTGACAATGTCCATTATAATGATAGTGTCAGTTACAGTGATAATACCCATTATAATGATAGTGTCAGTTATAGTGATAATGTCCATTATAATGATAGTATCAGTTATAGTGATAATGTCCATTATAATGATAGTGTCAGTTATAGTGATGATGTCCATTATAATAATAGTGTCAGTTATAGTGATAATGTCCATTATAATGATAGTGTCAGTTATAGTGATAATGTCCATTATAATGATAGTGTCAGTTATAGTGATAATGTCCATTATAATGATAGTGTCAGTTATAGTGACAATGTCCATTATAATGATAGTGTCAGTTACAGTGATAATACCCATTATAATGATAGTGTCAGTTATAGTGATAATGTCCATTATAATGATAGTATCAGTTATAGTGATAATGTCCATTATAATGATAGTGTCAGTTATAGTGATGATGTCCATTATAATAATAGTGTCAGTTATAGTGATAATGTCCATTATAATGATAGTGTCAGTTATAGTGATAATGCCCATTATAATGATGGTGTCAGTTATAGTGATAATGCCCATTATAATGATGATGTCAGTTATAGTGATAATGCTCATTATAATGATAGTGTCAGTTAATTAGTCCACACGGTATTACATTTTACGTCGGTGCACAATTAAAATAATTATTAGTTGAAATTGTTTATTTTCAGGTATATGCCACATGTCTACGATGGTGGTTTTGTAAATACTTTTTTAAAATATTACAGGGCATCCGAATTCATTATGTGGCAAGTGGACCAGAAGACAAGCCTTTAATGCTCTTTGTTCACGGGTTTCCAGAGTTTTGGTACTCCTGGAGGCACCAGATTAGGGAGTTTCAGAAGGATTATAGGTAAGTTTCTCACTGGACAGTGCTGTTGAATTTGAATGATGTATATATGCACGTGGGAGCCGCGATAGCTCAGTGGTTAGTGAACTGGACTACAAAGGACAAGGGGTAGGGTTCGATCCCAACCAACGGCTACCGAGTTCACCCAGCCTTAAATGGGTACCGGAGTTTTTCTGGGAAAGTAAAGCAGCACGGGCGTAATACCGAACACATTACCCCAAAAATCATGTGCTGAAGGTCTGTAAAATATAGGGTCACTAACACCATATTTCCCTATACGCCACTTGGCGTGACGGGGGTACTTTACTTTTTTACTTATATATGCACGTGTATGGTTTAGTTGTGTTGTGGGGGGGGGGGGGGGGGGGAGTGTTGAATGTATGTTTGACACGTGTAAAAGACCTGAAGAAAGAAAGATGTTACACAGATCGCTAATAATAATTGACGCCTATATTTTGACCCCTTAATTTGACGCTAATAATTTACCCCTTTTCGTCTTGTCAGATGGTCTAGTGGAGGCTATTGTGTATTTTTTGTTGTTTGAGGTTTTGTTTTTGTCGAACAGCTTCTCTCGTGGCTAATTCTACCAATGTTTGACAAACACACGCGGTCACAGAATGAACAAGTCAGGCCCACTGATCCACAGGGTTTTCAATCCTTTTTTTATGAGTCTTGTCTCTTCTAAGTTTTACCTTAGCACACTCTCAAATGATGTTATTCCATTTCGTATACATGTTCTCCATGATGTGCGACCACTTGCAGATGTTCCCAGTCATTTTCACAGATGAAGAAGTCATTCAGAGATGATTTACAACACTTTGCCTACTCTGCCTGGGCACGGAATATGGAGATTGTGCTTTACCCAGTCGCACATTCATCCCCCTCTCGACTTCGCTTCAAGAGTTTCCGATGGAGGAACGTAGTCCATACGTTCGGAGTTAAAAGAAGGTGCAGGGGATACCAGAAAGACTGTTAACACCGTCTACTGCCTTAGGATCCATCCCTCCGGATTTTTACTCTGGGCGTACTCCCATAACCTTTGATTCTAACTAGAATGTAGTCCACAAGGTAGTGTAGGGTTTTGTGTCAGTTCCCCTTTTTCTAGACGGGTTGACAGAAAGGTTTACGACTCCCGTCTACCAGGAGCGATATCTAAAGATACGCCTTAAATTGACACAACATATACGTTATTCCGGTAAGGGAAAATAACCACCACATTTTTGTTTTTATTGTGAAGCTTTAACTAAAAATTAGATTGCATCCTTAGAATTTGAGTTCTGAGACGATAACTTTTATAACTTATAATTTTTATTGAAATCTGTTCGATTATTGCTTCCTTATTTCAGTTATTTGCTGTATTTTTTTTAAATTTCTTTTCGTTGGCGAATCGTAGATCATCTTCTTCCTTCAATCTTATTATGTTGCATGTTTCTTTACCTTGTTTCCTCCTATGTTTCTGTACTTCCGTTACACATTTTTCTTAATTATGCTAAAATAACTGCACTGTCTTCAAATATTTTTGAACAGCTCTTGAATCTGTTATCATTTTTCGTTTATGTTATTTTATCAATATAAAATAGATATAGGCCTTATCTCAGTTTATGTCATTTTATTTGCACTAGATATATATTTATGACTTTCAGTGTTTGGGGGATGCCTTATTTATGTAGAGATAATACTGACTACATCACCATCAAGTGCCATACTTGCTGGCGTAGGTGATCATGTCTCTCCACAACTCTTGATCTCAACGGTTATTTATCATTTCTGTTGTTGGCCTTCTGCTGCCAAGCCATTCTCTTAAGCTGTCTGGTATCTGTCCTCATTGCTTCCCTCTACCCCTTCGTCCCTCGATTTTCCCAGTTGTCACAATATATTACAGCTGCTCCCTTCTCATTACATGACCAAAAAATGATAATTGTTTCTTCCTAATATTGGAAATAAGCTCTCTCTTTGCTTTGACCTCTTTCAGAACGTTTTCATTACTCTTCTTAGTTGTCCATGGCATTCGCAATATTCTTCTGTAAAACCACATTTCTACAGTCTCCAGTGATTTTCTTGTCTGTTGTCCTATTGGCCATTGTTCATAGTAAAAAAGTAAAGAGCCCCCGTCACGCCAAGTGGCGTATAGGGAATATGGTGTTAGTGACCATACATTTTACAGACCTTCGGCACATGATTTTTGGGGTAATGTGGTCGGTATTACGCCCGTGCCGCTTTACTTTCCCAGAAAAAAAAATCCGGTACCCATTAAAGGCTGGGTGAACCGGAAGCCGTCGGTTGGGATCGAACCCTACCTCTTGTCCTTTGTAGTCCAGTTCACTAACCACTGAGCTATCGCGGCTCCCCCATTGTTCATACCCATAGGTTAAGATTGGTTCTACATAACATTTAAGAACTCTTTTTCTTGTTTCTATTATCAAAAATGGATTGCACAGTATCTTCCTCATTTTATTTTATTTATTTATTTTTTTTGGAAAGCTGCTTTTGCCTGAGCCATTCTGCATCTTGCCTCTGTTGTACATCTACCATCAGAGGTTAACATTGTTCACAGGTATTTAAATTCACTTTACATGTTTTAATATTGCTCCACTTACTTTATTGTGCGTTGTGGTGATATTTATTTCTTTGTTGCTAGCATTACTTCTGTCTTTTTGCTATTATGGTTGTGTTCTTTATTTTTGCTTTCCTGCACTATAAAGTCTAACATTTCTTGTAACTCGTTTCCACTCTTAGTGATTAAGACTGTAGCATCAGCATACCTAGGGTTATGTATATTTTTACTTTCAATTGTTTTTCCAGGCATGTCCCTAATGGATCTTAAATTAATATCACTATACATATTAAATAAATCTGGTGACAGTACACACCTTGTCTAACACCCTGTTTTATTTGCTGAAACATTCCCAATTCATTTACAGTTCTTATGGCCGCTGTTTGTTGCCAGTACATGTTCTTTATTATTCTTTGATCATTGCTGTCAATGTATATACATAATAAATATTTGACTACATACTTCTATGCAATTGATGCCTTTACTGTCTCTTTTACTCTGAGTGTAATGATTCTAAATATTATCAACTTTGAATCATCTTGATCTCTGAAGTCTCTCATGATATTTATTTCTCTTTTTTTTTCCAATTTGCTGTTAACCTTCTTAAAGACATTCTTTATATTCATTTTCTTTGCTTGTAGCATTGTGATGTGCACATGCGTGTGCCTGCGTCTGCACACACGAGTGTGTGCCTGTGTCTGCACACACGAGTATGTGTCTGTGTGTTTCTGTTCTCATCTTCTTTATGTTAAGTGTTACAATTATCCTAGATTTAAACATTTCCCAAAAATATTTGAGAAAGGTCTAGTTCAGTGTCCCAAATTATTTCTGATTAGAGTAACGTCCCCTTGCACTTTATCGATCGCTCTCTAATCTGTCATTAGAAGACCCACTGAGTTAGGTTTAGCGTTTGGAATAGCCTAAACCTAACCTTATACCCGAAACCTAACCCTAAACCTTGATGTAAATATATAATTAAATGCACAAAAACTAGAAACAGTTGTTAATTCAAATATGTCCAGTCAGTGAGGGCTGATAACTTGTTTCTATCTATTGTTCTTTCGAGCCGAATAGGGCAGAACCACCATCTCAAAAACAGAAACCTTGCGTGCCAAAGTGGCACATATTGCAGAGATCACTGCTATAAAATATATGTCGCTGTTTCCATAACAATACTTTTTACAATGACAGTTTGTCAAGCTATCGATCAACCTCCTTAGTCGCCTCTTACGACATGCCTGGTAGGTCACACTTGTTTAGCAGAAATAATTTGAGACACTAAACTAGACTTTTACCAATATGTCTGACTGTTTCCATTGCTGTTATAAATTTTGTTTATGAATCACAGGTAGATGAAGTAAAACATGAACTGTAAAGAAAAACAGAAGCTACACAGATAAAATCGACAACGAAGATGGCTAAAAGACTCAAGAAAATGTACACAATCAAGAGCTAGACATTGAGTTCATTTATCCAGAAAAAACCTTTGATGCAATAGAAAGACAATACAATGAATATGGAAAAATGTCAGCGTATGGAGTAAATCAAACTATGACAACAGCAATTGGGATACCATCTTGTCTTCTTCCTTTGATTTCTACTCACTTGTCCAGGCTTCTAGGCCCACGGTGGAGTGGATGAAGTAGTGTCTGAATCAGTTCACAAACTCTGGTGCAGTCATCTATGAGTCACTGACCACTTCCAAGGCCTATGTGTTGCTGATCAACTCAGGCTTAAATGATTTTTTAAAAATGTTTCTTATCCTTTCAGTGCTTATTTAAACACGTAGTATTTTTTTGCATGTATTTTCACATTTTGACTCTATTTGGACAGAGTTGTTGCAATTGATCAAAGAGGATACGGAGAGTCCAGTAAGCCTTCAGGTATAGATAACTACTCAATTGTCACTCTGATGGCTGACCTAGAGCAAATCATCCTTGCACTAGGTATGTTGTTGGTTAAATCTTCGCTAAAAACTCTTTAGTTTTCACTGTTTTATGCGTGTGATACTGCTGTATTGAATCACAAACATTCTCTCCAGGTGGACAAACTTATTTATTTTGTTTATTTCTGTATGATTTTCAACACTTGTTATACTTAACAATTACTAGAATTTAAAATTTATATGATGCACAATGTTGCAATTGTCTATTTTCTTATGGCTTTGTGCTGTTGTTATAACTCTTTTTGCTTATTTGTTTAGTTTATAACAACTACAGTATATTTGTAACTATTATGGTATGCTGATTTTTGTTTATTGGAAATAATGTATATTTTTTACACATCTTTTCTACTTCTTCTTCTTTCCTTCCTCATTTGCTTTCAGCGTCGAGGGGAGATTTAATTAGGGATTCTTTGCTCTTCTGTTGAACTCTGCTGCTGTTATGTTTCCTAGTGTTTATAATATTCCATTAATCCATCTTTTTCGTGGTTGGCATTTGGGTCTGGTGTTCTAGCAAACTTTTATTGAAAGTTCGTTGTGTTCTGTTTTGATCTTTCTACCTTATCACGTGGCCAAACCTTTTTATCTGTTATTTCTTTGTGTACTCTGTGGCTGGAATCATTCTTAGCTTTTTTCTCAGTTCTTCATTTCTGATCTTATCTTTCAGGCTGTTTCCTGTCATTCGTCTAAAGCATTTCATCATAGTAACGATTATTATTTTATTTTTTTTCCATCTGGGGTCCAGGTCTGGCACTGGTAGCGCTATGTAGGAGTGAAGATTGTTTTATAGAGTGCCAGTTTTTCCAGTAGAGTTGTTTCCTTGTTGGACAATAATGATGATAGTAGTCTGATAATTTGACAAGTCTTGTTGCATTTTGAGTCTATTTTTGCTGCTTGTGTATTTTCCTTTGTACTAGACTTTCTAGATATTTAAATTCCTCCACTTATTTTAGTTGTCTGCCGTCCATCGTTATGTTGATGTTCTGTCTCTCTTCTGTGATATTCATGACCTCTGTTTTTTATGTTGATTTTAGTTTTGTATTGAGTGCCTGTGCTAATAAGTGTATTTAAATGTTGTTGTATGTCTTCTATTTTTCCATTTTACACATCTCCTTTGAGATACAGGTATTTTAATAATAATTGTTATTTTTTTAAACTAATAAACAACTCTGATCAAGATCTTGGTCTGTAGTTTTGTCTATAAAGAGTTCAAAAATATAGCTATCTTGGACACGTTATAACAAGTGATGGAAAATGTTATACATGTAAACAAAATGATAGCAATGGCAAAAAACAATTTCACCCCGAAATATATACTCACATCAAAACAAATAATACCAGAACTAAAACTACAAATTGTAAAATGTTATATCTACTCAACATTCCTATATGGTGCAGAAACATTGAATTTAATAAGAAAACAGACCAGAAAATTGAAACCTTTTGAAATGTGAATTTATAGAAAAATGGGAAGAATTTGGTGGAAAGAAAAAAGATAAATGGTGACATTTTGAATCAGCTGAAAATAAAAACAAAAACTACTAAACACAATTCAAACAAGACAAGTGAAGCGACATAATAGTATTCTAAAAGTCATTTTTGGAGGGGGAAGTACAAGAGTTAGATGAAGCAGAACAAGACTAAAGTGGACTGATAACATTAAAAGAAAGTTGGACAGATGAACCTATGACAACGTGCATTATCTATTAGAGACAGCACCCAATGAATTCTGCCTAAAAGATTGTTTTAGCTAAATAATTGTTTCTAAATATCTGTGTAGAATGTTATCATCTAGAAACTATATACTTGCCTGTTGTCTTTTTATATTTCTTCTCAAAATGTATCATATAAATATTTAAGCTTAAAGGTTACCTCAATGCATACTTAATTTGTTTGAGGATAATTAAGGTAAAGAGCAGCTTATTTTATATGTGAATGTACGTAAATTAACCTAGTGATAATAAACTATAATTATCATTCTACCCCTATGTATCTGCTTCAAACTTGGTTGATAATGATGAAGCTAGATAAGTCAAGTACTCAAGAGAGATCCAGAAATAACCATGAGAGCTGCCATGCAATAGACTGTGAAGAAAGGTGAAAGAGAGATAGATCAAGAACAGTATGATGGAGGAATTTTGTTGTTGCCTTCAAGGTGCTCACAAGACACACATTCAGTGACTGTTCTTTTGTTGCTGGCCAAGGAATGGAAGAAGAAGATAAAGAAAAAAGTAAAACTGCTGAACATTTTACATTGTTTTTCCTTCTAGATTATGTTTCATAAACTATTGTTTCTTTCACACTTCTAAACGGATGGCAGGTTACAAGAGCTGTGTGCTTGTTGCTCATGACTGGGGTGGTATAGTGGCATGGACATTTGCTAGATTCTATCCAGATCGTGTGGACAAATTAATTATGATGAATGCTCCACCAGTGCCATTTTTCCAGGAATTATTGAAGACAAATAAGACTCAAGCAAAGATGTCCTGGTAATGAATGGTTTTTTAAAGCTTAAGAAAGATATCAATAAAGTTCTGAAACTTGATCAGACTGTGAGACGAGACTAACATAAAACTGCAGTTGTTATTAAAGGTTCCCTCCATGGCTTGCTAGGCATATGGGGAATATGGTGTTAGTGACCATAATTTCTCATGATCACAGCATAATTTTAATGATGTGGTTAGTATTACACCAGACCCCCTTTGATTCCCAGAAAAAGTTATGAAACAAATGGTTAGAGGCTGGGTGAACCCTGAGACTTGTCGGTCTGAAAAAAAGTTCACCACTTCTGGGAATTGAACCCAGATCGTACTTATCAGGATATGACTATACTTACTACACAGCTACTGAGGCTCCTTATTAAATACTGCATAATTGTAAATCTGTAAGATAAGTTTTAATTATTATACTTATGAAGGTCTTGCATATCGTTCTGCAAGGTTTTATTTATATACTTGGAAGTCTTGCAGACCACTTTGTTAGGTTTTATTTCTATACTTGGAAGTCTTGCAGACCATTTTGTAAGGTTTTCACCACTTAATACACAAGGAAGAGATCTTATCTATTGCCTAGGCTCCAAAACGATGCCTAATGGGCTTTGATTGATTGTATATAGATATTGAGTTCCAGTATAATTTTTATTATAAAAACATATAATTTCTACAGAATATATCCAACCTTCTTCATAATTTGCTTATTAGCAGATTGTGCCATGCAGTCAAGTACCACTGTTTTGGCACATTTTCTATCTTGACTGCTTCCCTAGATAATGAAATTGCACTTAACATATTAAATCCATTAACTTGGAAAATAATATATATATATATATATATATATATATATATATATATATATATAGAGAGAGAGAGAGAGAGAGAGAGAGAGAGAGAGAGAGAGAGAGAGTAATTACAGTAATACAAAAATATAAATTTGCAACACTGACTTTGGCACTCTATTTACAGGTATATCATGATATTTATAGTATGAATATTTTATTAGTTTATTTTAGACATTTGCTATTGTAAAGCAATGTATATATGTTACGAAAACATGTTTTTGGCGTTAGGTTTTTATATATCTCTAAAGATTATAATGGTTCTGTGAGCAGGTTTTTTGTGTGCAATAAATAAGGTTAAATAGTTAACACACTAGTTTAGCTCTATCTTTTGCTCACTATGAGTTCATCTTGCAGTCAATGATTGACAACTTAGCTAGATCATGTGGTTTATTCTCCATGTAAATAAGTACCCAGAAGACTGTGGTGCTCCAACAGGGTGTAGCTGTTCCCGCAGTTACATATTTAAATAACATACCTCTTGAATCTGTGAGAGAATTCACCTATCTTGGTTCTATGGTCAGAACCACCGTCTCCCTTGAAGAAGAAATACAATCCTGAATTGGAAAAGCAGCTTCAACATTTGGTAAACTTTAAAATACAGCATGGGCCAACATCAAACTAACTCATAGGACAAAGAAATTTACCAAAGTTGTGTGCTTAGTACACTTCTGCCAGGCTACCTATGCAAGGCAGAAGAAAAGGTTAAATGGCTTTCATGTGCGCTGCCTTTGAAAGATTATGAACCTCAAATGGCAGGACAAAGTAACCAACTATAATGTCTTATAACAAGCCAAACTCCCATCCAATATGGCAAAACTAGGAGTAGGAGACTAAGGTGGCTGGGTCATGTAAGAAGAATAGTCAACAATCGTATTCCCAAACAAATATTGTATGATGAACTTCGGGACAGAAAGAGACTGATTGGGCAGACCAGTCCTGAGATATAATGATGTTTGCAGGGTCTTAAGTGAATTCTCTATCACTGGAGGAAACTGTGAAGATCTGGCTGCAGATTGTAGCACATGGAGAAGAAAAATAAAAAAATGGCACAGCAACATTTGAACAACATAGCGTTGATATCAAATTCAGAAGACAGAAGGGACAGGAGAAAAGAGATGAGGCCAGGCACCACGAATAAATCATGTTCATTTTGTGGTCGAATCCGTATATCTAATATTGGCAGATTCAGCCATGAGAGAAGCTGTTCAGCAAAAACAACATCCAGCATAAGACACTAATATTTACCAAACTACTGATTTATCATGGTTGCTTGATACTAACCATCTACCAAGATGCCAAAGGCCATATATATAATTCAAATTCTATATTGCAGCATTTGGAGATGAGATTGGGGTGTTCTTCCTCTTTGTTATCACCTGAATATGTCAGAGTTCCTGGGATAGAAGCAGTCAAAGTGTTCATAGTTGACTACTAATGTCAGCAGTGCCAGAACTAATCAAAATTCTTCTCCATCTTCAAACAATGGCCCTGAAAACAGACTAACTAGTCTTGCCAAATAAGTAGGGATTGAACTAATAGAAACCTGATCATGGTCATGGGCAATAAGAAAAGAGCTGCTGTTGGCTGCATGTCATAAAAGGCTACTAAGGATTTTGAGGGTCAAGGTCTTCGCAGGTGCTACGGAGTTCGTGTATCTGAACTGAAGCCATCTTCCGTGCTGGTGTATGGTGGGTGTGCTTCATGCTGGGGACAATACTCTGGAGAAGATTTGAGCATTATGAAGTTAACTGTTGTGAAGTGAAGATGATCTGACAGCTAAACAAAACTAAACTAATTAATGCAGCAATCAGGTAACCATAATTGTTGTATGTGCACAGCTTGACCAAGACCAAGATACTCCTTCTCTCTTATCTGAATTTTTGTTCTAGCAGATTTTAATTCTTTTAAAGATATTTGATCAAATCTCGCCATTTGTCTCTGTTCTGTGCAAGCAGCTCTATCCCATTGAGGGAGCCGATTCCTGGTGCTTTTGCCTCTCTCATCAATGTTCTTCTCAGTGTTTTCTCTGGGTCTTCCTCTTTTTCTCTTACCTGTTGTTTCCCACATGAGGGCTTGCTTTGCTATTCGGTTATTATCTCTTCTCATCACATGTCCAACATATGATCATCGTCTTTTCTTTATTACTGAAGATATTAGTGGTTGATTGGCGATTTCTCTAATTTCCTCGTTTGTTTTGAATTCGTTCCACGCTATACCAAGTATTTTCCTTAGACATTTATTTTCGAATGCGTTCAACTTTGTTTCTATCTCTCTTGTTGTTTTCCAGCTTTCACACGCATACGTAAGAGTTGATAGTATATTTGATTTGAATAGTCTAAGTTTTGTGCTTGTGCTGATGAGTTTTGATTTCCACAACTTTTCAAGGCTTCTGAAAGAGATTGCTGCTTTAGCCATTCTTATTCTAATTCTCTGTGATATTTAAACGTAGATTAGCATATTCCTTAAAAAAATATAGTCTAGACCTGCGATACACTGTAGAATGGCAACGCCTGTGCATAAAATTGAGGATTTTATTGTTGCCCTATAAAATGCTACAAGATATGTATGTTTGCCCTGATTGCTATGTTGTTCATGATCAAAGATGAAAAAAGAAGAAATATGTTGAATGAATGAACAGACATTATGTGGCTTCTTTCTGGCAGGTACATGTTTTTCTTTCAACTTCCTTGCTTGCCTGAACTTTGGTTGAAGACTGGAGACTTTGCAGCCTTTGATGCTATGTTTTCTTCGAAGAATAGAAGCATCACAGCCGCTGATGATGTCACCCCTACAAATATACGTTCTCTCAACCAGGTAATAAATAAACTATACAAAACCATTGTTAAAACATTTCTAATGGCAGGTACATTTGGGCTTAAGAATAAAAAGTAAACAGCATTCATGAAAGAAAAGCTGCAATATTACCAGTTGTGCATTAGTCAAAATAGTTGGGTGAAGAAGAAATGGTAGACAAGATCACATACACAAACCCATTTGGAAGTTGAGGGAAAAAAATTTAATAAACATGACATATGTAATGTAGTTGGTTATTATTCCTTTAGCATCCTGTAACCTCTACATTTGCTCTTTAGTATACTGCACATCAAAATCTAGAGAAGACCTGTGTGCAATCCTATTAGCGTGACGTCACCGATCAAAGTTCACCTTTGCGAGTTGTAGATGGTAGCAGTATCCTGCAGACAACAACCTATAGCTTGGTTATGGTTATGGTTAGTCGACGGCCTCGGTATCACTGCAAATGAATTAAAATCCATAATTGCTCAACCGCCCGTGCCATTTGAATCATCCGAATTAAAACTCATCTCATTGAAGGATCCAAATAAAGAAAGGCAGCTGCAGTCCCCATCATAGCAGCTATGGCACACACCAAAAGACATAAGGCCGCTGCACCAAAAGAGAGGGCAGAAGAGCTATCCTTCATCATACGATATCAGCATTCATCGTAAAAATAATCAGAATATCGAAACACGATCCGGATGAAAAACACAGCTCAGTGTGTGCACAGAACACTAACTCAGTAGCTCCGGCATCAAGCCAGACCTGGAATATGAGGAAACTGCAACAGGGGACACTTTTCAGACTGAGCCTCAACGGTTCTTGCCGTCTATCCGTCATGTTGACCGCAAAACTGAACACATCAGGATAGTAGGGTTGTGAGCATGCCTTTTCTAAAGATACCTGTTGTATCTGTATTGCAATAATACCGTGGTCGTAAACTAACTTTCTTATGCACTAAGTTTCCAAAGTTATGATCTTTTGACTATTGTGAAGAAGTTCCAGATAAAATAGTTTAACTCTCGGTCATCTGGCCTAGCAAAAACCATCCTGTAAGGAGCAATGAAAAGAGCAAGAAAGAGAGGTAGGGAGAGAAAGAGGTGGAAAGATAACATCAAAGAATGGACAGGTCTTCACATCGCAGAGTTTTTAAAAAATGACTAAAGAGAGAAATTGAGAAGGATGACTAACTCTGCATGTGGTGTATCAATGACCTCCAGGGCTATGGGATGACGAAGAAAAAGAAGATAACTACTGGCTGGTTATAGTCATTTCTATATTCAAGACTCAGGAAAATTCATGTCATGTGCCAAAGGTAGTTTTTATGTTATGTGCCAAAGGTACTTATGTCATGAATTGGGGATTTTTGTTATCATCATCTCCAAAATGCTCTTCATCCATCAAGGGTGTTCTGAATTGTTTTCTAAGACACAGGTGCTCAATCTGATTTTTACTTCTTTCATCTCGAGATAATTTTTTGTTCAACTTTTGGTGGATAAGACTGTTCGAACCTTAAATATGCCTTTTGTGAGACATAATCCACTCCAGTACATCTTTCTCAATTTTTGGTCTGCTGTATTGACTCCTTCTTTCCTCATTGCTATCCTTACCCTGATATTTTCTCCCTCTTATGCATTAAAGTCTTTCTTTCTTTCTTCTCTCTTTCATTCTTTACTTCCTCTTGTACCTGTTTGGGTGTCAAGAAAGACACAAAGATTCTGATTCTCGTTCTTTTGGTGGCTTCACTCATTGTTCATTGTCAACTGATGTTGTAGCAATTCTCTGATGTTATCTCTCCATCTTACTCTGGGTCTGCCTCTTGCTCTTTTCCCTTCTTATCTTTTAATATATGTTTTGTATGATAAGGAGTCACGTGGCATTCTTTTTAGATGGGCAAACCGGTTTATTTTTTATTGTTTCTGTATGTAGCTAAATCCTGTGTGTTACCGGGGCCTCATTATGAGGGAGGTAAAGAATAGTGAAACTGTGACCTTCCAGTCATGTCGTAAGAGGCGACTAAGGAGGTTGATCGATGGCTTGACAAGCTGTCATTGTAAAAAGTATTGTTATGGAAACAGTGCCATAGATTTTAGAAGCCGTTATCTCTGCAATATGTGCCATTTTGGCACGTAAGGTTTCTGTTTTTGAGATTGTGGTTCTGCCCTATGTGCCGTCTTCAGCTCAAAAGGACAATAGATAGATAGATAGATTGGGATGTTGGAATAATCATGACTTATTAAGAAGAAAAATTACAAGATTTTAAGAGAAGTCAATGTACAAAACAAAATTGTCTTTTTTTTAATTTTACATAGAGGGAGTTAAGGATCTGTTGTGATGAAAGTCAAAGGAATATAAATTAAACTTACAAGGTTGTCAATGTGAGTATTCATCATCATCAAGTACCAGGCCTGCTGGCGTAGATGATCATGTCTCTCCACAATTTTTTATCTCAACAGTTATTTATCATTTCTGTTGTTGACCTTCTGCCAAGCCATTCTCTTAAGCTGTCTGTTATTTTTTTCTCTTTGCTTTCCTCTTTGTCCCTCAATTTTTCCAGTTGTTACAATATATTCCAGCTGTTCTCTTCTCATTACATGGCCAAAAAATGATGATCGTTTCTTTCTAATATTGGAAATTAGCTCTCTTTTTCCTTTGGCCTCTTGCAAAACGTTTTCATTACTCTTCTTAGCTGTCCTTGGTATTCTCAACATTACCTCTGTAAAACCACATTTCTACAGACTCAGTGATTTTTTTTTTTGTTGTCCTATTGTCCATGATTCACATCCATATGTTAAGACTGACTCTACATAACATTTAAGAACTCTTTTTTCTTGTTTTGATTGTCAAAAATGGATTGCATAGCATCTTCCTCATTTTTTGGAAAGCTGCGAGTGAATATTAAAGAACGAATATGTGTTGGTCCTGTCATGGCTGCTACGAATGTTGCTGATATTGGTGTTCCTTTGCAAGAAGTTCTCCTCAGCTGCAGAGTGACATGAAATCCTAATTATCTTTCACTAAAGAAAATCAATATTTCTGGATAAAGAGAACAATGTCTGAAGAGTTTCCACAGCTTTGGGAAAAGGACAAATTATTATATAAATATATATATATATATATATATATATATATATATATATATATATATATATATATATATATATAAACACAATCTATTTGCAAGCAATATAATTAAATAGTTATCTTTTTCATGAAATGACGGGCGTGACACAGGAAGAAAACAAGGTCAGAAGGGGACCACAGCAGAAAAAAAGATTGAGGAATGCTGCTCTAAATGTACATACAAGATAAAAGATATGATTTTAATCACGATTAAATTTGAGAATAATCTCAACACCTTTCTTCTTATTCAGGAGCGCTATCCCCTCCTATCAACTACTATAGATGCTTGTTCCAGAGGAGTGATGAAAAGATCAGTCACCATGATCTGAAGTACACAATGCCCATTCTCCTTGTTTGGGGATGCAAAGACTCGTATATTAACATTGTCACCCCCAACTTAATTGAAAAAATGGTACCAAATATTGTTGTAAAGAGACTGGCTGAAGGCAACCATTTTGTGCAGAATGATTTACCACATGAGGTGAACAAAGCTATGAGGGAATGGTTGAGTAGGCTGTAAAAAACCTGTGATAAAGAAAAGCTAAATATGTACCAACAAATGTTTTATGTGTTCAGACTTACTGATATAATGAACATTTAAAAAATGATTTAATTGTAAACTTGTATTCAATTATTTAATTTTATATGATATACACTCTTGTCGCTTCATTACTTTCTTTTGAAAGCATCTACAATTATTCCTAGCACTTGTAGCTCAATATTTAATGAGCTGAATTCCTAAGGATAAGAGTTTGGGTTCAATCTTGATCAACATTTAGGTTCTCTCAGCCATAAATGGTACCTAATTCTTCTTGGGAAACTAGGGCAGCCTGGCATGATTTGGACCACATGACCCATACAATTTTCTATTTGTCATCTAAAAATAAGGACACTAACACCATATTTAAAATATACCTATCAAAGCAAGGAGGAAGCCTTTTACTTAATTTTTTTTACAATTATATTTTGGTAGAGGAGTGTTGATATAATGATCATATAATTAAAGAGTGAAATTGTAAAGTTGTATATGCTTATTTAATTTTAAAACATAACTATTTTATGCAATAAACATTAACAGTTACATATTTCCTTTAGAATTATTCAGTGTCAATTATATTGAAATATCTTGCAGAGAGTTATTTAGTTTTTAACTTGACACCCTGAACAGAAACCTCAGATATGTGTGTGAGTGGTTGTTGAACTGTTCATTTTGAAGCAACAAAGCCTTGGCAAAGTACACAAATTTAATACAAAAAATAATTTGTTGTCTGTTACAAATTTCTTAGTTTAACTTGGTAAATACTCTAATTTTACTTTTAAACTATAACAACAATTTAATTTAGTGAAATAAACTAACATTTTTAAACTATGATAATTTTAATATTTATTTATATTTAATAATAAAGAAGATTAGCAATAGCAATACAAAAATTATACACTGTAAAGAACATTTGGCACAATTCCAGCAAGGCAGTAAAATTAAAATTACTGGAGACACATATCTTCACATTAGCAAAATATGGTTGTGAATCACGGACAATCTTGCAAACAACAAGGAAGAAAATTGATTCATTCAAAATAAGATGCTACAGAAAAATCTTTAAGATATCTTGGATAATGAAAAAGAGCAATGAAGACATTTTAAAACATTTAAAAGGACTGGCTAAACACCAATCTACAGAGGAAAGTAAAATACTATGGCTACGTCAAAAGACACAGCGGGCTGGAAAGAACAAATATGAAAGGCATGGTTCCTGGGCGACACATCAGTGGCAGACCAAGAAGAAGGTGATCTCAAGACATCAGGGAGACCTTGAACATGACAACTGAAGTGGGAGAACTGACAAGAGGCTGAGATTTTTTCATACGGGCTGTGGTAAATGCAATGTTCTGCAAAGGACATATGACCTGATGATGATGATAATAATTTAGTCTAGTTAATAATCTATTTTCTAAACTATAACAATTTAATTTTGTGACTAATTTGACTTTAGTCAAATGTAATAATTTAATTTAGTGAACAATATAACTTTATATGGGTGCCTTCAGCCTTCTTTCACTTGAAGCTTTATGGGGATGATAGAGACCCAATTTAACATTATCAAAATGGATGATTAGAGAGCAAACAAAGAAGTATCAAGCATTTACTGTTCTTGTAAAATATATTGTTTTAATATAGTAAATGGCTGTCTTCTAAAGTACTTATTCTAAAACACAAGTTTGAACCTAATGAAATTATTAAAATATCACTTTTTGAACGCTGGGACAAATCAATGGCAACAATCACATAGAGACTGCAAGAGCTATGACTCAGATGGGACAAGTAGCAAGAGCTGTGACTCAGATGGGACAAGTAGCAAGAATAGCTTGCTTTGAGATTATCTTGTTATCTGTTTTTATCACATGGCCACCACATGCACACTTTCATTTCCTGATATAGAAGATATTGTTGGATGCATGACCATTTCTCCCAGTTCTGCACATGTCCTTAATTCATTTAATATTTTCATTAGGCATTTGTTTTTGAATGTTTCTTATTTATTTTCCTTTACTTTAGTAATTTTCTAGCTTTTGTATGCATAAGTAATGGTGGATTTGAAAACTCTGAGCTTTATTTTTGTGTTTAGTTATTTTGATTACCATATTTTATCAAAGTTTCTTAATGAGGAGCGCGTGGCGGTATGGTGAAAATCACTGTTTTGCTGGTTGAAAAGCAAGCATATGTATTAGAAGCCTGCGGTAGACAGAAAAGATTTTTCTATCGGGGATGAAATAAAAATCTTGAGTCTCACGCGTCTTGACGACTGCTTGACCAAGTGCCCTTTATTTCTCTGGTCCTGTAGACAGCCCCATACATACACCATCAGATGTATATAGTAGATGTGTCATAGAATAGTTTTTTTTAGTCTCACGCAAGGTTATTACCTTAATGTATTCTTTTCATCTTCTTTTTTCACTTTCTCTTGTACCTACTTGGATGTCGAGGGAGATACAAAGTTCTGGTTCTCACCTTAATACAGTACCTTAATTAATTAATTAATTTAATTAGACAGTAAGTGTACTTTCTGAGTGACTCGATGATTATGCTCAGGAAATCAAAGGAGGCTGGACAAGAAGACAGTGGCTGGAGTCACTAAAGAACTCACACTGGTTGGAATCTGTTTTATCTTCTTTCTGGGGAGGAGTTCTGAGCACTTATGCACTGAAGTATAAAGAGGATGATCCGTCAACTAAACTGAACTAATTAGCCAGTTACATCTCAGAGATACATATTTTTTTTTTTTAATGGTTTTACTATCACGTTATGTTATATTAGGATCATTCTTAATGTAAAAAAAAAAAAAGTAAAGAGCCCCCGTCACGCAAAGTGGCATATAGGGAATATGGTGTTAAAAAAAAAAAAAAGTAAAGTACCCTCGTCACGCCAAGTGGCGGCATATAGGGAATATGGTGTTAGTGACCATAAATTTTACAGACCTTCAGCACATGATTTTTTGGGTAATGTGGTCGGTATTACACCCGTGCCGCTTTACTTTGCCAGAAAAAAATCCGGTACCCATTTAAGGCTGGGTGAACCCGGAAGCCATCAGTTTAGATCCAACCCTACCTCTTGTCCTTTTTAGTCCAGTTCACTAACCACTGAGCTATCGCAGCTCCCCATTCTTAATGTACACCGGATGAATCCATAAATGTTCCAATTTTCCTCTTTAAATATTGAGAAAACTCAGAAAAGAGCCCTGACCCACATCCATAAACTCCATAGCATGGCCTAGGATCCATTAGAGTGAGTAAATTGTGCTGCCAATTTTACCCACAAACCGGGCATTTTTGGCCTAGTCTTTTTAATTGTAAACTCCCAAGGTTTCCTTTAACATGCGCTTATACACGCATAGACCTCCTGCTATTTGCTATTGTCTGAGAGGGCCAGAAAGATCTCATTACTCAGAGATTAGGTGAGGGTAATCCATGAAGATACCATGGATTCAATTTCCATCACTTGTGGGATTTGAACCGGGACCTTCCTGTCCAGAGGCCAGCATCTTACTTCTAGACCACCTTGCCCCCATTGTCAAGAATCTTTATTAACTACAACTTAATATTTATTTCCGTTCTCTTTTAAGGCTGTAAATGCTTATTAAAAAAGTAAAGGTTCCCTCCACGCCTTGCTAGGTGTGTGGGGAAAATGGTGTTAGGGACCATATTTTTCTATGACCACAGCACATTTTTGGGGGATGTGGTCGGTATCATGCCAGGCCACCTTTACTTCCAAGAAAAATCTCTGGTACCCATTTTTAGAGGCTGGGTGAACCCCGGAGCCTTGTCAGTCCGAAAAAAAATCCGCTACTGCTGGGATCGAACCCGGACCCTTCTGGTCAGCAAGCGAGCACACTAACCACTCAGACACCGAGGCTCCAAAAAATGCTTATGCATGGCTTTTTTCCTGTTGCTTTTCTTAAGCCACAAATATTTATGTGAATAATAATAAATTATGTTTTTTGTCAATTTGATTCTACTGGTTATTGCTTCAAGAGTTTTTTGTCTTTGGTGTTTGCAATTGTGTGTTTCCACAAGGTAATTTTTACACTGAGAGTGCTTTGTCATCAATAACATGATCCACATCTTTGTTGGAGGGGATGTGAGAAATGGAAAATTAAGGCAATTTCCAGTACATTCGCCATTAGGTGTTTGGAACTAAGTTTTTAATTCACCCCTAGAAGAAATAACCTGGATGACCCTACCATGATTTGGATATACAAAGCTAGCTTCACCCACAAACCTTACACTCATCAAGAATAGTCATTTTATTACACATTAGACCCATAGTGAAGTAAGACAGTAACTATAAATAATCCAGCCCACTCCTCAGACAAGACTGCACCCACCAAGATGTTTCAGATTTTATTTAAGTAAAAAAAGTAGTCCCTTAGTGTAAAAAGCTAACAGAGATGCGAAGTGTTTGAGACCTAACAGTACTAGGGCCATCCCCACAAGGCATGAACATATCGCTCTCATACACAAAGGATGCCTGCCACACATTTCTTACCCTCATGCACACCCGCACCTATAGATGTGTGTATATTTTTTTGTATGCATGTGTATTTGCACACCTATGGGTGTGTTTGGATGTGCTTTGTGGTAATATATACGGACATATGTGTTTATTAATGTATGGTTATGTATGCATGCATTTGGGCACATCTGTATAGTGTGCACACCCATAGTTGCAGATATACACATATTTATGTGTTCACTTGGGTACATGTGTATGTATAGGTTTGTGTGCATGTATGGGTTGTATGTATATTTAGTCCTGTTGTATATCATATATATGTATTTTTTTTTCATGTGGATACACTTATTGGAATCACACTCATATATATATTTATATGAGTGTGATTCCAATAAGTGTATCCACATGAAAAAAAATACATATATATGATATACAACAGGACTAAATATACATACAACCCATACATGCATATATATATATATATATATTTTGAGTCAAGTTGGTAAAATGTATGCTCAAATATTGGAGAGAAGAGTAAGATACATAATAGAACCTCAATTAAGTAATAATCAATTCGGATTCAGAAAAGGCAAAAGCTGTACTGATGCTATATTTACTTTGAGACAACTATATGAAAAAGCAATAGAATATGACAGAAACCTAAATATAGTGTTTATAGATCAGGAAAAAGCGTTTGATCGTGTGGATAGGAACAAACTTTAGATACCTACGGGGTAGCAGGACAACTACTAGATAATATAATCAAAGTGCCGTTAGAACATCGGAAGGTCTGTCAGAATGGTTTCAGGTTACAACAGGTGTAAGATAAGGATGTGTCCTCTCACCACTCCTCTTCATCATATATATGGACAAAATAAATCAGGAAACAACGAACAATAATATAGAGGTAGAAAGTTCCAACATCAACGAGCTACTATTCACAGATGACCAATGCCTAATATATGAGGACGAAAACCTGCTACAACAGCATATAACATCTCTAGATAAAAGTTGCACAAACTACAGTATGAAAATTAACACAGCAAAAACAGAGGCTATGAGAATAAGCAAATTAAGACACCCAGTAAACATTAAGATCAAAGATAAAGAAATAAAACAAGTAGAAGAATTCAAGTATTTGGGCACAATGTTCACAGAAGATGGAAAACTAGACAGAGAAATTGACATGAGAATACAAAAACCAAATGCTGTCACATACCAGCTTTCACCATTGCTAAGACATCCAAACATTTCTATGCCAGCTAAACAACAAATGATAAATAGCATTTTCATACCAACTTTATGCTATGAAAGTCAAACATGGACCCTTTCTAATATCACAATTAAGAAAGATAAATACATGTGAGATGCGATGCTTGAGAAAAGTAACAAACAACACAAGAAGAGATAGAATACCAAATGAAACCATAAGAAAAATGGTAGGAACAAAACCCTGCCAAGAATATATAGAACAACAACTTAAATGGTTTGGCCACCTGGTCAGAATGAATCCTCACCAATCACCATCAAGGGCATTCTTCTCGAGAATGCATGGAAAAAGAGCAAGAGGAAGACACAGAAGAAGATGGATAGATGCAGTGACAGTGACATGTAACAACAAAGGAAAATCACTAATTCAGACAATTCGAGCAGCTCAAAAACG
Source organism: Megaustenia siamemsis (assembly GCA_032433765.1). Classification (NCBI taxonomy): domain Eukaryota; kingdom Metazoa; phylum Mollusca; class Gastropoda; order Stylommatophora; family Ariophantidae; genus Megaustenia; species Megaustenia siamemsis. The sequence continues at coordinate 110,572,346 of JAVIAB010000051.1, forward strand.
ACAAATGATATAAACCACGACACCTTTTAGGTATCAGTGAAAAGAGAAAAGAGGAAGAAAAAAAGATATATATATATATATATATATATATATATGTGAGTGTGTTTCTAATAATAGTAGAATCTGGGACCTAGTACCATGTCCACATATTTTTAGAACCCTTCTCTTTTACTTTATTTTATACCTGTGTCCGCCAGCCTTATCAATTTCAGTCCAGTCAGTGCCTAACCAAGCTCTGAAACACTGGAAAGTGTTTATTTTCATTTTTATATTGTTTAGCATATTATCGCCATGTAATTCGATTTCTGTGTATATCCTTATATAATTTTGTTTATTTTTTACTGTTCCAGCTGGAGGACTAGTAGGCAGAAACGTTCTACTTTTGTTTTGTTTCCCTTTCCTTGTTAGAGCTGTAATCATACCACTTTTTCCTTTTTTTTTAAAAAAGTTACAATCTTATCATCAGCTTTACAGCAGCTTCACATGCATCTTGATGCCTTAACTAGCACTAACCAAGGCATTATTTGTATTTTGTGGCAATCTTTTAGAATGGATCAAGAGGCTAGAGATTCCAATTACCACACTTCCGCTCACGTGACATCGAATCAAACAGCAAATATGAGATTGTGGATTTTATGAAGCATTAGCAAAATATTTAAAGAATGACTGACAGTAGTTGAAAATATACTTTTTATGTTTAGAGGTGTAAGATGTCAGTTTGTATCTCTCACTACAATATAATATAGACAAAACATTTTTTTATTCAAAAAGAACACATCTTGTTATCTTTAAAGAATCTCTATCACATAATCCCAAGGGAGCAACAAGTTTAATGCAACAAATAATTTTCTCAAAACATAAAATATATTAATCAGTTACATATTTAGGCAAAACATATAGCTAAAAAGTATATTAAAATACAATAAAATAGTATAACATGGAACAAAAATCACAACAACAGTAGCATCAAGCTCTTTAGTTTCTAATTTTATGTATAAATTAAATATAAAAACGCAATGGGACTACAGTTTAGGTAGCTATATTTAACATTTGGTCCATAAATCTAGGGTCTCCCAAAACCGTTTTTTGAAATGAAAACTACATCTTGAGACTAAAACTAAATCATTATCTCTTCACAGAAACGTAGCTTTACAGAGAAACATTTGAATGTATTTACAACTAGAGAGATTTATAAGAATTTTCCACATTTAGGCTTTCAGTAAGAAGAAAGTTTATTACCAACACATCAGAGGGAGGCAACAGTCATTCTTTGGCCACGTAATGAGAAGACCGGATTTGGAACATATGACAAATACAATAACTGAGGGAAGAAATGATGGAAGCAAAGAAAAGATGGAACAAACAAATGGAAACAAAGAATATATGTCACAAAGACTAAGATAATAGCACAGTGGGGCATTAACAAAAGCAGAAACAAAAAGTTGTGGAGAGACATGATCACCAGACTAGCAAGCCTGGTACTTGAAGAAGACTTATTTGTCTTTATCATTCTCTAAAGTGTCATTTTTTGAAGTCTTCTTTGGACACAACAATTGTTTCTAGTGTAAAGGTAGAGGCAAAGAAAGCATAATGTTCAAAATGACTGATTTCTGTAATTTTCACCAAGGCATTAAAATTATCAACAACATTAGATTATGAAACAAATATTGTCCTTAAATGATTGCTCAATTACTTTTTATTGCACGTGCTAAAGAAATGAAAATTATATATCAGCAAAAAAATTATGACATTTCCTTTAATGAACAGCTGAACACAGATATTTGGTGTTGCATGTCCCTATGCAACCACATAGTAAGTTAACAATACTTGAATTTGTGCTCATAAATATAAGTTTCACGTGCTGTTATGGCATTTTCAGTGCATGTAGGATTGCTGAATAATGAAAAGTTTCCTGCCTAAAGTGAGATTCTAACTACTGAAGCAGTAATGGCTTAACTCTTTCCATACGTTTCGCCACACTGTGCGCCATTCCGATTTAGGCAGTGTACGTTTCGCCGCATAGTGCGCTACGCTCAATTTTATTAGTGTGAAAGCCATCAAACCATATTCTTTTTACTTGTCTTGTATCATCTTGATATTGGTGAAATCTAATAGCTTGTTTAATTATCTAAATATTCATATATAATATGTTAGATAAATATAAATATATAGATTGATTCTTAAAACCATGAACAATTTTGTCTCTGAAATCTCTTCTGTTGCGTCGATAAAAAGCTTCCGTACAGAAAGAGTTAATGAAGCAGTAGTGGCTGAGTGACCAGAAGTGTCTGGGTTTAATTCCCAGAAATGGTACATTTTTTTTCCAGGGCTTTGAAGTTCACTTGGCTTCTGAAAATGGGTACCAGAGATTTTTTTCTAGAAAAGCAGGATGGCCTGGTACTGACCAAATAACTCATAAAATATGCTGCTGGTCTCTGAAAAAAAAAAACATATGGGCACATTTGTGAACATGGTTGGCTACTAAGCTTGGACTAGATGTCATAAGTATCAGCAATCAAACAAGGCTCAAATCAAATGGTATAGCTGAGGGAGTAGACAAGAGGTGCATTTAACCATTTTATAATCTCTGCCTGGTGCTCTTCAGTTAACCCAACTTGATAAGGAATGGATACTTTTATCCATATAAAGATATGAAGAGGGGAAGATATTAACAGAAAGAGTACAGCCCTGTTCACCTCCAAATACTGCTCCCAGTACTGTGAGGTTTAAAACTTTACTCCCCATATACATTATGTTTTACAGGACATAATTTATCTTCACCAAGTGAACTACTATACTTCTTACCATACACAATGATACCTTTGGGACTGTCCTAAGTGCTGTAAGTTTCTGCTAACAAACAACTAACACCTACTATGAAATATTAGCATAAAACAATTTTTTTTTTGGACTGATTGTGGCAAGAAATTGACATCATTGTATGTTATGCCTTGCTGGTAAAATACTGACAGCAAACAGACAATTTGTTAAAATAAAATGGTTAAAAAATTATAAGATTTAAAAAAAAAAAAAATCATGAAAGTGGAAGTCAACAAAAATATTGCAAATTAACAAAAAAACTCTCTGTAGCAAAATAAACTAAGCTTGAGAAGACTCTAAGACAAATAAATACACAACTTTTTTTGGAAGCAACATAGAAGAATAAATTTAACATTTCAACATGATAACACATAAGTTACCAGAAAAAAAAAAAAAACAATAAGAACACAGAACTGCTTCGAATATGAGGAAAAAAAAACTGACAAAACAAAAATGAACGCAAAATTCATAAAATATTTTGTAAACTCAATGAACAAATAAAGATTGAAGCCTACTCAAAATCCCATCAGTGAACAAAATATTGAAAATAATTCTCCAAATATAAAACCAAAGAAAGTGGCCTACAGCTACAAGAAGGTGTGCCAAATGAAAATGTTTAAACAAAATACATAATGAACAACAGATCAGATTGTGTGTAACCAGTGAGCCTTAATTATACATTATTTATGTCAACAGTTGGTGTGTATGCCTCATCATAATGTCAATTCTACCTATGTTGACTTAAATGCAAAACGCATACTGTGACAGGACCACTTGTTTTATATATATATATAACATATACGATAGCATCATCGATGATAACTGTGTGTAATAACTGTGTGTGCATACGATAATCCGACGACTAATTGTGTGTTTATATGTTCGGTTGGAGTCAAAAACGATGTCCTAACATCATCAAGCGCTATAAATATTACAACTATGATGATCATCATTTTCGGGGGGACGTGAACTTCCAGTCAATATGGTGGATAGGCGGAAAGAACCATTGAAGGCTATGTCTGAAAAGTGTTCCTTGTTGCAGTTTCCTCATATTCCAAGTCCGGCTTGTTGCAGGAGCTACTGAGTTAAGTGCTCTGTGCACACCGTGAGCTGTGTGTCTCATCCATTTTGATCATGTTTCGATATTCCAATTGTTTCTCGACAAATGATGCTATCGTATGACAGGGAACAGTTGGCTGTGTTCACTTTCTGCGCGGTTTTGCCTTATGTCTTTTGGCGTGTGCTGAGACTACTGCGATGGGGACTACAGTTACCTTTCTTTGTTTGGGAGATGAGTTAGTAATTCGGATGATTCCACTGGCACGGGCGGTTGAGAAATTATGGATTTTGATTCGTTTGCAGTGATACCGAGGCCTTTCATAACCAATATATATATATACACTTGTTATATTTAGTGGAATGAAATTATATTTCACGCACACATGTGTTGGGGATTTCTGGTCAATGTGGCGGATAGGTGGAAGGAACCGTTGAGGGCACTGTCTGAAAAGTATTCCTTGTTGCAGTTTCCTCGTATTCCAAGTCCAGCTTGCTGCCAGAGCTACTGAGTTTAGTGCTCTGTGCACATCTTGTTTTTCATCTGGATGGTGTTTCTATATTCAGATTGCTTACAATGAATTGTATGATGGACAGTTCAGCTGCGTTCACTTTCGGTACTGATACGCCTTATGTCTTTTGACATGTGCTGTATTTGCTATGATGGAGACTGCAGCTGCCTTTCTCTTTGGATATTCGATGAGATGTTAATTCAGATGATTCCATTGGCATGGGCAGTTGAGCAATTATGGATTTTCATTCACTTTCAGTGATACCGGGACCTTCAAGTAACTATAACATATGTGTGCATGCATATACATACATTTTGCTATAAGACATAGTTTACATATCACATGTTTAACATTATGCATGCCTAAACATGTTGTTAAGTACAGTGTATACTTAGCCATATTACTTGCATGCCCAATCTTTGAGATTAGAATCACATGGAATTATTTTCTGAACACAAATTCTCCTTCAACAGCATGTAAGCATGGATATGTTCTTAACTCTTTCTAGACCATTCTCTTGTACATCAGATCACATGGCAGTGTTGAAGTTTTGTTTTTGTGAAGCACTAATTTATGCTTTGTATTAACAATACTCTACTGTATATTATTATATTAATAGTATAGTATTATATTAATAGTATAGTATTATATTAATAGTATAGTATTATATTAATGGATACAAGGAGACCATTTGGAGGACCTCGACTTTGCTGATGACATAGTCCTCATCAGCAGTCAGATAAAAATGATGCAGGAAAACACAAATGAACTATCAGCAATAGCCAGCAAAATGGGGCTTGAGATAAATCATGAAAAGACTAAAGTCATGAAAAGTTTAATTCCAACAGATGACAAAATATACATGGAAAACAAACCAGTAGAAGAGATCGATCACTTTATCTATCTTGGAAGTCATATTGATCGAGAAGGGGATACAAGTAAAGAAATTAGAATCAGAATAGCTAAAGCAGCAATGTCTTTCAGAAGCATTGAAAAGTTGTGGAAATCAAAACTCATCAGCACAAACACAAAACTTAGGCTATTCAAATCAAATGTACTATCAACCCTTACGTATGCATGTGAAAGCTGGAAAACAAAAAGAGATATAGAAACAAAGTTGAACGCACTCGAAAATAAATGTCTAAGGAAAATACTTGGTATAGCGTGGAACAAATTCAAAACAAACAAGGAAATTAGAGAAATCGCCAACCAACTCCTAATATCTTCAGTAATAAAGAAAAGACAGTAGTCATATGTTGGACATGTGATGAGAAGAGATAATAACCGAATAGCAAAGCAAATCCTCATGTGGGAAACAACAGGTAAGAGAAAAAGAGGAAGACCCAGAGAGACACTGAGAAGAACATTGATGAGAGAGGCAAGAACAACAGGATTCGGCTCCCTCAATGAGATAGAGCTGCTTGCACAGAACAGAGACAAATGGCGAGATTTGATAAAATATCTTTAAAAGAAAACTGCCAGAACAAAAATTCAGATATGAGAAGGTGTATCTTGGTCTACGCCCTATGGGCCGGCAACGGCTCGAAAGGTCAATAGATAGATAGATAGATTATATTAATAGTATAGTATTATATTAATAATACTCTACTGCTAAACCTATGATAAATCTAATTCGTACTTCTGATAGACACGACATTGTTTTTTGTAATTTCAATATCGATCAATGTGGATTTTTATTTTCATCTTATATTTACTTTGAATCTGAAGTCACAGGCAAAAATGTTAATAAAATTACATTTTTATGAACATTTTTTTTTCTTCTTCTACCTTTCAACTCCCTGAGGAGCATAGGTCTTCAACAAACACTTTCCAAGCCATTCTGTTTCTTGCCATTCTTTTAAGATCATTCCATGTCTTCCCCATTATCTTCATCTCAGCTTCCACCTGTCTTCTCCATAAATATTTTGGTCTTCCTCTTTGTCTCTTCCCCTGGGGATTCCAAAAAATAGCCTGCCGGGTAATGCTCTCAGTTGGCTTCCGCAGTGTGTTTTATCCAGCCAGCACCATCGTCTTTCTTATATCTCTTTGTCCACTGGTATTTGACTACTTTCCATAATTCTACATTAGTGATTTTGTTCTGCCATTTCCATCCTTTTATTCTGCGAAAGCATTCATTAATGAAGGTCTGTATCTTCATGATTGTCAATTTTGTTGTTCTCCGTGTTTCACAACCAAATAAAAGGACTTATTTAACATTGGAGTTAAACATTTTTATTTGTTTGTATTTAACCTAATTTCTTTCGATTTCCATATGTTTCCTAGTACAACGAAGGCTCCTCTTACTTTTTGTATCCTTATTTTAGTATCATTCTCTGTTCCTCCTTCTTTGTTTATATTACCAACCATGGTGAGTAGGCAAGTTACAATTTTTATAAATTTAAAACTATCAGCCCATTAACAAAATAAAAAACATACTTACTCCTTCAAATAATAACATATGAAAAATTTAGCAATATTTTAATTTTTTGTATCGCATCCATTTTCCTTTCCATATATAACATGTACAATATTTATTTATGTTATCATGTGAAGTGGTAAAATAAAAAAGGCATGCGATGAAATTTTTCTGAAACTAAATATTAATTTGGTCCAAACAAAAAAAATTAAACCGAGAAAGAGTTAAGTACAGGGTTTATCTAGTCATATTATCTATAAATTCAACCTTTGAGGTTAGAAATCATACAGAATTATTTTCCTAACACAAATTGTTTTTCAACTTCTGGTGTACTTCTGCTAAAAAGTGTTAAGATGACACAACTTGCATCTCCACAAAAAATATATGCACATCAATTTTGTTACAAAAATTAATTTCAGCAATCAAACATAAGAGTGTATGTATGATTGCTAGTTTTCTGAAAATTTTATTTCATATACAGCACTGACCACAAGAACTGCCACTGAGCTCATTTATTTTATATTTCAGACCGGCCTACAATTCTCTGGGGATGGGGGCCTCGGTAGCCTAGTTGGGAAAACCATCCGACTGGACTACCGAAGTTCGGACAACCTGTGTTCAATTTCCGCTGGGAGCAGTGTGAATTGTACTCGTGGTTGTAAAAAAAAATACCCCCACAGTCGACCCAGCCATTGGCAGAAATGGGTACCAGGGTATTACTCTGGGAAGGTAAGGAATGTCGCTTGGCATCGAGAGTTTCGATGCTTGAAGCGACACTACCCAGAAATCTCTGAACAGTTCTGGATAGGCGGCCGAGCACATATGGGTGAAAACTCACGTGCTAAGATGCCGGTTCAAGTCTCGTACTTTACCTTACCTTTACTCTCTCTTGGGATTTTGGTAATATATTTTTTTTATTGTTGATTCTGTTAGTACCCAAATATAAATGTTTTTTTCTTGAGAAGAAAGCTCTAAATAAATGTGTTCAACAATTAACATGCATATATTGTGTATTGTAGCCTGGGTTGACTTTTACATACTATTTTAGAATTACATGCCAAAATAATGACAAAGAGCTTCTATTGCAGGATTATTTTTTTTCTTTTGGGTTAAATAGGTGTGCGTACGTGCATGCATATGTGTGTGTGTGTTTACCCATAAATTTTCATTATCAATGATGACTACCTCTGCCCTTAATCTAAATATTTACTTTTCATTTTGTTCAAAATGGCATAATATCAAGAATTACTGTAACTGATCTTTAAGACTAAATGCTGAATTTTTTAAAATTCTGACAATGATATATTTTATTAGTACTGAAATATTGGGTGCAGCTATGTTTCTTTTGGCAGTATGCTTCATAAAGATTTCAATCATACTGCTGTAGAACACAATTAGCTTAACATAATTTTCGATGTACGGGTTTTCGTTATTTTACATAGACGTTCAAAAATGCAATAACAACATAGTTAATAACATAAAATATGTATAATAATAACTTTATATGTATATAAATGCCGTAATGAAAAAAATTCATGTGTAGAATGTTAATGCAGTGAAACAAAAAAAAAAACATAAACTACAGTTTAACCATAGATTATAATACTGAAGTAAAAGCTACCACATCAAAACACAAATTCCTCAAAATTTGACAACTTTCTGTTTTAAAACATTACCCCGCTCCATGTACCTTCCTAATTATCACTTTTGGTGACCCCTGAGTGTTTAACGTTTACATTGCTGTTGGATATATTTTTCTTTAGACTGTGAGATACATCATTTAGTATGAAAAAAAATCACCAATTTTAACAACCGCTTGGGACTCTGGAAATGCAGCGAATAACACTATGCAGTCACCAAACATACTGACAGAATTAAGTGACTGTACCGACAGACACTGTAACATCCAGTCCAGTCCGTGAGGTGAAACAGCTGATAAATCAACCTGAGTCAGGAATTTTTAGTCCCCATGTTTCGCTTAGTGTGAACACCAGGGGCTGTGTCAAGAGTTCAAACAAATTACTATTTTTAGAGCACCTAATGTTACATTTAAGTGGTACTACGGTGCCGTAACTGGGAGAGTTACAGACAAATAGGTATCGTTAATCTAGGGTTAAAAAAAAAAGGTTCAATAACTTAATTTCTGTTTACTGGTCTTTTTATTGTCTATCAAATGTGAAATGATAAAGATCTAAACCACACATTTCTGCTTCTCTAGAATAGGATGTTCAAAGAGTTTCATATATGGGCCTCACATTCTTCTGCTGAGTTCACCTCATGTGGGTACCATCAGTATTGTGTTGTGGGATACAGAAAGCTGCTCATTTTAGCTCAACACATTCTATTACAGCCCATCATTTTTGGGGTACAATGTTGGTTTCCTTTATTGATCCCTACTCATTTGACCAAACAAGTTAGTCTGTTTCCTGAGTAGTGACCAGGTGAAGGGTTAAGATCTTCATCATTGTTATTGAGTTATTTTCAGGTCAACATTACTGCACTCTAAACATGTCCATAGGTGTTAAGATCCCCTCCTCAGCAAATCCTGCAGTGTCCAGTGACTGACAACTCCAGTTCTGTGTTGGTTGATAAGTCTTTTTATATGTCCATTAAGTTTCTCATTTCTGGCTGTGCCCATCTTAACTCCCATCTCATTCATCCAAAGGAGTGACATAGATTCATGGTTGTTGAAGTCTTGTGCCCTTCCCACATCTTAGAGTGCATTGATGATGTCCACCTGATCCATTGGTTGACCATCTTCAATGGCAGCGCAACTAGCCAATCTGTCTGCTCCTTCAGTTCCCTGTACTCCTGCATTTCCAGGGACGTCGACAAAGGTGACCCTACGTATTTTGTAGACAACACATGCAGAGATGCGATGCCTGATGCAGAAAATATTTTTATACAATCCAATATTACAGAGTTTTCAAAATATTATTTCATTGTAAATGAAAAAAAAATCAGCCTATCATTTAATGAAACGTCATTATTTCAAATGGGTGTGAATTTTATATAAAATAACTAACGACAGAACAAAAATATAATTATTATAACCAGTTGTAACTGTTCTGCAAGTTAAAAAATATATTTAAAAATAATCACATTTTGAAGCAACGGAAGGGCTGAGCAATTCTGCAGATTTGTTAAAACAAAATTAACACATTGTATTGTTGCAAGTTTTGGAAAATATTTGGAAGTGATGTGATCCATTCCGAAATAATAAATGCATATACAGATAATTTTAAGGGGGAAAAAAATAGAACAAACAACAAATAATACTTTTTTATATTAACAAAATAAACAACAAAATAAATGTCGAAAAAAAATGATAATCAAATAAATGCACAAGGAAAGTAAGCAGTGAAAACAAATAAAAACACAACGAACATAACATTATGTGAAATTCTGGAATAAAAGAAAATTGCAAATCTTAGAAGGTGTTAATCTGGGATGAGATAAAACTGAACATAAACCATTGGCTATCTTTCAACAAGAAATTGGGGATGGTAAGTCTATTGATTTAACAAATCTCACAAAAATGGTTGAAGAAATCTCATGCGCATGGCATATGTCTATAGAAATTTTACATCAAACAATGAACTACATCACAACACATAATTAAATCAACAACAGGAATTACAGGAAGATATAAAGAACATTATATTTTATGAACGAAAATTAAAAACAATAAAAAAACACAAATAAAATTAAAATTAATATTCCAGCTATGTCTGCTTTGACTTTTCTACTATCCCGAAATAAGGAAGGTCGGTTGGGCAATATTTTCTTTCTTCTTAGCATTTACCTGTTAAGTGGGTGTGGATGGGTTGTATCACTAGTTTACAGCAAAGCCATGATATTTGTGCCTTCAGGTCTGACACATCTCTCTTCAGCATGAGTAGATTTGCTTAACGATTTTTGTCCAGGTAGCAGACAACATTCTTGTCCAGGCAGCAGACATTTTTGTCCAGGCAGCAAACACTTTTGACCAGACAAGACATTTTTTGTCCAGGCAACAGACATTCTTGTCCAGGCAGCAGACATTTTTGTCCAGGTAGCAGACAACATTCTTGTCCAGGCAGCAGACATTTTTGTCCAGGCAGCAGACATTTTTGTCCAGGCAGCAGACAACATTCTTGTCCAGGCAGCAGACAACATTCTTGTCCAGGTGGCAGACAACATTCTTGTCCAGGCAGCAGACATTTTTGTCCACGCAGCAGACATTTTTGTCCAGGTAGCAGACAACATTCTTGTCCAGGCAGCAGACATTTTTGTCCAGGCAGCAGACATTTTTGTCCAGGTAGCAGACATTTTGTCCAGGTAGCAAACACTTTTGTCCAGACCACAGACATTTTTTGTCCAAGCAACAGACATTTGTTGTCCAGACCACAGACATTTTTTGTCTAAGCAACAGACATTTTTATCCAGGCAGTAGATACTTTTGTCCAGGCAACAGACATTTTTATCCAGGCAGTAGACACTTTTGTCCAGGCAACATACATTTTTATCCAGGCAGCAGACACTTTTGTCCAGGCAACAGACATTTTTATCCAGGCAGTAGACACTTTTGTCCAGGCAACAGACATTTTTTGTCCAGGCAGCAAACACTTTTGTCCAGACAAGACAATTTTTGTTCAGACCACAGACATTTTTTGTCCAGGCAACAGACATTTTTATCCAGGCAGTAGACACTTTTGTCCAGACAACAGACATTTTTTGTCCAGGCAGCAGACATTTTTTGTCCAGGCAGCAGACACTTTTGTCCAGACAACAGACATTTTTTATCCAGGCAGCAGACATTTGTGTCCAGACATTTTTATCCAGGCAGCAGACATTTTTGTCCAGACAGCAGATACTTTTGTCCAGACAACAGACATTTTTTATCCAGGCAGCAGACATTTCTGTCCAGACAACAGACATTTTTATCCAGGCAGCAGATATTTTTGTCCAGACAACAGACATTTTTATCCAGGCAGCAAACATCTTTGTCTAGACAGCAGACATTTTTGGCCTATAATTTTTTTCTGACAAAGTTTCTTTCAAATACGCAAGTACACATGCAACCTCCTGTTTTTCACCATTTTCTGAGAGAGTTATGTACAGAATTTCCCTACCGAGATCCCAGGGACGAGAGTAAGATCACAAGAAAACCCTGGATCTGAAGTGAAAAATTTTCATCTCTTGTGATGAGATTAGAACCTGGAATCTTCTTGTCCTGTCAGTCTGAATAGTGTCTTTCTTAATTTGACAAGAGAAATCAATGACTTAATTTCTGTTCTGTTATTTAATATTTAATTTATTTTTGAAAATTTTCTACATTTTCTTTTAGAAATTAACTAATGGAAGGAAAATATATTATTAAAATTGAAAGCATGTGCACAAAAGAAAAAAAAACCATGTATATATCATGAAAATCTAATGCCATATATGATGGAAATGTAATATTTGTGCTTGATGAATATATGAATCATGAAAATATAATATTTGTGCTAATTCTCTCATGGAAATCTGACATTTTATTGCTGGTTTAATGCCCCAAGATGGTTTGTATATTCATGCCATGACCAAATAATTAAAAAACATAATTAACAACAATGAATTATAAACATGGTTCATGATTTTAAATGAATCAAACCTTTTTATGCCAATATGGCAACTTGTTACAAGATGAATCACCATCAATACCAGCTGTTAAGTAATTAATTTATAACAAAGTGTATTTTTTGAATAGTTTGAAAAATGTCAAATAAATTCATGCTGCTATCAAAATTTTGACTGCGAAAAATGAGAAAACATTAAACCTGTGGCTGAAATAGCATCTCCTAAGCCAACAGTTTTAGAAGGATTTTTGCATATCAACACAGGACTGAACACAAACAGGTAGCCATCCTTCTGCCAGGATAAAACAGGATTGTTCCCATTAAACTCTCTCTCATTGTCCCCTGAGAAGAGCTTAAATGTTAGAGGAATCTTAAGCTCCACAAGGTCTTCATTGAGATTAGGGACATCACATGCCTGCAGCCCTGCCACTTGAGTACCTGCAGCAGTTGCTTGTGCAACATTAGACCACTCAGATTCCAACACTGCCACAATATGGTATGTTAATGAATGGAAATGTATACGAGTCAGTCTAGCATTAGGGTTACTTGAAGACCGGCCATAACTTTTTAAGAACCAAAGCATAATATCAGAAATTTTATGAATCTCAGGTTGACCATGGTCATCGTGATCAAAGTGTTCATGGTGAGGCCCATCTGATGCTTTAGATGAAAACACAAGCTCTTGTTCATTCAGGCCAAGAGAGTTTACATTTGATGCAATCTGAAAAGTAATATAAGGGGAAGAAATGTAATCAGGTTCATATGTTTTAAAACATAACAATTCTATTAAACCACAGAGAAAAAATACATTTTTGTGACAGACTCATTAAACTGCTTTAACACTGAACTGTCATTATGTCTACATAACTAAAGATTAATGAATTTTAAATCTTATCAAAAGTGATTAGTTCCTAAATAAAAAATATGTTCACTTTTCTCTTTCTCCCCTCACTTAGCATATACACATCTGGCAAAGGTGTCATTACGTTTCTCATTCATAAAGAAGCAATGTTTTCCTCTTTTCAATGATGTATAATACAGTGGTCACTGCTCTTGTTTGTTATCATTAAAACCTCATCAAGTGAGTGGTGTGGGGGGGGAAAAATGTGCAAAAAACAGACATGCCACAGAGTGTTAAACTACTTGATAAGAAAGGAGTTATGGGGGTGCAACCATTTTGTTACAGTCTTCCTAAGAATCAACAAATACAAAACATCAACAGCCAAATCAACTTATTAAAAAAATATGAGAGAAATAATCAACAGATCATGAGTTCTCTTTATTTAAAATTTGTATCCACAATAACTGCAGCTAGGTTCTGTCACATTGTAATCATTAACCCTAGATTATAATGTAAACATTACTGCTTCTAAATACATTTTATTTTTATTTTACAGTTTCCCTCCCTCTTTATACCTTCCTAATTATCCCTAACGGTGGCCCCAGAGTGTTTGATTTCTTTGTTTGATGTTGAATTTTTTTTCAACAATCGCGTAGTAAAAATTACTAAATATCTATCTATCTATTGACCTTTCGAGCCATAGCCAGCCCATAGGGCATAAACCCAGATACTCTTTCTCTTATCTAAATTTTTATTCTAACAGTTTTCAATCCTTCTAAAGATATTTTTATCAAATCTCGCCATTTGTCTCTGTTCTGTGCAAGCAACTATATCTCATTGAGGGAGCCGATTCCTGCTGCTCTTGCCTCTCTGATCAATGTTCTTCTCAGTGTCTCTCTGGGTCGGCCTCTTATCCACTTACCTGTTGTTTCCCACGTGAGGTCTTGCTTTGTTATTCAGTTATTATCTCTCCTCATCACATGACCTACATATATGACCATCATCTTTTCTTGATTACTGAAGATAATAGGGGTTGATTGGCTATTTCTCTAATTTCCTCGTTTGTTTTTAATTCGTTATAGTCAAAAAATTACTACAGCATCATAAAAGACACACAGCTTTTATTTAAAATTCTGCCAATTTTTAAGAAATGTTATTTTTCCCTTTTTTTTCTCAAGACGTGGGAAATCTCTTTGGCCATTGGTGTTGACATCAAAGAAACATTTGTAACATGGGATAGTCTGCAAACATACGGGCTGATTTTACAATTTAAGGCCACTGCATGAATAGACAATGGAAAATGGGGGAGTGGGGGAATATGGTCACGTTTTTGTCTAAAAATCAACCGTTAAGCAGGAAATGATTACAGCATCGGATCTCCTTGTCTCATCTTGGGTAAACACACTGCTATGTAGCAAAAGTTCAAAGAAAATTTGATTTTCCAAAATCGAAATGTTACATTTAAGTGGTAGTCATTTTTACTATGGTATCATAAACAAGTGAGTCACACATGGGAGTCACAATTAAGGGTTAAACTTAAAATATTAAACAATGTTATTTCTTACATATGTAGAACACTCCCTGTAATAGCAATATCTCTCTCTCTCTCTCTGCGATCAGGACTCAATCAGAGTAGGGTTCCAGACTCTCACATGAAGACAGCTGTCTGCTTAAGTGAATTGATTGACCCCACAGACAGAACACCATAATTAGTCTGTTAGATCCACTCTGATTGAATAGCTGTTAAAACGTTGCACTGTGTTACTGCGCCAGTGGCCCAGTGCATCCGATTTCAGCCAGCATTTTATTCAGGTTTGCTTTCCTTAGCCTTTGATTGTCCCCAATCTTCCTGCAAGGCAGCAGATTGTCTTTTCTGTAGGAGGATTCTGCCCTTAGATGGTCGGCCCTCCCAGGTTAACAAGCATATCAATATTATATCAATATAATACAACAACTATAATACTCCCTGTCACAATGATCCACAATACAACAACTATACAAATATTACCTTGTATATTATTTGTCTGACAAACTCCTTATCTGCCATACTGGCAAGTTCCAAATGAATCGGAACAGAAGTTGGGACTTCCTGAAGCAAAGAGACTGCTGTGTCAAGTCGCTGTTGAAAAAATTCTGGGCCTTGACTATCCAAAATCTGGAAACCTGATATAGCAAAAAGGCAACAAAACATTAAAGAAAACAAAAATGCATTAATTATCTATCCCTCTGATGAAAATCCAATATGCAATCATATTTTAATTAATGCTGCGATTAACATTATATTCTATAATGAGCCCAGATCGCATCTCATGAATTTGTAACGAAATTAAAAAGACCATAATCTGCCTACCACATGTAGATTGCATGTGATCTTTATTACCCAAGCCATAGTGAAATCAAACCAGAAATGATCACTCTGCAGCTTAACTTCAGTACCACATGTTTTATATTAATACACCTATGTCCTTACTGCAACAGACACTTTGGATTACCTCATCACCCATATCAGAAGTACAGTCAAAGCATTTTAAAATAGTTTTTCATTAAAGTGAGAGAAATGTTTCACTCATTTGAGTTATAATTTTTATTTATCACAGCACTAGTAAATTAAGCCTCATGCATAATTCTGAAGACTTTAACAAAAATCTCACCACTTTATAAAGAGTGTAAATCAATATCCTAAACGATAAATGAAACTCATATTGTTGTGTTCATTAATATAAAATATGCTATCTGATACATCAAGCAAATACACCAAACATTAAGTAAGTAATGTCTTCAGTCCTTTAAAATACCTTTTACTCTTCATTCAAAATAAAATTAGAATCTGCTGATATTGTAACTCATATACTGGAACAACCTACAGTATATCATTACATTTGTAATGTAACAAAACATACTTTTATTTAAATGTTCCCTACCATGTGTAACGGGGTAACTGATTTTATATTATAATTTCCTCCACTCGATTTTATTGAAATTAATCTCACTAATTGTAGAAGCATGAACAAGAACAATAAATAGTGTTCCACAAAACAATATCCAATAGTTTGAACTGCATACAACAGAATGCATTCAAATTATGAGAACCTCTTGAAACTGTTCAAACTTTGGCCCACAGACACTGATTGGTGGGCTATCTGAATCTTCTTTTTCTTACCGTTTATCTTTTAATTTGGAGTGGAAGCATTGTGTTGCTAGTTTACAGCATAGCCACCATACACCTTACAGCCTAACACATCTGTCTTCACCAAGGATGGCCAGATTTTCTAACAAATTTTTGCCAGAACAGCGGCCATTTTTTTGTCTGCTCTTTTTTACTTTAAACTGGCAAGGGTTCTTTAGCATTCGTGAATGCACATGGAACCTCCCGTTTTTTTGCTGCTTTTCAAGAGGGTTAGATGTCGGGTCTCACTATCCACAGATCGAGGGAGTGTAAAGCCATGAAAAAGCCACAGGTTTGATTTATGAAAAATTCCCACTACAAGTGGTGGGAATCAAACCTAGGACCTTCCTGTCCAAAGGCTGACACGTTATCTCTAGACCACTCAGTTCCCTTACCCTCCCTGACTATCTGAATAAACTCTACTGGAAGACATCAGTTGTAGAACCTCAGCCAAAGTCATGAAATTATCAGGCTAAAGTTTGTACACTGTACGACAAAATAGTCCAAGCACATATGCATGTCTCTTTTTGTACGTGCCTGCTGGGCAACTTTATTAACATAGTGAAGATCATAGAAGAGACACAGAAACTGCAAGTTTGAATAGAAGCTTGACAAGCTTTATTCATCTAATCAGTAAAAGAGCTTCTTATTCTTCTTCAGTAATCAACTTTTGCTATCCATCAAGGTTGCCAAGGATCACAAACCGAACAGCGAGCCTGTCATAATAAAGTATTTTTCTGTGGGTCAAACTTTTAATTTCCTGACTGTTGAGGGTGGTAATTGATTGAGATTTGTTTTATAAGAAGGATGCTAAAACGTACCATGGATGGCCAAAAAAATGTATATAGAAGGTACTAAAAGAGGCAGATGAAAATAACTAGATTATAAAACAAATTAGGGAAAGGGTAGTCCAGATTTATAGGGCATGTGTGGAGAAGAGACGGGTTGGAATATTTAATAGAAAAAATAGAAGGTTGGAACGGTGGAGGTAGATAAAGAGAGATGATGGTTTGTTGACATGAAATAGAAAAATATCAGGGATGGAATTGTTGCGCAGTGCACAAGATTAAGGGTTATGAAGAGTCATTATATCCAAATCCTCTCAGTATGTACCATGAATGATTGAAGTAGGGTTGTGCAATCTTGTATCATGAATGAAGTAGGGTTGTGCAGCCTTGTATCATGAATGAAGTAGGGTTGTGCAGCCTTGTATCATGAATGAAGTAGGGTTGTACAGTCTTGTATCATGAATGAAGTAGGGTTGTGCAATCTTGTATCATGAATGAAGTAGGGTTGTACAGTCTTGTATCATGAATGAAGTAGGGTTGTACAGTCTTGTATCATGAATGAAGTAGGGTTGTACAGTCTTGTATCATGAATGAAGTAGGATTGTACAGTCTTGTAATTCATTCTTAGAAGCCTACTTTGGGTGCTCCACAGTCACAAATGGTAGAGTGTCTGGCACCTATTTTATGAAGCAGTTCTCTGATGTCACTGTGTCATGTTCTGAGATTGAAGAACTTGATCAGCTCGTATCTTTTGAATCATTCATAATGTCTTATTCTGACTTGTACTTTCTAACTGGTTCACTCTATTTCATGTTCATGCCTTGTTTTAAATACATTTTACTCTCATGAAGACCTGGGATTGGTTGGGCTGTCGAAGGTGTTCTTTTGTCCTTGCAAGTTTGTCCGTCTTTCTATTTTCAGGGTATATAATAACTAACAGAAAAGTAAAGATTGTGTGCAGAACTATAATAATGAGCATAACAAAATAACGTACATTACTAACCTGAAAGAATAATTAGATCTGGCTGGAATGTCTTTATACTTTCAAAAAATGGTTCAAGCATGACAATCTTGGCATTTGACATGTCATGGCTGGTAATAAACCTATTTGCTACTGGAGAAGATGAACTTCCCCACTGCTCGCCAACTTTGTATTCCATAATTAAGTGAACTTCATCCTGGGGAATGTGACATGTTGGTGGTATCTCTACAGTTACAGGCATCAGACTCCGCAGAAGAGGTCCCACTGGTCCAACAAAGTGAATCTGAGAGGAATTAAATCAATAGTTCTACATTTCCTTTCTAGAGAAACAAAGAGTTTTCAACTTTTTAAATCAAAGAAACAAATATTTCAGCCTATAGTTGCTAAATAAACACATATTTCAGCCTATAGTTGCTAAATAAACACATATTTCAGCCTAAAGTTGCTAAAGAAACAAATATTTCTACCTTTCCTTATCAGAGAAATACATAGTCATATCAATCCTCATTATAAACAAAAAAGTCTTCTACATATCCTTGTTAAGGAAACAAATAGTTCTATTCTTATTAAATAAAAAAAAACTATTAAGCATAAACCTACTATGAAAACAAATATTTCTACTTTCCTTTGTCAGGGAAATACAAGCTCTCTCAATCCTCATAACAAAACAAACAGTTCTGCCTTTCCATGTTAGGACAAAACTAATTGTTACCAAGAACACATAAATAACACATTTCCCTAAATCTAAATTAACAAATCAAGGTCTTGACACCAAAGTTCAGCAACATATTTTATAAACCCAGATTTGGAAATAATTTTTGCCTCAGTGGTTAATGCTCAGAAAACGCTAGATACATGGTCTAGTCTTACAACATATACAGGTAAGAGCAAGACAAATTCTGGCTCTTTGAGGTGGACCTCAGAGAAACAGTGGGCCACAGATCTGAACTTGAAGGCAAAGGTGTCTCACAAAGTTGTCAGCAACCCACAGTTGATGGCTTGTGCCAGGATCGGTGAACCAGAACCATCCAGACCCTGCTCCACCTCTCCGTGGTGCCTCTAGAAACAGACTATCCTGTCTAGTCTGGCTAAGTGAGTAGGGATCGAAGAGGGACGACAACCCGGTACTCAAAAATGTTGGTTTGAAGTTGGATGTGTTGGGGCGAAAGGCGCAGTCACACAGTTATACTGTATTTATACTGTATGATATCACAGTTATACTGTATTTATACTGTATGATATCACAGTTATACTGTATTTATAATGTACAATATCATAGTTATACTGTATTTATACTGTATGATATCACAGTTATAGTGAATTTATACTGTACGATATCACAGTTATAGTGAATTTATACTGTACGATATCACAGTTATACTGTATTTATACTGTACGATATCACAGTTATACTGTATTTATACTGTACGATATCACAGTTATACTGTATTTATACTGTACGATATCACAGTTATACTGTATATATACTGTATGATATCACAGTTATACTGTATATATACTGTACAATATCACAGTTATACTGCAAACCATAGCACAACGCAGACGTGCCCACTTATCGTCCTTTTGAGGCAGATGATGAAGAGGTGTATTCCTTTAGTCATCGGACGAAAACAAGCAAGCAAGATCTGAACTTGAGATCTAAAAATTCTCAACAGTGGTGAACAATGAAGAAACAATTAAACAAATCATCTGTCCAGAAATATTCTAACAAACAAAAAAAAAGTGTGACAAACATATTTTTTTTTTACTCAGAACAAATATTGATCTTAAACTTCAGACAAGTCTTGCTCAAGTTAGCTGTTTTTGAAAGTTTGTTATTTACTTTTGATCTCTTTTGAAATTGATTTTAATACATTATTTTTGCTGCTATTTCAGCTGCTTATTTTCAAATTTACCATACTTTGTTCTTATGTTCTGTGTTGGTCTGCCCTGCTCTTGATAATGATACCTGTTAATACGTTTGTGTGCTCTATTGTTAATATGTCGTTATTACACCAGTCAGTTTTGCTGCCGCCCAATGGCGATAGGTATAAAGATAACAGAACTGCAATAAAGTTAACAAAATGGAAAATATACAATATAATAAAGAAATGTATAGTTACAGCTATGTGGTGTAGAAACATGACACAAGATGGCACCAATGTGCAGCTGCAAAGTTGGTTCAGTTTTGTATTACTTCCTAAAACAACAAAGTCATAATCATAGATTTATTGATTTATATTTGTCCCCATACACTGCCTGATTGGCATATCTCATTACACTTCTTGATTGATTTCCCCCTAGCTACACCTCACCCTTATGCAACTAAAGTGTACAGAGAATCTCAGCTTCTAAACTTATGTTATTTTCCCTGAGTTGGTAACTATGTTTTTCTTTTTTTCACATTACCAGAATGGTAAAATGATAGAAGCCAAAGCTGACAAAACTATAAACAAGCATTTTTTTACTACAGGAATTAGTGACCATATTTGTGGGTATTTGACATTCTGCTTTATCAGAATACTCTATCTTCATAAATCTGTTTACAAATTAAATATTTTTCTAAATGTTTCAAGCAACATCAGTTAGTAGGATCTACAACAGAGGTTTGACTGGCAACTGGTTACAGAACAGCTTCAATGAGATTGACCTAACTATAAAAAGTTGCCTTCAAGAACAATAACTTCTAGCTGAAAACATAATAGAAAGAAGGAAAAAGTGATGATCTCACATGCCACACACACTATTTGACATTTATTGTGACAGTCTAAAAACATCAAATGTTCTGCCAGTTCCTCTTAGAGCCAGAATTGTAGATGGTTGAATTAAAAAGTGTATTTTATTTTTTTAATTTTCAATTATCTGTTATCTTCTTCTACTTTTCAGCTCCCTGTGGAGCATAGGTCCTCAACAAACAATTTCCAAGTCGTTCTGTTTCTTGCCATTCTTTTAAGATCATTCTATGTCTTCCACATCATCATCATCTCTGCTTCTATCTGTCTTCTCCAAGAATTCTTTGGTCCTCCTCTTTTGTCTTTTTCTCTGGGGATTCCAAAAAAGGGCCTGTTGTGTAATACTCTCAGTTGGCTTCCGCAGTGTGTGTCCTATCCAGCGCCATCGTCTTCACTGTATCTCTTTATCCACCGGTATTTGACTGGTACATTTCCATAATTCTAATGATCTTTTATATGAACTTATTTTTCTTCTAAAGTACAGGCATTGAAATCACTAAACCCAAAAATGTAAATCATTTTTATCACTAACAATCAGTTGATTATTCTAGGCTAAGATAAGGGGGTTAATATAATATTATTGAGTTCTTTCTAAGCAAATTATCAGGTCATTACAGTAACGATGTGACTGATCCCAAACTTATCTTTGTCCCACAAATCAAATAGCAGGAAGTATTTTCACAAAGAATG
This sequence comes from Megaustenia siamemsis, assembly GCA_032433765.1. Taxonomy (NCBI): domain Eukaryota; kingdom Metazoa; phylum Mollusca; class Gastropoda; order Stylommatophora; family Ariophantidae; genus Megaustenia; species Megaustenia siamemsis. The sequence continues at coordinate 110,593,949 of JAVIAB010000051.1, forward strand.
GATGACGTGATAAAGAAATAAAGCAAAATGTCAGAAAAACACTGGAATATCAACTGTCTCATACTGAGTCTCATACTGAAACTGTAAATCCATTTCTCGCATGACAAGTATTGAATTACACAAAGGTACCACTACTTTTGTAAAGTATTTTGCACAAATTACGTGACCATAGAAAAGAAGTGGTTAGTGATTTGGTCTACTAAGGACAAGATATTTGGTTTAATCCCAATTGGTGTCTACCAGGTCTAACTACCTATTGTCATTTCAAGAGCTAAAGACAACACATAGTGCAGAAATTCCAGACTCTCCATGTCTAATGATCTTTGATATTAAGCAACCAACTTTGCATTATTCACATTATATCTTGCCATGCCACTTTCATGTTCCAAGTGAGACTCTCCACCTCAGTAGTGGAGCTTATTCCTACTGTTCTTGCTTTCCGCTTCAGTGTTCTCTAAGCATTTCCCTAACTTGGCCTCTTTTTTCAGGTTTGCTTTGAGATTCTGTTACCGCCTCCTCTCATCACAGAATATGAAATAAAGCAATGTATCATCTGCTGGTTCAGAAAGCATGTTCTTGCAGTGCGCTGTGTTTTGCACCATGTTATTTAGTGTATGTATCTTTTGTAAATTATTTGGAACTGTGGGAAACATTGGTTTTTTGTTCATTTCTTGACTTTCATGTAAGGCAGCAGCTGATTTTATTCTGAACTGTCTCTCCTAAGTTTTACTAGACTAAAAAGAACCATGTATGAATAATGTTTGTTGAACAACATAGCTAAATAGATTGAGTTATTGTTATTGAGTTATTTGCGGGTCATCAAAATTGCACTCCGGACATGTCCATACGTGCTCAAATCCCCTCCTCAGCAAGTCCTGCAGTGTCCAGCGACTAACGACTCCAGTTCTGTGTTGGTTGATAAGTCTTCTTATACTCTCACTAAGTTTCTTATTTCTGGCCATTTTAACTCCCATCTCTTTCATCAGAGGAAGTGATGTGGATTCATGGTTGTCGAAGTCCTGTGCTCTTCCCACATCTTGGAGGGCATTGATGATGTCCGCCCGATCCATTGGTCCGCCCAATCTTCAAGGACAGCACAGCTAGCCAACCTGTCCACGCTTTCATTTCCCTGTACACTCGCAAGTAAAGCAGTAAATGCACCAAAATGCAAAACTGCTGTAAAGCTGATGATAATCACAATTTGTAAAAAAAGAAGAAGAAAAAAGTGGTATGGTAACAGCTTTACGTGGTAATTAACAAAACAAATGTCGATGTTTCAGCCAAGTAGGCCTTCAGCTGGAGCAACAAACAACACAAAAATATATATAAGGATATGTACACAAATCTAACTACATGGTGATAATATACTAGACACACAAGAAAGGAAAATTAAAAAAGGTCACTTCCCAGCGATCCAGAGAGTGGTCAACTTCTGAATGAACTAAAATAAGTGGGCGGGATGACCAGCTATATATCTCACTGACCAGGCAGTCAGGTGAGAAGATGGAAGGGTTCTAAAAATATGGGGAGGTGGGTACAAGATGCGCATAAACTGTGTTTATCTAACTGTGTGTGTGTGTGCACAACAAACAGATGTGTAAAAAAAGCATGTGTACCTAACCATACATGCGTACAAGCATATATCAGTATATATTACCACAAAGCACACAAAAGAAATGTTTCAAAAGAAACAGGAAATGGCAGGACAAAATCACTAACATAGAATTATGGAAATGTACCAGTCAAACACCAGTGGATAAAGAGATACAGCGAAGACGATGGTGCTGGATAGGACACACACTACAGAAGCCAACTGAGAGTATTACACCACAACAGGCCCTTTTTTGGAATCCCCAGGGGAAAAGACAAAGAGGAAGACAAAGGAATTCTTGCAGAAGACAGATAGAAGCAGAGATGAAGATGATGGGGAAGACATGGAATGATCTTAAAAGAATGGCAAAAAAACAGAACGACTTGGAAAGTGTTTGTTGAAGACCTATGCTCCACTGGGAGCTAAAAAGGTAGAAGAAGAAGAAGAAACAAAATAAAACCTAAAGGTGTCTAAATGTGCCAATACATATGCAGACAAATATACATACATGTATAGGTTTGGTAGCGCATAGGGGTTGGAAATGTGTGGTAGGGTCCTAAATGTATGAGAGCGATATGTCCTTGCCATGGGGGGGACAACGAACTCAACTGGGTAATGAGGCGATTCTCAAGGGCAAACTGGCTGCAATTGCTAAAGTGACACGAGACAACAAGTGATACCAGTAACTTGCATGTCAGGTTTACCACTATGGCCAGGGGAGTTGAAATGGGCAGACACCGGGCTGCCAGTCTTTTGCTCAGATCACGAAGATGCTCACATAATCTGTCACCCAAGCACCGTCCAGACTCGCTCACATACGTCATCTGGCAATGCTTACATATTATGGCGTAATGATATTCCTTGACACACAAGTAAACCCCTCCTTGAAGTCAAATCGCCTATTAGGGAACAAGACCGAATCAGTGCAAAGCACGTAGTCACAAGTTCTGCAAACTCGACGTCCACAGCAAACAGTACCAAGGTGTTTGTGGTTTAAGCGGGGGAGGTGGCTCATGACAAGAATGTCTCTCAGACTCCTGTCGTGTTTGAAGGGTACCAAAGGAGGATCACTGAAAAGTAGGTGGGTAGTGGGATCAAAGTGGAGAATGGAGCGGTACCGGTTAAGGATCCTCACCGCAGCCAAGTTGTGAGGGTGGTAAGTGAGGGTAAATATGGTCTTATGAGAGGAACGGCAGGTGGATGGGGCGAGTGCCACAGGACGGTAAATATCAAGAGCTCGTAGGAAGGCAGATTGGAGAACCGAGTCAGGATAGAGGCGATGCCTAAAGAAACTTAACATCAACTGGGCCTGTTGGAGAAAATCTTGATTATCCTGGCAGATACGACGAAGTCATAATAATTGAGAATATGGAATCGAATCTCTGCAGTGAGCTGGATGAGACGAGGTGTAGAGAAGATAACAGTGGGTGTCTGTAGGTTTATAGAAGACAGAAGTGTGGAGGCTGGAGGTACCAAGGGAGACGATCAGATCAAGAAAGGTGACAGATACTCCCGCATGTCCTGGGACGTAGACAAAGGTAACACTACGTATTTTTGACTTCTGCATTGAACCATTGCATGCGTACAGAGCCCACCTCCACTTTTCTAATCATGCTCATCGAATCACTCAGTATGCAGGCGTGAGTGCAGTCTTGTGACTTTAACCAGATAAATGTCCTGGTAAGAGGTTAAGGCAAAGAAATGCAAATGAATGCATAAAAATGCGAAGCTGCAGTAAAGCTGAATTCGAGGAAAAATTGAAAAAAAATTAAAAAATGGTATGTTAGAAGCTTTACGTGATTAATAGACGACACAGATTCGAACGACGTTTCGGCCAATAGGCCTTCAGCAGGAACAAACAAACAACATACACACACAGATATGTGAATAAATAAAACTAATCCTACATAGCTAACTAGTAATGAAACATCAAAAACAAAATAATCGAAATATGTTGACTTCCCTGTGTGTCGTGGACAGTGGTCAGGCTATGAAAGGAATTTCTCACGGGTGTAGCTGTAATTTATACCCTGTGGTCAGTGGTGAAGGGTTCTAAAAATACACGAGTGGGGGGAACGCTATCTAGGTACGTCGACTACAAAGGCACAGGCAATATCTGAAAGTATCTAAGGGCCCATAAATACATGTATACACACATACAGATGCGTGTATACATATGTACACGTGCAAGAAGAAGTGCACATACTAATACATATCAACATACACATACAAATACACACACATACATGTGTATGCATACAAGCAAGAGCACATATACATGCATGTATATGCGTATACATATATATACCAATACCCGTGCCTATGGACACATACATGCATGTGCACGTCCATACGGGGACAATCGTATGTGTGGAAGGGTCCAAACCGGGGTCAGTGTGCAAACTCGAAGGAGAAAGAATAGAACAGTGGAATGACAGGTATTCAAAAGGCGGAAAGAGTGAGATGTATGAGGGTGTGGTGCAATAAAAACATATGAGGGCTAAGTAGCGCAGAAAAAAGGTATATAGGAGAACACCGAAGTGCCTCAACGGGGACTAGTGGAGAAGAACTAAGAATAGCGTGGCATAGTAGATAGACTAAAGAGCCACCACATGGGTGGTAGAGAGGGCTATGCAAGAGGGGAGGAGCAGCCGAAAGGAAACTATGTGTATGAGTGTGATACATTCATGCCTCGTGGGGTCAGCGAACCATACTGGACTATGAGGCGATTTTCCAAAGTATAGCGGCTGCGGTCGCCAGAGTGACAGAGGACAATACCAGTGACACGGATGTCGTCTTTGCCCTTGTGATCTGGGGAGTTGAAATGTCCTGGTCACTGCCATCACTTCCAACGTCATGCTACTCGTGGTCATAACTCATGCACCACTGTCTTCTTTGACTATTCTGTCTGCCAAGTGTGCTGTAAATGCCCATGCACTCTTTTGTGTCATATTACAGAACCTTCTGTATAGATGACTGCACCGTCCTCATTGGTGTTAACCCAGATTAGACCATTGACCACGACTGAGTTCTCTTCCCTACATTTCCTGTCGAGTGTTACAATACATAAGAATGTGCCCCTGATTGACGTGGGTACCGGTATCCACTCCTCACCAATGTTGATATTGGTAAGCCCAAAGACCTGTTTGATGACATCTTCTGCTCGGCCCACCCATGATTTGCTTCTTTTTTTTTTAGCCTGTCACCTTTCCCTGTGTCTCTTGGAGCTACGTAGAAAAACAAAACAAAAAACAGAGCTCAAAAAAGAATCTCTAATGAGTAATAACTGCTCAGTGCATAGCATGGAATCAAATGTAAAATTGATGAAGAAATCTAACACTATTGGAAAACATATTGTATTTTATCTGATGTACATTTTATTGGTCTACATTTTATCTGATCTAATCCTTTAAATAATTCCCATCTTTGGTCATTCATTAGCAGATTTTGTTAAACTGTTTTGCTCCTTGTGATGCACTGGATTAGTCTTTAGCATACTATTGTTCAGATACTTCCCAGGTCTTCAGTTTTCCTCAACCAATCAATAAACACAAAATGACTTACTGCCTAAAATAAACAATCTTTGAGAACCCTGACCGTTGTGCAGAAACTGCATAGCACGGTCTGGGATTCTTAGGTATGCAGAGATTTTTTAATGACAATTTTGCTCAGGCAGCAGCCATTTTTTGGCATACTCTTTTCAATTAACATGTGCAAGTGCACACTGGAACTTCAGTTTATCCGACAGGGCCAGACATTGGATCTCACTACCCAGAGACCTGGAGTCTATAGCCACAAAGACACCATGTATTAAGTTTTTCTTTATTATTTTTTTAAGATTCCCACTGGTGGAATTTAACCCGTGAGCCTCCTGTCCAGAGGCTGACATCCTACCTCTAGACCACCCAGCCTCCCTTATTTATACCATCAAATACAACCACAAGTAAATTTCCAACAGTGTAACCTAAAATGGTTTCATCAAACAAAAAATAAATAACAGTGGCACATTCAAGAACAACTGTTAAAAAGAGGTTAAAAAGGTGACTGGAGCAACTCACTGGCAAACTCAAAAGGATGCACCAGAAGAAGTATCAGTAGACAGTGACAATTATAAATTCCAATAAATACAAAGGGCTAGGTCCAGAAAATAAGGTACCTAATTATCCACCATATTCAGCTTTCAAACATTAAGTTCATTCCACTATCTTAGTTTATACTGGAGATGGTGAGTACTTGTGATATTTATCTCAATCCTAAGCATACACATAGGTAGCACTACCATGTGGACACAATAAAAACAGAAGAATAAATTAATACTTACTTTCAAAGCTGGAAATAGGCTTGAAGCTTTCTTTGCCATAAGGGCTGCATTTCCACCAACAAAATGCTGTGAAAATAAATAAATAAAAATTATCAATACAAATGTTACTTATTAAATATACAAAATGCATAAGGTTGAGTAATAATAATTGGGTGAATGTACAGAATAAGGAGAAAAAACAAAATATGACTCTTCCTCTTCTTCAATGTTCACCAGTTAGGTAAGTATGTATGTGTTGTGCCACTAGTTTCAATGTTCACCAGTTAGGTAAGTATGTATGTGTTGTGCCACTAGTTTCAATGTTCACCAGTTAGGTAAGTATGTATGTGCTGTGCCACTAGTTTCAATGTTCACCAGTTAGGTAAGTATGTATGTGTTGTGCCACTAGTTTCAATGTTCACCAGTTAGGTAAGTATGTATGTGCTGTGCCACTAGTTTCAATGTTCACCAGTTAGGTAAGTATGTATGTGCTGTGCCACTAGTTTCAATGTTCACCAGTTAGGTAAGTATGTATGTGCTGTGCCACTAGTTTCAATGTTCACCGGTTAGGTAAGTATGTATGTGTTGTGCCACTAGTTTCAATGTTCACCAGTTAGGTAAGTATGTATGTGCTGTGCCACTAGTTTTAATGTTCACCGGTTAGGTAAGTATGTATGTGCTGTGCCACTAGTTTCAATGTTCACCAGTTAGGTAAGTATGTATGTGCTGTGCCACTAGTTTCAATGTTCACCAGTTAGGTAAGTATGTATGTGTTGTGCCACTAGTTTCAATGTTCACCAGTTAGGTAAGTATGTATGTGCTGTGCCACTAGTTTCAATGTTCACCAGTTAGGTAAGTATGTATGTGTTGTGCCACTAGTTTCAATGTTCACCAGTTAGGTAAGTATGTATGTGTTGTGCCACTAGTTTCAATGTTCACCAGTTAGGTAAGTATGTATGTGCTGTGCCACTAGTTTCAATGTTCACCAGTTAGGTAAGTATGTATGTGCTGTGCCACTAGTTTCAATGTTCACCAGTTAGGTAAGTATGTATGTGCTGTGCCACTAGTTTCAATGTTCACCAGTTAGGTAAGTATGTATGTGCTGTGCCACTAGTTTCAATGTTCACCAGTTAGGTAAGTATGTATGTGCTGTGCCACTAGTTTCAATGTTCACCAGTTAGGTAAGTATGTATGTGCTGTGCCACTAGTTTCAATGTTCACCAGTTAGGTAAGTATGTATGTGTTGTGCCACTAGTTTGTGCCCAGCCACAGTATCTGTTCATCTTCCTTTCCCTGTGGAGTATAAGTCTGCAACTAACACTTTCCAAGCTATTCTGTTTCTTGCTATTCTTTTAAGACTATTCCATGCCTTCTTAACTCTCTTCATCTCTGCTTCTCCAAGTATATTTTGGTCTTCCTCTTTGTATTCTCCCCTGGGGATTCAAAAAAAGGCTTGCGTAATACTCTCAGCTAACTTTTGCAATGTGTGTCCTATCCAGCACCATCATGTTCATCATATTTCTTTGTCCACTGGTATTTGATTGGTACTTTTTCATAATTCTACATTATGAATTTTGTTCTGCCATTTCCATCTCTTTATTCTGCACAAGTGCAAAATAGAAGGACAAAAATGGCCATTTAGACTTACTCTTTTTAAACTTTAACTACCAAAGATTGTTTAATGTGCACAGAGTGCACACAGAATTTCACAACCTAGAAACGTCGAGGATAAAGTCACAAATAAACCATGGATTTACAGAGAAAAATTCCCATCACTTGTGGTGGTATTCAAACCTGTGATCAGAGGCCAATTCCTCTAAACCGCTCAGCTTTATCACTATATGATTAAACAAGTTAATTATCAGATGTTTAAAAATAATACCTGAATATTATTTAAGGTCCCTGCTGTCTGAATTATCTTTTGATAAACTGGATTGTCTGTGAAGGAGCGTTCAGCTGCACTTCCTCTAGCAAAATAATAAGCAAATGTTTCCTGAAGTTCCTTCAGACCTCTGAGAACATCATGACTCTTCTTGTCACCAGGGGAGATGTTTAGAGCTTCCAACAAGGAAATACCAGGTACAATAATGTCTATATTTGAGTTGATGCTGCAAATAAAAGATCAAGATGGTTACAGCCATTGTTTCAAGCTTTTCTGTTCTAACAATGTACAAATTAAACTTAATGGTAATCTGATCAATCTATGGGTGGCCATAGTGAAGCTTTGTCTTCATTTTCTCTCAGAGAATCTCCACACCAATTACTCTCATAGAGTTGGTCATCTCTCTCACATATCTCTTGCCACAATAAATACATGTCACTTTGGGATAATGCGGAAGGCTACATCATCACTTCTTTATGATGTTGAAATTTCTGAAGGACGTGTTTTGTTTTCCCCATATGAACATAAATTTGTTGGTCCAGTTTTAAGTTTACCTCTGCTAGTCAAGACTACATTAGCTAGCTCCTAATGTCAAGATAATTACTTTGCCTCCTACTAATAGGGCTCTGTTTTATCATTCTTTTGGTGTTTTTAATGACAGCTTTTCTTTAAAATTATTTTTACAAATATAATTACTTTGATCTCTTTCTGTTATTTATATTGTTACCAGATTCCACGATGGGAAATGACAGGCAAACTTTTACTTGATATTTTCTATCAACATTCATAAAATACCACATGTTTTAATTCATACATTAAAAATAAACTACTTGACTTGACATATTTTCACTCAACTGTGAGAGGTGTTTACAGCCCATGGCCTACACCAACCAGGGTCCTCTTCCCCTTATGTACCATAGGTACATTGACTGCATTGGTCTGACAGACCTGTCTGAGGAGGAAATCTCCCTATTCATCAAGCATGTTGGACACATTCACCTGGATCAACATCACTTCCTACATTTTCACCTCCTCTGTCTCCTTCCTAGATATCAGTTTCCTTAGGTGTCTCTGGTCTACTAACCTTGGTCATCTACAAATCTACTGACTCCCATAGTTTCCTTCACTACGACTCTTCTCACCCGACATCTTGCAAGAACTCTCTTCCCTATTCCCATTTACTCAGGCTTCATCGTCTTTGTCAGGATGATGAAGATTTTCTACATCAAGCATACCTGATGCTTGACTTCTATCCTGAATCAGTTCTTCTGTCTGCTCTCCAACTGGTTCTCTGCACCTCACACCAGGCTGCCCTCACGCTCTCTACTCATCTCCCCTGTGACAGAGTAGTACTTGCTCTCACCCATCACCCTCACCACTATGCGGTGATCAGAATCTTTCACCGCTGCCTCCTCATTCTTCGCTCTGACAACACTACACGTCTATTCTTCCCTGACCCTCCATTAGTTGCCTTCAAGCATGATCGCAACTTCCGTGATATGTTTATCAGGAGCCGCCTACCTGCCTCCCAACATAGCCATCAGGGTACTATCCATTGCAATTGCAATTAACGTAAAACTTGTAACCATGCCCTCCGGACAGACATGGTTCTCTTCCTTAATTGTTCTTTTGAGATCAGAAAAGGATTCACTTGTACATCACGCAACATTATCTATGCCATCATAAGTAAGTGATGTAAGATGACCTACATAGGCGAATCAGGAAACTGCTTCAGAGACTGATGCTGGGAACATCTGTATGACATCACTCTGGATGCAGGCACCCCAGTAACATCCTACTTCAACTCTAAGGGCCATCAGGGTAAGGCAGATGTCCAAGTTACTGGTCTGTTGTCATGCTCTTCTGCAAGCCATTACCGATTCACCTTAGAGAATCATCTGATCGCTCGTATGGGCTGCCTCACCCCATGGGGTATCAATGTATCCCTTTCTAATGGGTTTTCTATTACCCATTCTCTCTCTCACCTATTCCCCCCTTTCCTTCTTTCATTCCTATCTCACTTCCGCTTTCCCCACCTCTCCTCTCCATTCTTCTCTCCCCTGCTCCTGTTTTGGTCCTTACACCCTGACATGATTTCCCCAGGCGATATTCAGGTCTAAATTACATATTTGTAAGTACATTGGCAACCTTCCACAGGAATCATGATCCCTATTTCCCAAATTATATTTATAATTACAGCAGCACTGCTATTGTGTGCCTGTTCTCCACTTATATTTATTATCTTCATCAATACCAACTCTGTCACTGTATATTTCAGTTCTACCTTACCCTCCCCCTTTTTTCTTTTATTCCATTTCCACATAGCTGCTTTTATACTACTCCTGTCTAACACTCTACCATTTAGTACGTCAGTCCTCCATAATCTCCCTATTACACCTCATTTACTCCCTTGTTACCTGAGCCATGTCTGGCTTTGTTTGATCATTTTCACTCCATAGTACATACTTCTCTATCTCCTGATGTTACCTCTATCATTCTTGACTGCCTTTCACACCTCATTTTATCACCTTCCAATCTCATTTGACTTCTTGTCTGATCACATGACTTTTTTTTTCTCCTCCCCATCTCATCCCATTTGACTAACAGCCATCTACTTGCTGGAAGCTTTAGGATTTTGCCTCAGTTAAGTCTTGGTTTAATTTTATATATATATATATTTTAGGTTACTAATTTTTACATATAATCAATTTTTATCTTCCAATATGTAGCACATCTCCCTTTCATTTTATCATTTCATTTTTTATCTCACTTTTTATTTCTCCTTGATTTACCTGTTCCACTCATTCTAGATGTAGTAGACTTTATCTTTATTTCATTGTCCGATTGCGCGGTTCTCATTTTCTGAAGAAGGCTGCTTGTTGACCAAAACATCATTATTTTGGTGTGTTCTTTTTTTGTAAAGTTGTCGCTACACCTTGTAGGAGTGTACATTACACCCCACTACTGGCTCCATAACCTTTCTGATGAATGTCTTCTTTCTCAGCTGTTATGCTGTTCAGATGAATATCTCTCTCTGCGATCAAGACTCAAATCAGAGTAGGATTCCAGACTCTCTCATGAAGTCAGCTGTCTGTTTAAGTGATTTGATTGCCCCATATAGTTTCTCTTCCAGGAAGATTGGTGTGGACCACATTGCTCTTCTCAGGTCTGTGTACTAGGGGCAATCCTGTAGAACATGTTTTGTAGTCATATTGTCCAGTGTACAGTGGCGTAGGCTGGTTGCATTTATTTTGAATTTGGTGAACATGTGATTTCCCATTCTATTGTGACCGGTGCGTAGGCGAAGTATGATGACTTGATCATTCCTTGATAGTTGGTGGTATCCGTCCCTCTCGCTATGCTTTGGGTGTTCTCGTTTCCATTTTTCATGGTACTGACCTTTGAGGATGGATTTGGCTTCATCATGAGCGGATGATTCTCTTGTGGTAATCTCCCTCCCTCTTTAGGTAATTTGTCTGCATGTTCGTTCCCATGTATATTACAGTGTGATGGTATCCACTGAATGACTACTCTCTGGAAGTTATTGCATAGTTGGTCCACGGTTGTTCTCAAGTCATCTAGTTCATTGTTCTTGGGGCTTTTTAGAGCTGATTGTACTGACATGAGTATGATGTAGACACTAACATTGCTGGTCAGCTAGGTGGAGACAGTGTAGCAAAAAGTGGTCCACCGGTTCTGTATGGTGGTTGTAGTGTTTGCAATTTGGTTCACATAAGGGATCCAGACTGTTTATTTGTTGACAATGTATGTTATGCTCTCAGATTAGAGACCAGACTTTGGTTTTCTTTTCACGGTTGTTTGATTGGACCATAAGTAAGCTTACCACATGTTCCAGTGGAGCAATGTTGTCTTGGCATCCACCTGGTTTGAATTTCTGTCTTGGTTTCAATCAGTTTATGAAAAACTAATCTTTCCTGTCTGAAAATTATGATGCATGCCAGCTTATAATCATGCAAAGGACATGATAAGAAAACTTGAAGAAAATGGTGAAATCATTTTAAAATGTAGGGGAATTTAGAAGATTTTATGAAAGATGTCTCATCCAACCTATAGAATGAGAGTTTTAGACAGGCAGAGGACTTTTATAGGTTAAATTCTGGATACTTATCTACTTGGCCTAGAGTTGAGCCACAGCCATTTTATTAATAAAGCCCACTGGCTGAAGGGAATAAACCAAAGTTTGTGACATTTTCAGCTTTGAGAGCTGGGGCGGTTGTGGTAAATTGACATCAGCCATCTACAACTTTCATAGCAGAAAATGTCACCAACTTTGGGTGATTTCAGGATTTCCTTCTCAGCCCGCAGGCCTTAGTAAAACTATAGATGGCTATAGTCGAGCAGTTAGCAGTTATAATCAACCAAAGGATCAGAAAGCAAGTAGTGAACATTTATTAATTATTTGATGAGGCTCTTATTGTAATGGGAGCAGGTTGTGGGGTGGAATGTACACTCCTACAAAGCATGGTGACAGCTTTACAAAAAGAGAACACAACAGAACACTGATGTTTCGGTCTACATGCGGCCTTCTTCAGAATGAGCCTTTGGGTTTCTAAGACAGAAATTTGAGCAAAATTTAAAGTATGAAGAAAAGTGGCAATTTTTTTTTCTCATTACAAAGAAAGACACATATTAGTAATAAAAGATCTAAATGTAGTAAAACACATTCATTGTCTCTCTCTCTGATACTCTGCACTAGTTGAACAAGTGTTTTTGTAATAAACAACATATAAGATCAGAAGAGAGAGGCAATATGCTGGTAGCTACATCAAAGGGTCTTCTGATGACTAAAATAAATTTCCCACAAAGCTACTCAAGAGTTTTTTTTGACAAAATTAACAAGATCAAGGAATTTTTAGGAAAGTGGTTTTAAGTGAAAAATATGAAAGCAAAGCATAGCTTTTATACTCCACCTAGTGACATTCCAATTGGTCCCGGTTTCAGATCTGAAAATATGCTATTGTTTCCAGTGTTCCAGCTCTCATAAGGATATGGTCTTGTTATGTATTTGAAAAGTGAGTATCCAGTTTTGGCAGCAGTACATTGGTTCAGCCACTCCAACAGGCAATTAAATATGCCCTTTCAACTGCACAATAATGCACAAAGAAACTAGTGATGCAGCATTTATAGCCAAGTGCACATCACAATTATGCTCATTTATTTGATCCGTTATTCATCAAAGCAATAATGTATTTTTTTTTAATATAATAGGATGATTACACTAATGCATCAACTTTGGTGCACTGGCACTACATTGAGCTGCACAATATAACCATTTGACTGAGAGCACACTCACAGCATCATGTATCAACAGAGTACCATGGTCTGTTTTTTATGCAAAAAAAAATTACGCACTGACTCAGCACTAACCAGACATATATTATCAACATAAGGTCACAAGTCCTTTGCAGAACATTGCATTCACCACAGCCTGTCTGAAAGAATATGTCTCTAACCAGATCTCCCACTTCTTCTGTTAGCATATTCAGTCATTATAATATGCTTACTATATGCTGCTATTATTATCAATCAGTCATACAATTAGAAACTAGAAACAATCATTTCATTGTAACAATATTATCACTATATGCTCTCCTTTCGTGCTGCACTCTTTAATCTTGCTATACTATCTATAAATGAGGCAGAATATTTTGCTAAAATTTACTTTTACTGCCATGAATCAGAAAACAATAGGCACACAGACACACATACATTACATGATACATTCAACAGTTGCAAATGCAATGTTATTCAGTCTTCTGCTTCAGTTTTTTAAACATGTTTTTAAATTATTTTGCTTAATCAGCCAGTTTGAGTTACTGAACTATTTTAAATTTAGTTTAGTATTTCAAGTATATAGTATGAGTATGTAAAAGAAACTACTTTCTGCTTCTTAGTTTAGGCATTTAGTACTTAGTTTAAAAATTATGATGCACATCATAAATAATTACAAAATATAGAATGTTATTGGACATACAGTACACAAATCATCATAGTAGTAGCAACAATATCAATTAGTGAATTAGTATCTAAAATTCCCCTTAAGCATCCCAGTCCCAACTTTTAACTAAAGATTTTAAAAATAAAATAAAATTATTATAATAATATGACTTTAGATTATAAGGCATTCATAAGTCAATTGTTATTTATTATGATTACTATTGCTGGCTATTACATTTATCTATCTATCTATTGACCTTTCGAGCCGTAACCGGCCCATAGGGCGTAGACCAAGATACACCTTCTCCTATATGAATTTTTGTTCTAGCAGTTTTCTTTTAAAGATATTTTATTAAATCTCGCCATCTGTCTCTGTTCTGTGCAAGCAGTTCTATCTCATTGAGGGAGCCGATTCCTGCTGCTCTTGCCTCTCTCATCAATGTTCTTCTCAGTGTCTCCCTGGGTCTTCCTCTTTTTCTTTTACCTGTTGTTTCCCATATGAGGGCTTGCTTTGCTATTCGATTATTATCTCTTCTCATCACATGTCCAACGTATGACCATCGTCTTTTCTTTATTACTGAAGATATTAGTGGTTGATTGGCGATTTCTCTAATTTCCTCGTTTGTTTTGAATTCGTTCCATTCTATACCAAGTATTTTCCTTAGACATTTATTTTCGAATGCGTTCAACTTTGTTTCTATATCTCTTGTTGTTTTCCAGCTTTCACACGCATTACATTTATAATTTATATTTATTCTCACTATTCTATTTTTCTTTAAAAAAAAAATCTTACCCAACAGCGAGCTTCTCAAATTGTTTCCCAGGCGGTTTAACAAAATTGGCCCAAAATTTAATGACATTTCGTTCTAAAGTATTCTCGTCTCCGTTGTCAATGTAAATATAAAACAGAACAGACACAACGGCAAAGCACACGGCTACAGCAAGGGTAGATCTGGAAGGCACGTACATCGTTCCCTTACTTATTCCTGCAACAGGTTCGTGCTTTGTTGGCAAAGTATCCACGACCACGGATGTGGATTGATAGTTTTATATAGGCGAACCGAGTTCCTACTGCTAGGACCTACCACTGCTACCAAACACCTGAAATCATTGCACTTATATTTTTCGCTTATTTGTTTTTATATGTGGAATATATGTACTTATTGCAAAAATTACTTATAAATTTTACATGTGAAGAAAAGCCGCGAGAGAAATTAAATATCAATAAATGTGACTTGAACGTCAGCCTCAACATTTCGTAAACTAACTTAAAGATATAGTAGAGTAACACGAAATTAAGTTAAATAATATTAACTAACGAAAGGCCGAAAGGTATAATGATAACTCAAAACTGCATTACTACTTGAATGTAACTCAGAACTACTTTGTTGCATTAAAACATGTGCAACCTGCTTAAGACACGATAAAAGGCTAAACAATTTCCAACTGCCTACCTTCAAAAATAATGAGCATTAAATGACAGGATAAAGTAACCAACTCACTTGTCATGCGGCGTTTTAGGTTTCATCCCCCCCCCCCCCTCTCTCTCTCTCTCTCTCTCTCTCTCTCTCTGCGATCAGGACTAAATCAGAGTAGGATTCCAGACTCCCACATGAAGTCAGCTGCAGGTTAAGTGTGTTGATCGCCCCCACAGACGGAACATCACATTTAGAGTCTGCCAGATCCACTCTGATTGAACACCCGTTAAAAACGTTGCACTGTGTTCTGCGCCAGTGGCCCAGTGCATCCGATTTCAGCCAGCATTTTATTCAGGTTTGCTTTCCTTAGCCTTTGATTGCCCCCAATCTTCCTCCAAGGCAGCAGATTGTCTTTTCTGTAGTGATAGCTAATTTTTTTAGTTAGCTTAGCTGAATTGGCAGTGTTCCCTAGCGTTTGGCTGCTCGTAGCAAGGCGTTGTGCCAAGGAGTAAGGGTTCGATCCTGCTTTGCACCAAATATTGTTCTTTGGTTTTTTTTTTTTCAGTTCTTGATTATTTGTCATTTTTTTCCGAGTGCTGTAAACATACCTCTTCCTCTGAAATGATTCACAGTCAAAAATTAATGCGGCTGGGGCATGTTAATTGAATGGATAACGATTTTAACAACCCCATACCAAAAGTGAAAACTTGTTGTTTTCACTTTACAGCGAATATATTATGAGATCAATAGTAGACAAAAAAGGAATTGAAGTCAACGGTCACAACATAAATAATTTGCGATATGCGGATGACACAGTCCTAATAGCAGAGACAGAGAATGAACTACAAGAAATGATAGACATAATAGTAAAAGAAAGCAACAAGAAAGGTCTCAGTCTGAATAGTAAGAAAACAGAAGTAATGGTTATATCGAAGAAACAATCACCACCATCATGCAGCATAAAAATAAACGAGACAAATCTGAAACAAGTACAACGTTTCAAATACTTGGGCACAATACTTACATCAGATGGGAGATGCACCACAGAAATAAAAAGCAGAATAGTTCAGGCCAAAATAGCATTTCAGAAAATGAAAAAAATATCTTATGCAACAAATCTATGTCAATAAAAATGAGAAAGAGAGTTCATTGGTGCTATCTATATAGAACCAATTCTGACCTATGGAAGCGAATCATGGACAGTAGACAAACAAATGAAAAGACGATTAGAGGCCACAGAGATGGGATTTCTCAGAAGAATGTTGAAAGTTCCCTGGACAGCTAAAAAGACCAATGAGGAAGTTCTCAAAGAGGCCAACACAAAAAGGGAGCTCTTAAAAAACATCCGAAAGAAGCAATCAACATTTTTCGGGCACATCATGAGAAGAGGGAAGTTGGAATACTTGGTTACAACTGGCAAAATAAAAGGAAAGAGAGATCGCGGACGACAAAGAGAGAAAATACTGGATAGCTTGGTGTCATGGCATGGGAAAACAGTTAACAACAGAACTGATACGATGCACTGTAGACAGTAGATTGTGGAGGGACATGATCACCTACGCCAACCGGTATGGTACATGATGATACCAAAAGTAAATAACGTGTTAGGAATTTTTAATTTGGGAGTATTTTTATTTTTATTTTTATTTTTATTTTTATTTTTATAAATCTTTATTTCGTTTTTAAAACAATACATTCCATTTTACAACAATAAATTTCATGTATGTGATTTGATGATGATGAGTGATGATACATATATTTTCCATGTAAAAAGTTTAGCATTAGAAATTTGGGAGTAGCCTGTAAAGTAAAAGACTCCCTCCTCGTCTGAAAGTGTACTGGAATATAGTATTAGTTATAATATTGTTCAATGACCAAAGATACTTTTTTGTGGGAGGGGGTGCAGTCGATATTACACCGGAAGCCCAAATTCCCCGCAAAAAATGTTTTTGCTACTCATTTTCAGAGGCTGGGTGAACCCCCGAAGCCGTATCAGTCCACATTTAATAATTGAATCAGTATTTTCGATTTATGTTGAGGGTTTTTCTTGTTTTGTTTCCTGTGCTCAATTGGCTACACGGTCTGGTGTATTGCCCCCTTGAATCTCGATTTTAAAGGGAGATCATCAAGTAACAAGCCTGCTGGCGTAGGTGATCATGTCCATCCACAACTTTCGATATCGACAGTTATTTATCATTTCTGTTGTTAACTTTATGCCAAGCCATTCTCTTAAGCTATCTGGTATCTTTCCTCTTTGCTTCCCTCTAACCTTTCGTCCCTCAATTTTTCCAGTTGTCACAATATATTCCAGCTGTTCTTTTCTCATTACATGACCAAAAAGTGATGATTGTTTCTTCCTAATATTGTAAATTAGTTCTCTTTTTGCTCTGGCATCTTTCAGAACGTTTGCATTACTCTTCTTAGCTGTCCATGGTATTCTGAACATAAATCTGTAAAACCCCATTTCTACAGCCTCCAGTGATTTTCTTGTCTGTTGTCCTATTGTCCATGATTCACGTCCATATGTTAAGACTGGCTATATATAACACTTAAGAACTTTTTTTCTTGTTTACATTGTCAAAAAATGGATTGTACAGTATCTTCCTGATTTTTTGGAAAGCTGCTTTTGCCCGACCAATTCTGCAAAGGGCGATCACTTGACGGTAAAGGTAGTCTCATAACAATTGCCATCGGGTAATAAAGTGTTAGTGACGTCATAGTACTAAGCCTCAGCTTCATGAGGTGGGGTGGACCTTTCTAGCTACCTTTCTTTCCCAGATAATATCTCTGGTACCCATTTAATGCGGTGTCCCTTCCTCTTTCCTTCCCAGAGAATATCTCTGGTACCCATTTAATGCGGTGTCCCTTCCTCTTTCCTTCCCAGAGAATATCTCTGGTACCCATTTAATGCGGTGTCCCTTCCTCTTTCCTTCCAGAGAATATCTCTGGTACCCATTTAATGCGGTGTCCCTTCCTCTTTCCTTCCCAGAGAATATCTCTGGTACCCATTTAATGCGGTGTCCCTTCCTCTTTCCTTCCCAGAGAATATCTCTGGTACCCATTTAATGCGGCGTCCCTTCCTCTTTCCTTCCCAGAGAATATCTCTGGTACCCATTTAATGCGGCATCCCTTCCTCTTTCCTTCCCAGAGAATATCTCTGGTACCCATTTAATGCGGCGTCCCTTCCTCTTTCCTTGCCAGAGAATATCTCTGGTACCCATTTAATGCGGCGTCCCTTCCTCTTTCCTTCCCAGAGAATATCTCTGGTACCCATTTAATGGGGTGGCCCTTCCTCTTTCCTTGCCAGAGAATATCTCTGGTACCAATTTAATGGGGTGACCCTTCCTCTTTCCTTCCCAGATAATATATCTGGTACCAATTTAATGGGGTGGACCCCGCGAGTCTTTTAGTTCAGGAGAAATTTTGTCTCAACTGGCATTTGAACCTGTGCCTTCAGGTAGGCAGGTGAGAGCTCAAACAACAACGCCACCAGGATCTATTCTTCGCACAGAATCGTGTGGGTGTGTGTGCGTGTGTGTGTGCGCACACTTCCATTATAAAAAATGGGTTGCTCAATGTTTTGTTTTCACTATTTGGAATGCGGCCTTTACATGAGCTATTCCGCGTTTCATTCACCCTTGCTGTACTATGATTTGCATGTATTTACTCGATTTTATTGTTTATTTTGAGTTTTGAGTAGAAATATGCATGTGCTATCTGTGCAGTGTATTGTTTCATCGTTTTATAGTTTCATCCTTTTATTTATTTATTTACATCTAATAGAAATAGGCCTACATTTGAAATAACAGCAGTTGCATTACATTGCAACGGGCGTTATACCTACCACATTACCCCAAAAATCATGTGCTGAAGGTTTATAAAAATGATGGTCACTAACACAATATCCCCTATACGCCACTTGGCGTGACAGGCCAAGTCACTTACTTTACCATATTACAGTGCAAGCATGTTGTTTATGTAATCTCTACAACGTGTCAAAGGACTGCCAATTGCCATCATTCTTTCTTTAAACCCATTAGCTGGTCTAATTTCCGTGAAGTTCGAGAACAACAAAAGAGAACATCTGAAGATTAAGTCCCACTTGCAAAACCAAGCTCAGAGAACTCATCCTAATGCAAATGCAGGGGAGAAAACCGCAATAAAGAAATGCATACAACAGAAGTACGATTGTTCTGACGGACTAATCGTGATCAGCATAGGAGAAGGGGAAACAACTTGATACAAACCGACTTTGAAAAGATGCATTAGTCTAGCACGACCATTTCCATGGGATAGATAACTACAGACAAATGCTGCACAAAAGTCAAGAAAACCCCAGAAGTTAGGGCTGCAGTCCCGAAAAAATACGAGTTTCGAAGATGAATGTACTGGGTCACAAGGTGGGCGGGGGAAAGCAAATTAACGTATTCCGCTAACAAGCGAAGGGTACAGAAGAAATAATCCGTCCTGCTCTCTTGAATATATCATCGTCATAGAGTTGGACGAGATGGTAAACGTCTACAAGAAATGCATTTAGAGTGCTACAAACAATGAAGAGTGGATGCACAGTTATTTGATACATCTGCTTGGATTAGGAAGGAGGGGTGGGTTGAGATAAGACGTTGGCTTATGAACAGGAAAACTCCGGGTTCGAAACCCGCTATAAGCTACGGGCATTTTTAACTTTGAATCAGCAATTTTATACCAACTTTGTGCTATGAAAGTCAAACATGGACCCTTTCTAAATTACATTTAAGAAAGATCAATACATGTGAGATGCGATGCTTGAGAAAAGTAACAAACAACACAAGAAGAGATAGAATACCAAATGAAACAGTAAGAAAAATAGTAGGAACAAAACCCTGGCAGGAATATATAGAACAACAACTTAAATGGTTTGGCCACCTGGTCAGAGTGAATCCTTATCAATCACCATCAAGGGCGTTCTTCTCGAGAATGCATGGAAAAAGACCAAGAGGAAGACCCAGAAGAAGATGGATAGATGCAGTAACAGAGACATGTAACAACAAAGGAAAATCACTAATTCAGACAGTTCGAGCAGCTCAAGAACGACAAATGATATAAACCACGACACCTTTTAGGTATCAGTGAAAGGGAAAAGAGGAATAAGAAGAATAATCAGCAGTTTTTTTTTTCGTGGCTTTACCCTTCCATGATTTCTGGGTAGTGAGTTTTGATTTCTAGCCCCTTCAAGAAACGGTGAAAATCAGTTATAGTTATAGTTATAGTTATAGTTATAGTTATAGTTATAGTTATAGTTATTGTTATAGTTATAGTTATAGTTATAGTTATAGTTATAGTTATAGTTATAGTTATAGTTATAGTTATAGTTATAGTTATGGCTATAGCTATAGTTATAGTTATAGTTATAGTTAGTCGAAGGCCTCGTCATCACTGCAAACGTATTAAAATTAACATTCATAATTGCTCAACCGTCCGTGCCAGGGAAATCATCCGAATTAACATCTGATCTCATCGAAGGATCATCATAGCAGCCGCCAGCACACGCCAAAAGGAAACTGCAACAAGGAGCACTTTTCAGACAGAGCATCAACGGTTCCTACCGCCTATCCGCCATATTGACCAGAAGAACCCTTTGTGCACTTGCGCACGTTAAAGAATTCTTGGTACTTAAAATGAAAAGAGTTGGTCAAAATGACAAGTGCTCTCATTATGAACCCATTCTTTCTTAACTTGTTAAATGCTACTTTTTTCCCAGCGAAATGTGATGTTCAAATGCGGCATGTGGATTTCTGAATCAATAAAGATGGACCCTGGTCTACCACAGAGCTCACCATTATCTCCGCTTGTATTCATCGCCCTCACTGTGAGAATCACAAGCGAGTAGATCACTGGTCCATACAAGGTGTCTCATGTCGACAATGTTTTAACCGGAAGAAGGTTGCTGGAGAACTGCAGGCAGAGCTAGACTGCTTTAAGTAAGTAGTGTAGAAAGGCAGAAAATCAACTTGACGACGACAACTCAGTGGCGTATACCAGTTTTGCGGTCTGTGCTACCGCTGATATAATAAATAAAGACATACATTATATTCAATAAGCTAACATGAAGTAATATTTGCTAATGACATCACTACATTTTAAATTACTTACTTATTTATATGTAAACTCTATCCGTCTTGTTTGGGACGAAAATGTCTCGATGACTTTGTCATTGAAAGTACTGTTGGGTGTGCTTCTAAGTTTCTGAGGGAATGATTTCTCATTGGACATTATTGCCAAACCAGATAAGCGTTCTTGTGTCTGAGTTGAGCGACAATAAGATTTGATTCTCTTGAGAGCAGACAAAGTTCTTTCTACAGACGCTGATGCGCATAACGTAGTTATAAATAGGTTAGGAAGTTCCGGTAATCAGACATTGTTTCACTTTCACTTTGTGACGCTTCTGATTGGCTAGAGCTAAAAATAACCCATGAAACAGCATTTTGTATAAGTAGCTCTCGCCATATTATTTTCACTGGAATTTTGTGAATGTCAAGGTCATTAATTCTAAGTCGGAGAAAAGAGAACTGTACCGCTGCTTGTTAGCGGTTTCATGTACTATCTTAGAGTAGTTTCTGTTTCATTCACAAACGTTATAGTGGCTGGCCATAGGCTTGCTTTAATAAATGCAAATCAAAGCAAATAAATCATATTGGCCTACGAAATGTGTAATAGAATATTTGAAAATTTGTAATATAATTATGAAAAAAAATATAATAAATTATCATTTCCTTTTGTATTTCGTTAATATGTTCAGGCTACCGGCGGTAGCTGCGGTAGCATAGAGAATACGTCACTGCGACAACTGTAATAGGGTTCTCCCTGAATAACATTATTGCCAACACACCATCATCAATTGTTAGTCTGTGGTCGGAGGTTGTGGAGAGGGTTAACGCAATTAAAAATAACTTCGAAGTGTAGTTTGATAGAAATTTTGCGTTTACCAAGCACATTAGTTTAAAGTCCGTTCTACCGGTCCTCATAAAATAAACTCAAATAGTTATGAAAGCAAGAAAGGACCTGGTTGTAACGCGCGTAAAGAGCAGTGGCAGAGTCGCCTAATTTTCTTATACTAAGGATTGGTCCATTTTGTGATGTAGTATACTCTATTTCTGACAGCTAGTCATACGCAGAGAGAAATATTAGAACAGATAAGGAATAATTGGTGGGGTTTAGCGTACGGTCCTACAATTTACGGTGACAACTTTACAAAAAAAGGAACACAACAAAATATTGACGTTTCGGCCGACATGCAGCCTTCCTCAGAAAAGAGAACAAACAAACGGACAACGGAATAACGATAAACTCTACTACATCTAGAATGAGCGGTACTAGAAAGTCAAGGTGAAATAAAAAGTGGGATAACAAATGAAATTATAAAACAAAAGGGAGAAGTACTATACTATAAGAGAATAAAGAGTGATAAATAATAAATATAGTAAACTAAAATGATTTTTAAAAAAATTAATTAAGTAATAAATAATGCGAGATTTGGCTGAGACTCGATCCAGAAGCTCCCAGTGTGTGGACGACTGTAAGTCATATGTGGATATAATGAGAAGTGAGAATGGGGAAAAAAGCCAGTCACGTGATTATACGAAAAGTCTGATAGGGGTGGGAAGGTGTTAACAGGGGTATGAATTGCGGTCAGGAATTAGACGGATGTCTGCTAAGATAGAGAAATGTATACTAGGACGTGAAAACATGAGAAAACAAAGCCAGACGTGCCTCTGGAAACAAGGAGATAAACAGAACGCAACAGGGGGTCATGAAAGACTAGGTGTAAACACGGAGTGCGATTTACAAGGAGGGATGGGATGGTAGCGTGTCTGAAAAAAATATTATAATATCAGATAGTTAAAAGAAAGAAAGAAAGAAAAAGGGTAAGGTAGTAATAGAATATACAGTAAAAGAGAAAAATATGGCAACATACGTATTGATAAGCATTATAAATATAAGTTTCTAAACAGAGTGATCATGACTCCTGTAGACGGGTACCAACGTACCTACAAATATGTAGTGTAGACTGAGTACCGCCTGGGGAAATCACGTCAGGGTGTAAGAGGCCAAAGCAGAAGAAGTGGAGGGAAGAATGGAGAGGAGAGGGGGACGGAAGGGAGAGGGAAATGAAAGGAGAAAAGGGGAGAGGGAATAGGGAATAGGGGAGAGAGTAGTAATTGATTACCCGTGAGAACGGGATACATTGATCCCCCGTGGGGTGAGGTAACCCATGCCGGCGATCAGGTAATTCTCTAAGGTGAATCGGCTACGGCTGGCAGAAGAACATGATATTAAGCCCGTGACTTGGACATCCATCTTACGGGTCCTTATGAAAGTCAGGACAAACATTTGTGGAGCACTTGCGAACCTTCGAGTCAGAGCTGACACGCAACATCCACTGTACAGTGAGATCAGGAGTAGGAAAGATGGCTGGTTACAGAAAAAGAAATCTTTGTTTGGAACTGATCGAGAACATTTTTCAACAGATTTGTCCACTCGAGGATATAATACATAGTGAAAAGTGAACACGATTGCTAGCAGAGTGTTGTATACCTTTCTCTGTATGCCTGAAACTGAATAGAGAATGGAGAAACCAATACACGGTAGCCGTTGGAACTGAAATACAGACTTTGATTTTTTAGAGTTCTTCTAAATGGAGAGCAGTCTACAATCATATATTTATATATATATATATATATATATATATATATATATATATATATATATATATATATATATATATATATATATATATATATAATCTATCTTATATATATATTATCTATCTTATATAAATATATCTTATCTATCTTATTTATATATATTATCTATCTTATATAAATATATCTTATCTATCTTATTTATATATATTATCTACCTTATATGTGTTCCCTGTAGTGGTGGCTGATACTGATTGAGGACCCAGTATTGCAGTACCTCCGGGCTGGACTAGTAGTTTCCCAGCGCAGCGTGGGACAGACGACCTCCAACCTCCAGTAAGAGCCGGCGAATGTCAAGAAAGCCATTACGACCCGCCACATCTTATGATTTAAAGGGCAAACAAGCTCGTATCAACTCGTGGTAATCCGTCAACAACATCTTATATATATATATATATATATATATATATATATATATATATATATATATATATTATCTATCTTATATCTATATCTATCTATATTACATCTATCTTTTATATATATATATATAATACATAAAAATTTATATAAATCCAAGATTTAGTTGGAACTTTGGGATATAAATGAAAGAGCAACATGGAAATACTGTCACAATTACGATGCAGAAAATCCAAACAGTTAAAAAGTTAGCAACATAAAAACTGCTGAATAATAACCTTGGCCCACGGCCACAGCCTGTAGCTTTTCTGACGTTTGAAAGATCAGCACTCTCATCATCATCATCAAGTACCGGGCCTGCTGGCGTAGGTGATCATGTCTCTCCACAACTTTCGATATCGACAGTTATTTATCATTTCTGTTGTTAACCTTCTGCCAAGCCATTCTCTTAAGCTTTCTGGTATTTTTTTCTCTTTGCTTCCCTTTATCTCTTCGTCCCTCAATTTTTCCAGTTGTTACAATATACACCAGTTGTTCTCTTCTCATTACATGGCCAAAAAATGATGATTGTTTCTTTCTAATATTTGAAATTAGCTCTCGTTTTGCTTTGACCTCCTTCAGAACATTTTCATTGCTCTTTTTAGCTGTCCATGGTATTCTCAACATTCTTCTGTAATACCACATTTCTACAGACTCTAGGCACTACAATCCTGAAAATTACCACTTCTGCAGACCTTATTGTCTGAACTCTGCAAGCATCACAAGGTCACTAAGTGGATCCCATCTGACTGTGGACTACCAGGAAAATAGAAAGCAGACCAGCTGTCAATGGAAAGCGCAGCAAACAAACAACCAGATGCACCAGTTATATACCATCAGAAGAAACAAAATCAAATCATTCAGAAGACCCCAAACCCCAAAATCAAGATGCTTACCACAGTATCTCTCTCTCTCTCTCTCTCTCTCTCTCTCTCTCTCTCTCTGCGATCAAGATTCAATCAGAGTAGAATTCCAGACCCTCACATGAAGACAGCTATCTGTTTAAGTGAATTGATCGACCCCACAGACAGAACATCATAATTAGAGTCTGTTAGATCCACCCTGATTGAATACCTGTTAAAACGTTGCACTGTGTTCTGCGCCAGTGGCCCAGTGCATCCAATTTCAGCCAGCATTTTATTCAGGTAGCCTTTGATTGTCCCCAATCTTCCTGCAAGGCAGCAGATTATCTTTTCTGTAGGGGGATTCTGCCCTTAGATGGTCGGCCCTCCCAGGTTTACGAGCACCATCTGCCCGAGTCACTAGAGGTGACTAACACAGAGATGTACACACAAAGATATGAGATTTGACTAACACTGACATGCACACAACGATATTAGGCATGACCAACACTGACACACACCAAGATATGAGATATGACTAACACAGACACACACACACACACACACACTAAGATATGAGATGTGACTAACACAGATACACACACTAAGATATGAGGTATGACTAAACACAGTCATGCACACACAAAGATATGAGACGTGACTAACATAGACATGCACACACAAAGATTGAGATATGACTAAACACAAACACACAAAGATATGAGACATGACTAATATAGATAGACACACATTAAGATATGAGATGTGACTAGCATGGAAATACACACAAATATATGAGACATGACTTACATAGACATGCACAGACAAAGGTATGAGATGTGACTAACATAGACATTGCACATAAGGATATGAGATGTGACTAACCGAGACATGCACGCAAGGATATGACGCATGACTAACACAGATACACACTAAGATATGAGATATGACTAAACACAGACACACACAAAGATATGAGACATGATTAACACGGACACACACCAAGGTATGACATATGACTAACATGACACACACCAAGATATGAGCCATGGCTAGCACACACACACACACACAATCTAAGATATGAGCCATGGCTAGCACAGAAACACACGAAGATATGAGCCATGACTCTCACAGAAACACATTAAGATATGAGCCATGGCTTCACGGGAACACACCAAGATATGAACCATGGCCAGCACATACACACACTAAGATATGAATAATAGCCAGCCCAGATACACACCAAGATATGAGCCATGGCCAGCACATACACCCACCAAGATATCAGCCATGGCTATCACAGACTCCCACTAAGATATGAGCTACGATTAGCACGGATATACACCGAGAATTGAGCCATGGCTGTCACAGACACCCACCAAGATAGAAACCATGGCTATCACATACACACACAAAGATATGAGCCATAGGTAGCACAGACAACCACCAAGATATAAGCCACGACTAACATATACACTTGGTAACGTCCACCAAAGTTTGTCTGAAGTTCTTGGTAAAGTTTCTACTGACGACCACGAAGATCCAAAACTTGCAGGCATGGTGGGCATGGCTGACGTGCTGGAAGATCAGC
The DNA here is from genome assembly GCA_032433765.1 of Megaustenia siamemsis. Classification (NCBI taxonomy): domain Eukaryota; kingdom Metazoa; phylum Mollusca; class Gastropoda; order Stylommatophora; family Ariophantidae; genus Megaustenia; species Megaustenia siamemsis. Next base: position 110,620,674 of record JAVIAB010000051.1, read on the forward strand.
CGGATAAGACCTTCAGAGAATGTCAATTTCATGTCCCCTGAGTTTTGAGTCCGCATCAGATAGTACAGTCTGGCCACGTGGCTGAATGCGTTCATGATGATATAAGATAGAGACAAGGCAAAGATCATCCTAGCCACACGAACCTGGGCGCTAGCTCGCACTGAGCTCCACCAAGGATCGTTGATCGGTTTTAGCTCGGAAACTTCCAGCATCGGCAGGCCACTGAGCTTCTTCCACGGGGACTTGTGTATGATGGACAGAACGATCATGAAGAGCATGACAGTAATGGCGATCAGCGGGAGTAGCAACGACACTACCAAGTCAATGTAGGTTATTATGTGCAAGAACATCAGCCTTGGACTTGGCAAGCATTTCTCAAGACCTATCTCGTTTGGCGTTACCTCAGCAGCATCAGCAGTGGCCATATACAGCAACAATGACAAGACTAGAACGCACATGACCACGATACTGGCGCATCCCTTTGTGCACACATAACCACAAAGCTTGTTGGATGACATATTGTGGTGTAATTCTCCACTGTTATGCATACAACGTACCCTACGGATAGAAAGCTAAATACGTATAATATATATAATAATGATAATGAATTCACTGAGATCAAGTATATCAAACTTACAAGTGTGTGGACAAAAATACTTAGTAAACATGAACATATAGATTGTTAAACTCTTGTATGAAACCAGCACTGATGAGAGAGCTAGAAATCCTCTCATGCTTTATAAATGGGATTACTTGCCTTCAAAAATAAAATCCCACAAAGACTCATACAGACCCAGACAGACTCAAAACTTATATTGAAGAGACTTCATATGAAATCATACTGTAAGAAAGAAACCAATGAAGGAAATGTGTCAAGCTATACAAGAAGTCACTGGAGGATGTAAAAATGTGGTTCCTCCTTATTTTCTTTTTAAAATTTTATTTGGAGGCAAAGGCGCGCCTCCCAGCACCAGAAATGGAAGTTGTCAGCGACCCACAGCTGATGGCTTGCGCCAGGATCGGTGAACCAGAACCATCCAGACCCTGCTCCACTTCTCCGTGGTGCCTCTAGTAACAGACTAACCTGTCTAGTCTGGCCAAGCGAGTAGAGATCGAAGAGGGAAGACAACCCGGTAGTCAAAAATGGCATGCTGACGTCGTATGTGTTGGGCCGAAAGGCGCAAATATCACAGTTTGAGTTATACTGCAAACCACAATACAACGCAGACACGCCCACTTAACGTCCTTTTAAGGGCGGATGATGAAGATGTGTACTCCTTTAGTCATCGGGCGAACGCAAGCAAGCATTTGCTTTTCAGCGTCGAGGGGAGATATAGATGGCGGTCTTTTGCTCTTCTATTTACCTTTGCTACTGTTTTTGTCTTTGTTACTGTGTTTTTGTCTTTGTTACTGTGTTTTTGTCTTTGTTACTGTGTTTTTAATATTCCGTCAATCGATCTTTTTTCGTGGTCGACCCTTGGGTCTGGTGTTCTCGCAACGTCTATTGAAGGCTCGTTGAGTTTCTGTTTGACACATGCACATTACTTTACTTTTCCCATTTTCTGTGAAAAAATTGAATAAGATTTTTTTAAAGACGGGAAGATGGATTAAATCATTGCCAACCATTGCTAAAAGGAATCGCCCAACGTTTGTGATGTTTTCAGCTTTGTGAGATTGTAGGTAAAATGACGTCAACCGTCCTTAGCTCGCAAAACTGTAGACGTCACGAACTTTGGTTGCTTCCCGGATTTTCCCCAGCCAGCAAGGCCTTAGTTAAACTTTAGTAATATATATATATATATATATATATATATATATATATATATATATATTGCTGTGATTCATGTATAGGAGGCGGACTGTATGTGATTCAAAGTCCACTATCTAGGATATAATTAAAATATTAAAAGCTCTAATTTCATTGGCTAAAAAGGGGATTCTCAGTATTATACCAGCGTGAGGTCATGCTCTATTTCCCACTCGGGAAACTCTTTAGAGGCGACTCACACATCTTTCCATCGTCTTTACCTGTGATTCATTACAGCGGGTACATCCTGTCTTGATTGTACAAAGAAACGAGAGCGAATAATCGTTATCTCTCCATCATTATTTGCGTGGCTATCATGTTGATTAATCTCACCAATTGTCATCATTCCCAATAAATGAGTTATAAATTGGTTCGAAACTAACAATATATTTTTTTCCGAAACAAACTCCACACGAGGGTTTCCCCGCTGCCTCAATGACAGTTTTAATGTTCCCTTTATTAGTCCCTTAATTAATCATTTACTAAGTTCTTTTTTTCCCGAAAGTTATGCTGCCGGAGTATGACTGAAAATAAAACTGTCATCATTTTATACAACTTACTGACTCGCGTCAGTTTTATTCTTCTTCCTCTTTCATTCCTCATTTACAGCGTCGAAAAAAGATATACATGTAGTTTGCGGTCTTTTTGTTTTGCTTTTCTGTTGGCCTTCAATCCGTCTTTTTCGTGGTCGACCCTTGGGTTTGGTGTTCTCGCAACATTTATTGAGGGCCCGTTATGCTGCGTTTTGATTTTTCTCTCTTATCATGATCTATCTTTATGTATTCAATGGCGAGAATTATTCCTAACTTTATTTCTCAGCTGGATCCGCGATAGCTCAGTGGTTAGTGAACTGGACTAAAAAGGACAAGAGGTAGGGTTCGATCCCAACCGACGGTTTCACGGTTCACCCAGCCTTTAATAATGGGCACCGGATTTTTTTGTCTGGGAAAGTAAAGCGGCACGGGCGTAATACCGACCACATTACCCCAAAAATCATGTGCTGAAAGTCTGTAAAATGTATGGTCACTAACACAATATTCCCTATACGCTACTTGGCGTGACGGGGGTATTTTACTTTTTCTTTTTTTATTTCTCAGTTGTTCATGTTGTATCTTGACTCTGTTTTTTGTTGTACATGAAACACATTTCTCATTTCTAGTTACTTTTCTCATTGTTCTTGAACACTTTTCTCATTGTTCTTGAATACTTTTCTCATTGTTCTTGAACACTTTTCTCATTGTTCTTGAACACTTTTCTCATTGTTCTTGAACACTTTTCTCATTGTTCTTGAACACTTTTCTCATTGTTCTTGAACACTTTTCTCATTGTTCTTGAAATCTTTTCTCATTGTTCTTGAATACTTTTCTCATTGTTCTTGAACACTTTTCTCATTGTTCTTGAACACTTTTCTCATTGTTCTTGAATACTTTTCTCATTGTTCTTGAATACTTTTCTCATTGTTCTTGAACACTTTTCTCATTGTTCTTGAATACTTTTCTCATTGTTCTTGAACACTTTTCTCATTGTTCTTGGACACTTTTTTCATTGTTCTTGAACACTTTTCTCATTGTTCTTGAACACTTTTCTCATTGTTTTTGAACACTTTTCTCATTGTTCTTGAACACTTTTCTCATTGTTCTTGAACACTTTTCTCATTGTTCTTGAACCATTTTCTCATTGTTCTTGAACACTTTTCTCATTGTTCTTGAACACTTTTCTCATTGTTCTTGAACCAATTTCTCATTGTTCTTGAACACTTTTCTCATTGTTCTTGAACACTTTTCTCATTGTTCTTGAACACATTTCTCATTGTTCTTGAACACTTTTCTCATTGTTCTTGAACACATTTCTCATTGTTCTTGAACACTTCGCGTTGAAGTAAATTCTCGAAATATCTCGCCGGTACTACGGAGTTCGAGCATCTGAGCTGATTCCATCTTCAGTGCTTTCGCTAGTGTATGGCAGCGTGCTTCATGCTGAGAAAAGAACAACAACAAAATCAGAAACCAAGAACTGCTCAAAAGAGATGACCAGGATGAGATGAATACTAATAAGAGGCAGACGATGGAACTGGACAGGTCTTGTGACCAGGTGAGATCCAGAAGTAGTCACGAGGGAGTACAAAGGGAAAAACTAAAGGGAGGAAACCCAAAGAAAACCAGGCGGATGACAGAGGGGGGAAAAAAAGTGTGGTCCCGATACGAAGTACTCGGTGAAGAATGATCAGCGCCCATGCGCTGCTGGGGCCCGAAAGGGGAGTAAAGAATAGTGGCGCTGTACCCTACCAGGCATGTTCGTAAGAGGAGAAAAAGGAGGGTTGGGTATGGAACTGGCTATCCCATACTGTAAAAAATTAATCTGAAAAACTTCACAAACATGGACAAGTCAAAAAGACAAAAGAGGCTTCGAAGAGATTATGGGAAAACACGGACTTGAAGATATAAACGAGAATGGAGAGATGTTTGTGAATTTCTGTGCCCTTAATCAAGAGAGCCTAGGAGGAACAATGTTCCGACATTAAAGAATACATGAAACTACATGGGTGTCACAAGATCATAGAACGGAAAATCAAATTGATCACATATGTATTAATAATAAGTTTATTTCATCCTTACAGAATGTAAAAGTATATAGAGGGGCAGATGTAGCTTCAGATCATCATCTTCTGATAGTCAAACTTAAACTTAAACTAAAAAGATATACTACAATGAATAAGGGTAGAAAGTATTTCAATGTAGGGTTTCTTAAAGAACAAGGAATTAAAGATAAATTCGCAGTCACAATATCAAATACCAAGTCCTCCAACAACTAGAAAATACAATAAATATAAAAGATAATTGGAAACAGGTAAAAGATATATGGAAAGAGACATGCGAAGAAACGCTGGGGAAAAAAGAACGCCAGAATAAGGCATGGATGACTGCAGAGACCCTGGGTAATATAAGGAAACAAATGGAGAGATGGAAAGAGCACTTTGAAGAACTTTTGAACAGACCCAGCTCAAATAATCCTCCAGATATACTATAAGCAGAAGAAGAGTTACACGTTAACTGCGGAAACCCAAGCAAAGAAGAAATATTGAAAGCCGTCAAGCTATTAAAAAATAGTAAAGCCACAGGACCAGATGAAATTCCTTCGGAAGCCATCGAAGCAGATATCAACACCTCTACCAAGATGTTACATAATCTATTGGATAAAATTTGGGAGAGGGAAGAAATGCCTAAAGGCTGGAAAGAAGGCTATATGATCAAACTACCAAAGAAAGGAAGTTTACAGGAGTGCACAAATTATAGGGGAATTATGCTACTATCAGTGCCAGGAAAAATTTAAGCAGAATCATTCTGGAGAGACTAAAGGAGGCTATAGAGAAACACTTGAGAGATGAACAAGCAGGTTTTAGGAAGAACAGATCATGTGCTGATCAAATAACTACTCTACGTATAATAGTTGAACAAAGTTTAGAACTAAAAGTCCCTACTTTATATTGGATTCATAAATTACGAAAAGGCATTTGATAGTTTAGACAGAGGAATGATTTGGAAGTTGCTGAGTCATTACGGAATCCCCATAAAGTTTATTAACCTGATAAAAACAATGTATGAAGGAACGAAATGTAGTGTGGTGCATGAAGGACAGCTAACAGAAGCATTTGAAAGAAGAACAGGAGTAAGGCAGGGATGCCTTCTATCTCCATTTCTCTTTCTACTGGCCATAGATTGGATTATGAAAATAACTCAAAACAACAGAAATGAAATCCAGTGGTCACTGACCAAGCAACTTGATGATTTAGACTTTGCTGATGACATAGCGCTCCTATCACACAGCCATCAACAAATGCGGGATAAAATGAACATACTTAATGGAAGATCACAACAGCTAGGACTGAAAATTAACAGAGACAAGGACCAACATTATGAGAATTAATGCGGTTGGCAATAACCAAATAAAATTAGGAGAAATACCTCTACTAGACGCACAATCTTACATATATCTGGGTAGTAATATAAATAAAGAGGGAGGAGCAGAAAATGATACCAAAATAAGGATATCAAAAGCAAGAGGAGCTTTAGTTGCACTGGGAAACATATGGAAGTCCAAAGAAATTAGGTTAAATACTAAAATAAACATTTTCAACTATAATGTTAAGTCAGTCCTACTATATGGCTGTGAAACATGGAGAACAACAAAAACGACAATCATGAAGATACAGACTTTCATTAATGGATGCTTACGCAGAATAAAAGGATGGAAATGGCAGGACAATTTCACTAACATAGAATTATGGAAATGTACCGGTCAAATACCAATGGATAAAGAGATACAGCGAAGACGATGGCGCTGGATATGACACACACTGTGGAAGCCAACTGAGAGTATTACACAACAGGCCCTTTTTTGGAATCGCCAAGGGAAAAGACAAAGAGAAAGACCAAATAATTCTTGGAGAAGACAGATAGATGCTGAGATGAAGATGATGGGGAAGACATGGAATGATCTTAAAAGAATGGCAAGAGACAGAACGACTTGGAAAGTGTTTGTTGAAGACCTATGCTCCACAGGGAGCTGAAAGGTAGATGAAGAAGAATCGTCTTGCAAGTGTATGTTTGTTGTCCTGTAATACTGACGAAAGCTTGTAGTCGAAACATTTATTAATTGTTACTGTCATCCTTTTAGTAAAGCTGCTCTGGAATAATCCTAAAGTAGAGTTTTGTCCATAGAAACAAAAAAATATATTTGAGGTTAGGTCAATAAAAAAGGTAAAAAAACCCTTGCGGTGGTTGACTTTGTGGTAGGTAATCATTATTGAGAGCAGGAACAAACGGACGCATAAAACACAATGTAATAAACTACAATTATCAGTCGTAACAAGTGTTCTTGTTCATCTGTAATTGTTTCACATACTGTAGAATTGATTAGAGTATCATCTAGTGGACTAAACATCTATATAACAACATCTCAGCTACAACAATTCAGTGACGTGCGTGCGTACGTCACGACCTGTGAACAGAAGAAGACAAACCAATATTGTACTCAACCTCACTTTTGTTGGCCTGGAATCAGTCTGATCGACGAGTAGGGGCGAACGACCTTTATTGGTCTGGAATAGGTATGATCGACGTGTAGGGACGAACGACCTTTATTGGTCTGGAATCAGTCTGATCGACGAGTAGGGACGAACGACCTTTGTTGGCCTGGAATCAGTCTGATCGACGAGTAGGGACGAACGACCTTTGTTGGCCTGGAATCAGTCTGATCGACGAGTAGGGACGAACGACCTTTGTTGGCCTGGAATCAGTCTGATCGACGAGTAGGGACGAACGACCTTTGTTGGCCTGGAATAGGTCTGATCGACGAGTAGGGACGAACGACCTTTGTTGGCCTGGAATCAGTCTGATCGACGTGTAGGGACGAACGACCTTTGTTGGCCTGGAATAGGTCTGATCGACGAGTAGGGGCGAACGACCTTTATTGGTCTGGAATAGGTCTGATCGACGTGTAGGGACGAACGACCTTTGTTGGCCTGGAATCAGTCTGATCGACGTGTAGGGACGAACGACCTTTGTTGGCCTGGAATCAGTCTGATCGACGAGTAGGGACGAACGACCTTTGTTGGCCTGGAATCAGTCTGATCGACGAGTAGGGACGAACGACCTTTGTTGGCCTGGAATAGGTCTGATCGACGAGTAGGGACGAACGACCTTTGTTGGCATGGAATCAGTCTGATCGACGAGTAGGGACGAACGACCTTTGTTGGCCTGGAATAGGTCTGATCGACGAGTATGGACGAACGACCTTTGTTGGCCTGGAATAGGTCTGATCGATGAGTAGGGACGAACGACCTTTGTTGGCATGGAATCAGTCTGATCGACGAGTAGGGACGAACGACCTTTGTTGGCCTGGAATAGGTCTGATCGACGAGTAGGGACGAACGACCTTTGTTGGCCTGGAATAGGTCTGATCGACGAGTATGGACGAACGACCTTTGTTGCTCTGGAATCAGTCTGATCGACGAGTATGGACGAACGACCTTTGTTGGCCTGGAATCAGTCTGATCGACGAGTAGGGACGAACGATGGAAGGCATCTAGTGCCCAAAAATGTCATATCGTAGTCGGATGCGTCGGGCCCATATCCGCAGACATCGCAATCTACTGTGAACAGCACCACAAGCAACTAGATTGGCTGGAGACTGGTTGGTCTCCAGGCAAGATACCGGTCTCGAGACCGAGAGGTTGTGAGTTCAAATCCCGGCTGTGCTAGTTGGGATTTTTATTTGTGATTTCTCTCTGAGGCAACCACCCCTGGTCTCAGCAGCAAAGCCAAGGCCGGCTTGAAACTCATCGATAGGGACAGGGTTGTCTCAGTCAAGGCAGTTGAGCCTTTACTGGTAATCATGCTGCGTCTATAGACGAAGAGCACATTAGCAAAGGTAATGGATTTTGTTTTACCTTGCTAGAATGTTTGTTTTCTAGGCATTTCTTGATAAAGAGATAAGTCGAATAATCTGCAAGTGCTGTCAATCAACTGTTGTAGAATAACGTGCCTACGAGAAGCTAGTGTCACATCAGCAACCAGATGAACTTTGATAATGAGCGGTGTGGGCTTAGGTTAATTTTGTTGGTTATGAACAACTCTCACAAATACCTCCTCTATTAAACCAATATCTATCTATCTTTCGTTCGCCTGAAGTATTGTCCATATCTGCAATGTCGTTTCCTGTATAAATTTTACTACCTTTTGTAATTCTTGCAGTGGCTCATATAGTTGTGTCAGTAGTGTTGTGTCTATGGGCCAATGTATTTTCCCCAGTCTACTATATTCAGTGCAGTTTTTGTGTTCAGCAGTCTTGGTTATGTTAAACCACTGAAAGAAACGCCACATAAACTGCTGGAGTCACGCTTATCATCTTCATTCTCGTACAAGCCTACTATTACAATCTTTGTATTTAGGACTAATGTTTTTGGGTATTACCACATTTCTTTACATATAAAAAAGGAGGCTGTTGGAAATGTCGCAAAAGTATATCTAGAACATTTTTGAATGCTTTTGTAGAATGCATTGAATTGATCAATATGTAATTGCAGACACTTTTGCCAGTTCCTGTAATTTGAAAGTTTGAACATTGATAGGAAAGGAAAATGATGAACATCGTTCAAATGTAATATCGAGGAAAATATTCGGAGTGAAGGTCCTTGCCAGCAACAGAGCTGGAAGCTGTGAGCGGCTGATGGTTTGTCAGGATCGATGAACCAAAACTATTCAGACTATCCTCCACGTCATCGCAGCGCCTCTAGCAACAGACTAGCCAGTCTAGTCCGGCCATATGAATAGAGATAGAAGAGGTAAGACAACCTGATACTGAAGTCGAATGTGTTGGGCCGAAAGACGCCAATGTCACCAGTTCTACTGTTAACCCCAATACAACACATCTACACCCCATAACGTCCTTTTAAGGAGAGATGACGAAGAGTCAATCAATTCCTTTAGTGGTGATCGGGTGAAAGAAAGGTATGCATTCTATCGGGCCTAGGACATTAAAACATTTACTGAAAGAGGTAGAATCAAGATGCAACAAAGCTTGTCAAATCATCGGACAGTTATCACCACTATTGTCCAACAAGGAAATAACTCTGGAGGCAAAACGAGCACTATACAATACAATCTTCATTCCAACGTTGTGCTACCAATGCCAGACCTGGACTCTAGATGCAAGAACAATAAGAAAAATAACCTCTACAGAGATGAAATGTGTTAGACGAATGACAGGAAACAGTCTGAGAGATAAGATCAGAAATGAAGAACTGAGAAAAAAGCTAGGAATAGCCCCAGCCATAGAATATATAAGGAAACAACAGATAAAATGGTTCGGCCACGTGACAAGGCAGAAAGAACAAAACACAACACAACGAGCCTTCAACAAACGTTGTGAGAACAACAGACCCAAGGGTCGACCACGAAAAAGATGGATCGATGGAATATTAGAAGCACTAGGAAACATAACAGCAGCAGAGGCGAACAGAAGAGCAAAAGACCGCAAATTATATCTCCCCTAGACGCTGAAAGGCAGATGAGGAAGGAAAGAAGAAGAAGAAGAAGACTGAAAGAGGTCAGCGACTCATACCTGACTGCATGAATAGGATCAGTGAACAAGATCCTGTTCTATCGCCCAGTAATGCCTTAGAATGACCAGTCTGGTCAAGCAAAGAAGGAATCGAAGCAGGAAATTAATTTCCCGCCACGATGAAGCTGATTATGTTGGACCGTTAACTTGTGATAGATGCCACAGAATGACGCAGCTTCCGCCCTTTTAACATCCTCTTAATGGTGGATGAGAACAGGAAAAGGAAAAATATGGAGAGAGGACGTAAAAAACAAATACATGGCTATTTCCACCAAATTGTTTCAGCTAGGAGCACCATATAGAGACACTTTATGACAAAAATGGTGTTATTTCCAAGAATTGCTGCCACAGACACAATTGTTCCGTTGATGCGCTTCCCTATTTTTTTTCCACATCCGAATTGTTTAAAGTAGATAAATGGAGCATGAGAATCAACTGAGCTACAGAGAAGCGTAAAAGAACGAGGAAAGTAAATTGTGTATGTGTACACTTTCCATATGTAGAGACACATAATGAAAAACGTACAAATGCATTGCTTTCTAAAGTGAGGAAGATAAATGTGTTGTCAATCCCCTCCTTACCTCCTAATTAAAGTGATTTCGTTACGCCCTGTAGTATATTAGAATATCACGTTAGTACTCATATTTTTGTTCAATAACCATTAACATACGTATAAGCCATATGGTCAGTAGCACGCCAGAGGGTCACCCCATTTTACATTGTAAAATCTATGGTGCCAATTTTCATAATCTGCATGAACCTCATAGCTGCAGGCGTTCGGGGGGGGGGGGGGGGGGGGACGCCAAATTTTGGATTTGAACTGGGACTCCTTGTCATGTTGACGAGCGCATTAACCACTTGGCAACAATCCGTGTTATGTAGAACCAACATTACCTTATGAGTGTGAATCATGTCAATAGACAGCCAATCATGAGAAATTAATTCTATCTATCTATTGACCTTTCTAGCCGTTGCCGGCCCACAGGGCATAGACTCAGATACTCTTTCTCTTTTTCTATTTTTTTTTCTAGCAGTCTCAATCCTTGCAAAAAATATGTATCGAATCTCGCCATTTGCCTCTGTTCGGTGCAAGTATCTCAATCTCATTGAGGGAGTCTATTCCTGCTGCTTTTGCCTCTCTGATCAATCTTCTTCTCAGTTTTTCTTGGGTAAACCTCTTTTCCTCCTACCTGTTGTTTTCCACATGAGGGCTTGCTTTGTTATTTGGTTATTGTTTCTTCTCATCATGTATCCAACATAAGCCCATCGTCTTTTCTTGATTACTGAAGATATTAGTGGTTGATTGGCGATTTCTCTAATTTCCTCGTTTTTTTTTATTCGTTCCACGCTATACCAAGTATTTTACTTAAACTTTTATTTTCAAATGTGTTCACATTTGTTTCTATGTTTCTTGTTGTTTTCCAGCTCTCAAATGCATACTTAAGGGTTGATGTCACGTTTGTTTTGAATAGTCAAGTTTTATGTTTGTGCTGATGAGTTTTGATTTGAATAGTCTAAGTTTTGTGTTTGTGCTGATGAGTTTTGACTTGAATAGTCTAAGTTTTGTGTTTGTGCTGATGAGTTTTGATCTGAATAGTCTAAGTTTTATGTTTGTGCTGATGAGTTTTGATTTGAATAGTCTAAGTTTTGTGTTTGTGCTGATGAGTTTTAATTTGAATAGTCCAAGTTTTGTGTTTGTGCTGATGAGTTTTGATTTCCACAACTTTTCAAGTCTTCTGAAAGACATTGCTGCTTTAGCTATTCTGATTCTAATTTCTTTACTTGTATCCCCTTACCTTCCGAAATTAATTGCAGTACCAGAAATGTAGTTTATGTATGGCTATGAAAATAATGTTCCAGAAATGTAGTTTATGTATGGCTATGAAAATAATGTTCCAGAAATGTAGTTTATGTATGGCTATGAAAATAATGTTCCAGAAATTTAGTTTATGTATGGCTATGAAAATAATGTTCCAGAAATTTAGTTTATGTATGGCTATGAAAATAATGTTCCAGAAATTTAGTTTATGTATGGCTATGAAAATAATGTTCCAGAAATGTAGTTTATGTATGGCTATGAAAATAATGTTCCAGAAATGTAGTTTATGTATGGCTATGAAAATAATGTTCCAGAAATGTAGTTTATGTATGGCTATGAAAATAATGTTCCACATTCCAGTCGATCACCCAATCAAATCACTTTTTTTTAAAAAGTTAATCAACCAATCCATTAATGTGTTCTCTTGCACAGGAAGTCAACAAAAGACATTAAGTCACTGGTTAGGTATGTGTGGTCTCCTCGACAAAGGGAAGTAACTACCGATCAACAGATTTATCAGCCACTCTACTCTACTCTACTCTACTCTACTCTACTCTACTCTACTCTACTCTACTCTACTCTACTCTACTCCACTACACTATACTCCACTCCACTCCACGCCACTCCACGCCACTCCACTCCACTCTACTCTACTCAACTCTACTCTACTCTACTCTACTCTACTCTACTCTACTCTACTCTACTCTACTCTACGCTACTCTACTCTACTCTACTCTACTCCACTCTACTCCACTCTACTCTACTCTATGTAGGGTAGGGTAGGATATGGTAGGATAGGGTAGGATAGGGTTGGGTAGGATAGGGTAGGGTAGGATAGGATAGGATAGGATAGGATAGGATAGGATAGGGTAGGGTAGGGTAGGGTAGGATAGGATAGGATAGGGTAGGGTAGGATAGGATAGGATAGGGTAGGATAGGATAGGGTAGGATAGGCTAGGGTAGGATAGGATAGGATAGGATAGGGTAGGATAGGATAGGATAGGATAGGATAGGGTAGGGTAGGGTAGGGTGGGGTAGGATAGGATAGGATAGGATAGGATAAGATAGGATAGGATAGGATAGGATAGGGTAGGGTAGGATATGATAGGATAGGATAGGGTAGGGTAGGATAGGGTAGGGTAGGGTAGGATAGGGTAGGGTAGGGTAGGATAGGATAGGGTAGGGTAGGGTAGGGTAGGATAGGATAGGATAGGATAGGATAGGATAGGATAGGATAGGATAGGGTAGGATAGGGTAGGGTAGGATAGGATAGGATAGGATAGGGTAGAATAGGGTAGAGAAATAGAGATCAGCGTTCTGTATAAGGCATTTTGTGTTAAAAACCACATTTTTGTGTTAGAAACCACATGTTGTATTAGAAATCACATTTTTATGTTAGAAACCACATATTGTATTAGAAATAACATTTTGTGTTAGAAATCACATTTTTGTGTTAGAAACCACATTTTTGTGTTAGAAACCACATTTTGTGTTAGAAACCACATTTTGTGTTAGAAACCACATTTTGTGTTAGAAACCACATTTTGTGTTAGAAACCACATTTTGTGTTAGAAACCACATTTTTGTGTTAGAAACCACATTTTTGTGTTAGAAACCACATTTTGTGTTAGAAACCACATTTTTGTGTTAGAAACCACATTTTGTGTTAGAAACCACATTTTGTGTTAGAAACCACATTTTTGTGTTAGAAACCACATTTTGTGTTAGAAACCACATTTTGTGTTAGAAACCACATTTTTGTGTTAGAAACCACATTTTGTGTTAGAAACCACATTTTTGTGTTAGAAACCACATTTTGTGTTAGAAACCACATTTTTGTGTTAGAAACCACATTTTGTGTTAGAAACCACATTTTTGTGTTAGAAACCACATTTTGTGTTAGAAACCACATTTTGTGTTAGAAACCACATTTTTTGTTATCAGCGGCATCAATTCTTGCAGTCCCCTTCTTCTTAGTGTTCACTCATTGAGTGGGCGTTGATGCGTTGTGTCATAAGTTTACGACATTTGCTTAACACATTTTTTCTCGGACAGCGGCCGTTTTTTGGGGCCTACTCTTTTTCGATTTTTAACTGTCTATATAGTTTTTTGAAATGCGTGAGCGCACACGAGATCTCCTGTTTTGTATCGCCGTTTTCCGAAAGGCTTAGGCATCGGATCTCACTACCCAGAGGGGCTAGACATCGGATCTCACTACCCAGAGAGGGTTAGACATCGGATCTCACTACCTAAAGAGGGCTAGACATCGGATCTCACTACCCAGAGAGGGCTAGACATCGGATTTCATTACCCAGAGAGGGCTAGACATCGGATCTCACTACCCAGAGAGGGCTAGACATCGGATCTCACTACCCAGAGAGGGTTAGACATCGGATCTCACTACCTAAAGAGGGCTAGACATCGGATCTCACTACCCAGAGAGGGCTAGACATCGGATTTCATTACCCAGAGAGGACTAGACATCGGATCTCACAACCCACAGAGGGCTAGACATCGGATCTCACTACCCAGAGATGGCTAGACATCGGATCTCACTACCCAGAGAGGGCTAGACATCAGATCTCTCTACACAGAGAGGGCTAGACATCGGATCTCACTACACAGAGAGGGCTAGATATCGGATCTCACTACACAGAGAGGACTAGACATCGGATATCACTACCCAGAGAGGACTAGACATCAATCTCACTACCCAGAGAGGACTAGACATGGTATCTCACTACACAGAGAGGGCTAGACATCGTATCTCACTACCCAGTGAGAACTAGACATCGTATCTCACTACCCAGAGAGGACTAGACATCGTATCTCACTACACAGAGAGGACTAGACATCGCATCTCACTACCCAGAGAGGACTAGACATTGTATCTATCTACCCAGAGAGGACTAGATATCGTATCTCACTACACAGAGAGTACTAGATATCGTATCTCACTACACAGAGAAGACTAGACATCGTATCTCACTACCCAGAGAGGGCTAGACATCGTATCTTACTACCCAGAGAGGGCTAGACATCGTATATCACTACCCAGAGAGGGCTAGACATCGGATCTCACTACCCAGAGACCACGGAATTGTAAATAAAACAAGAAGACACCACGGAATCGATTTTTTTAAAAAAATTCAAACCACCTGTGGTTGTGATCTAACCGGGATCTCTTTCTCCAGAGGCCGACGTCTAACCTCTGGACCACCTAGTGCCCCTGAAGTCTTCACGAGTTCAAACACTCACGTGATGTAATGTGGTCAGCACTAAAGTGAGAGACACCAACATCAGGTATCCTTTATTACGTCGAGATTTAGCGGCTCGCCCAGAACAGTGATGTGGCGAGATGTGGATCCTGTGCAAGATCTGACACATTATAACAGAGATCGTAGAACACAGTGTAAAACATCTGTTGTATTTGCTGTCTTCCACTCGAAAAGACAACAGACAGACAGACATATAGAGAGACTTACATACAAACATACAGACAGACAGACAGACAGATAGACAGATAGATAGATAGATAGATAGATAGATAGATAGATAGATAGATAGATAGATAGATAGATAGATAGATAGATAGATAGATAGATAGATAGATAGATAGATAGATAGATAGATAGGCAGGCAGGCAGGCAGGCAGGCAGGCAGGCAGGCAGGCAGGCAGGCAGGCAGGTAGGCAGGCAGGTAGGCAGGTAGGTAGGTAGGTAGGTAGGTAGTTAGATAGATAGATTGATAGATAGATAGATAGATAGATAGATAGATAGATAGATAGATAGATAGATAGATAGATAGATAGATAGATAGATAGATAGATAGATAGATAGATAGATAGATAGATAGATAGATAGATAGATAGATAGATAGATAGATAGATAGATAGATAGATAGATAGATAGATAGATAGATAGATAGATAGATAGATAGATAGATAGATAGATAGATAGATAGATAGATAGATAGATAGATAGATAGATAGATAGATAGATAGATAGATAGATAGATCAAGGAGGTTCCGTTTTTGAAAGCAAAATTTTCCCACGCCAATGGATTCTAGGCCATGCTACGGAGTTCGTTCACGTGGGTCAAGGTTCTACTTTGAATTATCTCTAGGTAAATTATTTAAATTATCTCGATATTTCGAGGGGAAAATTGGAGCAATCTACGGTTGCTGGCAAGCAACGATCATGTTACGGCGATATTACCATGATATTGATGATGATGTTATATTGGTAATATAACATAAAAATAACACAGCATAACACAACAAATCACTTTTTTTTTTGTTGTCCTCAATATTATTCTCTAATACTGGCACTACGTTTGGTTCCAAAACCCAGCAAATGGTTGGTCGGTAAGCAAAATGGTGTGCAAAACAAATGTTTGTCCGCTTCACTTCTTTTTCTCTTGCGTCTCATGCCTTCTGACGCAGACTTCCATTCATTTTCTAATGTTCTACATGGGTGTGTGTGTGTGTGAGCGAGAGAGAGAGAGAGAGTGTGTGTGTGTGTGTGTGTGTGTGTGTGTGTGTGTGTGTGTGTTATGCGTGTTTGTGTATGTATGTTTGTGTGTCTGTGTCTGTCTGTGTATGTATGCATGTATGTATGTATGTATGTATGTATGTATGTATGTATGTATGTATGTATGTGTGTGTATGTATGTATGTATGAGTGTGTATGTATGTATGTATGTATGTATGTATGTATGTATGTATGTATGTATGTATGTATGTATGTATGTATGTATGTATGTATGTATGTATGTATGTATGTATGTATGTATGTATGTATGTATGTATGTATGTATGTATGTATGTATGTATGTATGTATGTATTTATGTATGTATGCATGCGTGTATGTATGTATGTATGTGTGTGTATGTATGTATGCATGTATGTATGTATGTATGTATGTGTGTTTATGTATATATGTATGTATGTATGTATGTATGTATGTATGTATGTATGTATGTATGTATGTATGTATGTATGTATGTATGTATGTATGTATGTATGTGCACTAAAAGCTATAAGAAACATACTGCATTATTTCTCTCCTTATTCTTATCCTTCATCCCATAACCATGGAAGTCATTGTGCCACCACTGACAGACTTCGTTAACCTTCTCCATTTCTCTCTATCTTCATTCATTCTTTGGGACTCTCCAAAGTTGAGACCTGTCCATTCTTTAATCCTCCGATCTTTTTCTATGTTTACCCAAACTCCTCGATTATCACACTTTTTTTTGTGACGCAGAAAAGTCGATTATCTTGAATAATTACACCTCCTTGTGGTGTAGAGACCATTTTCTGTTTCCCACCTGTAAACAGGTGGTGATGGTATTTTACGCTGGAATTATGGAATATTTGTATCCATGTCATATTGTTTGTAGAGGGCTGGTTGGCCTCGAGGCAAGACGTCGGCCTCGAGACAGAGGTGAATTCAAATCTCGGCTAAACCAGTTGGGATTTGTTTAGTTTGTGGCTTCTCTCTGAAGCAGCCACCCGTGGGCTCAGCAGCAAGGCCTGGCTTGAAACGTTAATTGCTCATCAACGGAAAACAATACGAGTAACTCCGAAAACGGAATTATCTGCCTGTGCGACTAGGGAACACTGCCAGAGGAAAACGGATTAACACACAAATTCAGTTCCTAGTATCTAAGGACTTCGCTAGAGGTGAAGTAAAAACTGGCCAACGCAACAACAACAAAAAAATAATAATAAATCTTAATTGGTAATTGTCCATGCTGACAGATGAAGCTTCTAGTCGAAACGTTCCGTTGATTTGTTCTGTCGAATTTTTATAAATCTGCCATTAATAATTGCGTGTTGTCGGTTACCATTAGACATGAAAAAATAAATACTCGCAGAAAGCGCTCCTTAGTATGAAGACATCGAACAGTGTATGAAGCAGTCAGTAACTCATAGCTGACAACTTGCGTGAAGGCCAAGAAACCAGAGCTGGTTAAGACCATTCCTCACTTCTTGGAAACAGATTAAGTAGCGATCCACTAGGAACGGCAAACTTGGTACTAACAAAATTATGTTGATTTCAAACCCGTCCGGCAGAACGTAGCAGGTATTTAACTTAAAGCACGACACAGCACAACGACACAGCACAACGACACAGCACGACGACACAGCACAACGACACCTACATACTACCCCATTTCGCTGGCCGATCTACACAGTTAAGCAAAAATTAAATTAAAACACAAAAAATATATGTACTATCTGCTATTACTATTATTAACTATCTTCTATTACTGACTATTATTAACTATCTGCTGTTACTGACTATTATTAACTATCTGCTGTTACTGACTATTATTAACTATCTGCTGTTACTGACTATTATTAACTATCTTCTATTACTGACTATTATTAACTTTCTGCTGTTACTGACTATTATTAACTATCTGCTGTTACTGACTTTATTAACTATCTGCTGTTACAGACTATTATTAACTATCTTCTATTACTGACTATTATTAACTATCTGCTGTTACTGACTATTATTAACTATCTGCTGTTACTGACTATTATTAACTATCTTCTATTACTGACTATTATTAACTTTCTGCTGTTACTGACTATTATTAACTATCTGCTGTTACTGGCTATTATTAACTATCTGCTGTTACTGACTATTATTAACTATTTGCTATTACTGACTATTATTAACTATCTGCTGTTACTGACTATTATTAACTATCTGCTGTTACTGACTATTATTAACTATCTGCTGTTACTGACTATTATTAACTATCTGCTGTTACTGACTATTATTAACTATCTGCTGTTACTGACTATTATTAACTATCTGCTGTTACTGACTATTATTAACTATTTGCTATTACTGACTATTATTAACTATCTGCTGTTACTGACTAATATTAACTATCTGCTGTTACGAACTATTATTAACTATCTGCTATTACTGACTATTATTAACTATCTGCTGTTACTGACTATTATTAACTATCTGCTGTTACTGACTATTATTAACTATCTGCTGTTACTGACTATTATTAACTATCTGCTGTTACTGACTATTATTAACTTTTTGCTATTACTGACTATTATTAACTATCTGCTGTTACTGACTATTATTAACTATCTGCTGTTACTGACTATTGTTAACTATCTGCTATTACTGACTATTATTAACTATCTGCTGTTACTGACTATTATGAACTATCTGCTATTACTGACTATTATTAACTATCTGCTGTTACTGACTATTATTAACTATCTTCTGTTACTGACTATTATTAACTATCTGCTGTTACTGACTATTATTAACTATCTGCTATTACTGACTATTATTAACTATCTGCTGTTACTAACTATCTGCTATTACTATTATTAAGTATCTGCTGTTACTAACTATCTGCTATTACTATTATTAACTATCTGCTATTATTATTATTAACTATCTGCTATTACTATTATTAACTATCTGCTATTACTATTATTAACTATCTGCTATTACTATTATTAACTATCTGCTATTACTATTATTAACTATCTGCTATTACTATTATTAACTATCTGCTATTACTATTATTAACTATCTGCTATTACTATTAGGTTAGCGGGGTAGGGTTCTGCCCTACCAAAGGAGGAGTAAGACGTCTCCTTTCCTCCGCTAGTCTTCGGGACACCCCTGGGCAAGGTGGAGTTCCCCGTTTAGCCCCCCTATCAGGGTTATGTGAAGCCATTGGAGCAGGTGGTGGATGGTGTTGTGGGTGCAGCCGACAAGTAGTGCCGGTTATGGTCCCTACACCGCGATGGCAGGCAGAGGATCTCATGTATAGAGACAATGGCTGCGATCTCCGACTAGTACAGTCACTGCCAAGAAGGAAAGGAATGGCAATCTACCTTCTTAAATTGCCTTGAATAATCATGACACATCACAACCTTCTATTTACAGCTAACGACGTTAATGGGGGCTTCATAGCCACCTCGTCCGGTAGGGAGCGTCATGTGCTACAGGTGACACCCGATCGTCATCAAGCAACTGTATGCAAGATCAAAAATAAAGAGACACTAGCAATAAGAACCTGGAACATTAGATCAGCATTCCAGGTTGGAATACTAGAAAAAATCAGTCAAGAAATAAAGAGAATGAAATTGAAATTCTTGGGACTATGTGAAATGAGATGGACAGGGGCAGGATTATTACAACGCGACAGTGGAAATGTAATTTACTCTGGGGGAACCACACACGAAAGAGGAGTAGGCATCATGTTAGATAGAGAAAGAAGCAAAACAGTGAAAGGATTTTGGCCAGTATCAGACAGAATTCTGCTAGTAAAATTGAGTGGCAGACCAATGGATATCAACATAATTCATGTTTATGCACCAACAAGTAATAGCTAAGAAGAATACATTGACACTTTTTACGAGTAGCTAGAGGCAACTATGAAACAGTGTAAATCCCATGAAATAACTGTTGTATTAGGGGATTTCAATGCAAAGGTAGGAACAGCTAAAGTGCAAAATGTGACTGGGGGGCATGGCCTTGGCGAGACGAATGACAGAGGGGATAGATTGATAGATTGGGCAAAGACACATGAAATGATTATAGGTAACACCTGGTTCAAACAACACCCTAGGCGACTATGGACATGGCAAAGCCCAGACAAAAAAGTACACAATCAAATTGATTTTATACTGGTACAGAGAAGATTTAGGAATGGGCTAACGTCTGTTAAAACAACGCCAGGAGCAGATTGTAATAGTGACCATGTACCAGTAGTTGGAAAGATAAGAATAAAACTGCGGAAGGCACAGAAATCACCAAGAAATATGAAATTAGAACTAGATATGCTAAGAGTAGATAAACAGATGAGTGATAAGTACAGCATGATAGTACAAAATAGATATAATGCTATTGAGAAAATACAGGACATCCAGGAGCAGTGGGAAATGCTCAAACAATCGATTCAGCAAACATCAAAAGAAATAATACCAGTGACTAAAAGAATCAACAAAAAGAAATGGATGACAGAAGAAATATTACAACTAATTGACAAAAGAAGAAAACATAAGAAAGAAGAACGAGCATACAAAATATTGCACAAAGAGATCCAAAACAAGTGCAGAGAAGCAAAGGAAGGATGGTTAAAACAGAAATGTGAAGAAATGGAAAAACAACGTAAGAAAGACCCAAAATTTATGCACAATCAGTTAAATGAATTAACAGGAAGAAAAGAAGTAAAAGTTTCAGGATGTGTGAAATCAAAGGAAGGAAATATAATAATGGGACAGGAGAAGACAATGGAAAGATGGACAGAATATATAAGTCAACTCTATGATGATGAAAGACCAGAATTAAACAATTCAAATGAAGACACAGGACCACCAATAATGCAGAGTGAAGTGGAGGACGCAATTCAACACATGAAAAGAGGCAAAGCTCCAGGTCCTGACAATATAACAATCGAAGAGATAAATGCATTAGGAGAGTTGGGAGTACAAATCATAACAAAATTACTCAATGACATATATAACACTGGACACATACCCGAGGATCTACTAAAATCTATCTTTGTAGCCATACCGAAGAAGTCAGGCGCCACTGATTGTGAAGACCATCGCACTATTAGTCTCATGAGCCATATGACTAAAATATTACTAAGAATAATCATGAGACGTGTAAGGAACAAAATAAAACCAGAAATAAGTGAGGAACAATGTGGATTTGTGGTAGGAAAGGGCACCAATAACGCAATATACATCTTAAGGACATTGATAGAAAGATCTATAGAGGTAAAGAAAGATCTATATATGTGCTTTATAGACTACACGAAAGCATTTGACAAAGTAAAGCATGTGGAAATAATCAATATGCTCGAGAAATTAAACATTGATGGCAAGGATCTGCGAATCATAAAAAATATGTACTGGCAACAAACAGCAGCTATACGAATTAACAACCAAACAGGACAATTCCAATATATAAAACAAGGAGTCAGACAAGGCTGTGTTCTGTCACCGGACTTGTTTTCACTTTACAGCGAATATATTATGAGATCAATAGTAGACAAAAAAGGAATTGAAGTCAACGGTCACAACATAAATAATTTGCGATATGCGGATGACACAGTCTTAATAGCAGAGACAGAGAACGAACTACAAGAAATGATAGACATAATAGTAGAAGAAAGCAACAAGAAAGGTCTCAGTCTGAATAGTAAGAAAACAGAAGTAATGGTTATATCGAAGAAACAATCATCACCATCATGCAGCATAAAAATAAACGAGACAAATCTAAAACAAGTGCAACGTTTCAAATACTTGGGCACAATAATTACATCAGATGGGAGATGCACCACAGAAATAAAAAGCAGAATAGCTCAGGCCAAAATAGCATTTAAGAAAATGAAAAATATCTTATGCAACAAATCTATGTCAATAAAAATGAGAAAGAGAGTTCATCAGTGCTATATAGAACCAATTCTGACCTATGGAAGCGAATCATGGACAGTAGACAAACAAATGAAAAGACGGTTAGAGGCCACAGAGATGGTATTTCTCAGAAGAATGTTGAAAGTTCCCTGGACAGATAAAAAGACCAATGAGGAAGTTCTCAAAGTGGCCAACACAAAAAGGGAGTTCTTAAAAAACATCAGAAAGAAGCAATCAACATTTTTTGGGCACATCATGAGAAGAGGAAAGTTGGAATACTTGGTTACAACTGGCAAAATAAAAGGAAAGAGAGATCGCGAACGACAAAGAGAGAAAATACTGGATAGCTTGGTGTCATGGCATGGGAAAACAGTCAACAACAGAACTGATACGATGCACTGTAGATAGAAGATTGTGGAGGGACATGATCGCCTACGCCAACCGGCAGGGTACATGATGATGATGATGATGATTACTAACTATTATTAACTATCTTCTATTACTATTATTAACTATCTGCTATTACTATTATTAACTATCTGCTATTACTATTATTAACTATCTGCTATTACTATTATTAACTATCTGCTATTACTATTATTAACTATCTGCTATTACTATTATTAACTATCTGCTATTACTATTATTAACTATCTGCTATTACTATTATTAACTATCTGCTATTATTATTATTAACTATCTGCTATTACTATTATTAACTATCTGCTATTACTATTATTAACTATCTGCTATTACTATTATTAACTATCTGCTATTACTATTATTAACTATCTGCTATTATTATTATTAACTATCTGCAATTATTATTATTAACTATCTGCTATTACTAACTATTATTAACTATCTTCTATTACTATTATTAACTATCTGCAATTACTAACTATTACTATCTTCTATTACTAAGTAGAAAGAACTATAGAAGTGAAAACATACCTATACCTATGTTTCATAGATTATACCGAAGCATTTGAAAAAGTAAAGCACGAAGAAATAATCAAAATTTTTAAAGGCATAAACGTAGACAGCAAAGATCTAAGAATAATAAAGAACATGTACTGGCAACAAACAGCGGCCATAAGAACTGGAAACCAACTGGGAATGTTTCAACAAATAAAACAGGGTGTTAGACAGGGTTGTGTGCTGTCACCAGATTTGTTTAATATGTATAGTGAGATTACTTTAAGATCCATAAGGGACATGTCTGGAATAACAATTGGAGGTCATAATATAAATAATCTGAGGTTTGCTGATGATACAGGCTTAATAACTAAGAGTGAAAATGAATTACAAGAAATGTTAGACGTTATAGCGAAGGAAAGCAAAAATAAAGAACTCAGCCTTAATAGCAAAAAGAAAGAAGTAATTGTAACAACAAAGAAAAAGACATCACCGCAATGTACAATAAAGACAACTGGAACAATATTCTTCTACCTTTTTTAGCTCCCAGTGGAGCATAGGTCGTCAACAAACATTTTCCAAGTCATTCTGTTTTTTTCCATCCCTTTAAGATCATTCCATGTCTTCCCCATCATCTTCATATCTGCTTCTATCTGTCTTCTCCAAGAATTCCTTGGTCTTCCTCTTTGTCTTTTCCCCTGGGGATTCAAAAAAAGGGCATGTTGTGTAAACACTCACAGTTGGCTTCCGTAGTGTGTGTCCTATCCAGCGCCATCGTCTTAGCTGTATCTCTTTATCCACTGGTATTTGACTTGTACATTTCCATAATTCTATGTTAGTGATTTTATCCTGCCATATCCAACCTTTTATTATGCGTAAGCATCCATTAATGAAAGTCTGTATCTTCATGATTGTCAATTTTGTTGTTCTCCATGTTTCACAGCCATATAATAGGACCGACTTAACATTTGAGTTGAAAATTTTTATTTTTGTATTTAACCTAATTTCTTTGGATTTCCATATGTTTCCCAGTGCAATGAAAGCTCTTCTTGCTTTTGATATCCTTATTTTGGTATCATTTTATGTTCCTCCCTCTTTATCTATATTACTGCCCAGATATATGTAAGATTGTACGTCTAAGTAGAGGTAATTCTCCTAGTTTTATTTGGTTATTGCCAACTGTATTAATTCTCATAATGTTGGTCCTATCTCTATTAATCTTCAGTCCTAGCTGTTGTGATCTCTCCTCAAGTATGCTCATCTTATCCTGCATCTGTTGATGGCTGTGTGATAGGAGAGCTATGTCATCAGCAAAGTCTAAATCATCAAGTTGTTTGGTCAGTGACCACTGGATCCCATTTCTGTTGTTTTGAGTTATTTTCATAATCCAATCTATGGCCAGTAGAAAGAGAAATGGAGACGAAAAGGTATTTGATAGTTTAGACAGAGGAATGCTTTAGAAGTTGCTGAGTCATTACGGAATCCCCATAAATTTTATTAACCTGATAAAAACAATGTATGAAGGAACGAAATGTAGTGTGGAACAATATTACAACAGGTAAATGAATTTAAATATCTGGGATCAATGTTAACCTCAGATGGTTTATGTACAACAAAAGTGAGATGCAGAATGGCTCAGGCAAAAGCAGCTTCCCAAAAAATTAGGAAGATATTGTACAATCCATTTTCGACAATAGAAACAGGAAAAAGAGTTCTTGAATGTTATGTAGAGCTAGGCTTAACATAAGGATGTGAATCATGGACAGTTAATAGGACAATAGACAAGAAAATCACTGGAGGCTGTAGAAATGTGAGTTTTACAGAAGAATGTTGAGAATACCATGGACAGCTAAGAAGAGCAATGAAAACATTCTGAAAGAGGTCAAAGCAAAGAGAGCTAATTTCCAATATTAAGAAGAAACATTCATCGTTTGAGGCCATGTAATGAGAAGGGAGCAGCTGGAATATATTGTGACAACTGGGAAAATTGAAGGACGAAGAGATAGACGGAAGCAAAGAGAAAAGATACCAGACAGTTTAAGAGAATGGCATGGCTGTAGGTCAACAACAGAAATGATAAATAACGGTCGTGATCGAAAGTTGTGGAGAGACAAGAAAACCCTCTGACCTCGGTGAGGGGAGACAAAGATGGAACCATTGTCACTTACAAGGCGCTGGTCACGGTGAGGGGAGACAAAATAGAACCATTGTCACTTACAAGGCGCTGGTCACGGTGAGGGGAGACAAAATAGAACCATTGTCACTTACAAGGCGCTGGTCACGGTGAGGGGAGACAAAGATGGAACCATTGTCACTTACAAGGCGCTGGTCACGGTGAGTGGAGACAAAATAGAACCATTGTCACTTACAAGGCGCTGGTCACGGTGAGCCGAGACAAAATAGAACCATTGTCACTTACAAGGCGCTGGTTACGGTGAGGGGAGACAAAGATGGAACTATTGTCACTTACAAGGCGCTGGTCACGGTGAGGGGAGACAAAATAGAACCATTGTCACTTACAAGGCGCTGGTCACGGTGAGTGGAGACAAAATAGAACCATTGTCACTTACAAGGCGCTGGTCACGGTGAGGCGAGACAAAATAGAACTATTGTCACTTACAAGGCGCTGGTCACGGTGAGTGGAGACAAAATAGAACCATTGTCACTTACAAGGCGCTGGTCACGGTGAGTGGAGACAAAGATGGAACTATTGTCACTTACAAGGCGCTGGTCACGGTGAGTGGAGACAAAGATGGAACTATTGTCACTTACAAGGCGCTGGTCACGGTGAATGGAGACAAAATAGAACCTTTGTCACTTACAAGGCGCTGGTCACGGTGAGTGGAGACAAAGATGGAACCATTGTCACTTACAAGTCGCTGGTCACGGTTATTGGAGACAAAGATGGAACTATTGTCACTTACAAGGCGCTGGTCACGGTGAGTGGAGACAAAGATGGAACCATTGTCACTTACAAGGCGCTGGTCACGGTGAGTGGAGACAAAATAGAACCATTGTCACTTACAAGGCGCTGGTCACGGTGAGCCGAGACAAAATAGAACCATTGTCACTTGCAAGGCGCTGGTCACGGTGAGTGGAGGCAAAGATGGAACTATTGTCACTTACAAGGCGCTGGTCACGGTGAGTGGAGACAAAATAGAACCATTGTCACTTACAAGACGCTGGTCACGGTGAGTGGAGACAAAATAGAACCATTGTCACTTACAAGGCGCTGGTCACGGTGAGTGGAGACAAAATAGAACCATTGTCACTTACAAGACGCTGGTCACGGTGAGTGGAGACAAAATAGAACCATTGTCACTTACAAGACGCTGGTCACGGTGAGTGGAGACAAAGATGGAACTATTGTCACTTACAAGGCGCTGGTCACGGTGAGTGGAGACAAAGATGGAACCATTGTCACTTACAAGGCGCTGGTCACGGTGAGTGGAGACAAAATAGAACCATTGTCACTTACAAGGCGCTGGTCACGGTGAGCCGAGACAAAATAGAACCATTGTCACTTGCAAGGCGCTGGTCACGGTGAGTGGAGGCAAAGATGGAACTATTGTCACTTACAAGGCGCTGGTCACGGTGAGTGGAGACAAAATAGAACCATTGTCACTTACAAGACGCTGGTCACGGTGAGTGGAGACAAAATAGAACCATTGTCACTTACAAGGCGCTGGTCACGGTGAGTGGAGACAAAATAGAACCATTGTCACTTACAAGACGCTGGTCACGGTGAGTGGAGACAAAATAGAACCATTGTCACTTACAAGGCGCTGGTCACGGTGAGTAGAGGCAAAATAGAACCATTGTCACTTACAAGGCGCTGGTCACGGTGAGGCGAGACAAAATAGAACCATTGTCACTTACAAGGCGCTGGTCACGGTGAGTGGAGACAAAATAGAACCATTGTCACTTACAAGGCGCTGGTCACGGTGAGTGGAGACAAAATAGAACCATTGTCACTTACAAGGCGCTTGTCACGGTGAGGCGAGACAAAATAGAACCATTGTCACTTACAAGGCGCTGGTCACGGTGAGTGGAGACAAAATAGAACCATTGTCACTTACAAGACGCTGGTCACGGTGAGTGGAGACAAAATAGAACCATTGTCACTTACAAGGCGCTGGTCACGGTGAGTGGAGACAAAATAGAACCATTGTCACTTACAAGACGCTGGTCACGGTGAGTGGAGACAAAATAGAACCATTGTCACTTACAAGGCGCTGGTCACGGTGAGTGGAGACAAAATAGAACCATTGTCACTTACAAGGCGCTGGTCACGGTGAGTGGAGACAAAGATGGAACTATTGTCACTTACAAGGCGCTGGTCACGGTGAGTGGAGACAAAGATGGAACTATTGTCACTTACAAGGCGCTGGTCACGGTGAATGGAGACAAAATAGAACCTTTGTCACTTACAAGGCGCTGGTCACGGTGAGTGGAGACAAAGATGGAACCATTGTCACTTACAAGTCGCTGGTCACGGTTATTGGAGACAAAGATGGAACTATTGTCACTTACAAGGCGCTGGTCACGGTGAGTGGAGACAAAGATGGAACCATTGTCACTTACAAGGCGCTGGTCACGGTGAGTGGAGACAAAATAGAACCATTGTCACTTACAAGGCGCTGGTCACGGTGAGCCGAGACAAAATAGAACCATTGTCACTTGCAAGGCGCTGGTCACGGTGAGTGGAGGCAAAGATGGAACTATTGTCACTTACAAGGCGCTGGTCACGGTGAGTGGAGACAAAATAGAACCATTGTCACTTACAAGACGCTGGTCACGGTGAGTGGAGACAAAATAGAACCATTGTCACTTACAAGGCGCTGGTCACGGTGAGTGGAGACAAAATAGAACCATTGTCACTTACAAGACGCTGGTCACGGTGAGTGGAGACAAAATAGAACCATTGTCACTTACAAGACGCTGGTCACGGTGAGTGGAGACAAAGATGGAACTATTGTCACTTACAAGGCGCTGGTCACGGTGAGTGGAGACAAAGATGGAACCATTGTCACTTACAAGGCGCTGGTCACGGTGAGTGGAGACAAAATAGAACCATTGTCACTTACAAGGCGCTGGTCACGGTGAGCCGAGACAAAATAGAACCATTGTCACTTGCAAGGCGCTGGTCACGGTGAGTGGAGGCAAAGATGGAACTATTGTCACTTACAAGGCGCTGGTCACGGTGAGTGGAGACAAAATAGAACCATTGTCACTTACAAGACGCTGGTCACGGTGAGTGGAGACAAAATAGAACCATTGTCACTTACAAGGCGCTGGTCACGGTGAGTGGAGACAAAATAGAACCATTGTCACTTACAAGACGCTGGTCACGGTGAGTGGAGACAAAATAGAACCATTGTCACTTACAAGGCGCTGGTCACGGTGAGTAGAGGCAAAATAGAACCATTGTCACTTACAAGGCGCTGGTCACGGTGAGGCGAGACAAAATAGAACCATTGTCACTTACAAGGCGCTGGTCACGGTGAGTGGAGACAAAATAGAACCATTGTCACTTACAAGGCGCTGGTCACGGTGAGTGGAGACAAAATAGAACCATTGTCACTTACAAGGCGCTTGTCACGGTGAGGCGAGACAAAATAGAACCATTGTCACTTACAAGGCGCTGGTCACGGTGAGTGGAGACAAAATAGAACCATTGTCACTTACAAGACGCTGGTCACGGTGAGTGGAGACAAAATAGAACCATTGTCACTTACAAGACGCTGGTCACGGTGAGTGGAGACAAAATAGAACCATTGTCACTTACAAGGCGCTGGTCACGGTGAGCCGAGACCAAACAGAACCATTGTCACTTACAAGGCGCTGGTCACGGTGAGTGGAGACAAAGATGGAACTATTGTCACTTACAAGGCGCTGGTCACGGTGAGTGGAGACAAAGATGGAACTATTGTCACTTACAAGGCGCTGGTCACGGTGAGTGGAGACAAAGATGGAACTATTGTCACTTACAAGGCGCTGGTCACGGTGAGGCGAGACAAAATAGAACTATTGTCACTTATAAGGCGCTGGTCACGGTGAGTGGAGACAAAATAGCACCTTTGTCACTTACAAGGCTCTGATCATGGTGAGGGGAGACATAAAATAGAACCATTATCACCTACAAGCATGTCGTAAGAGGCGACTAAAGAGGTTGAGGGTCAAGGTTTTCGGCGGTCTCATGAGTTCGTGCATCTCAACTGAAGCCAACGCTCTCGCTAATGTTTGGATCACGTGCTTCATACTGGGGAACGTGCAGAGGAGGGGATATGAGCACTATGGAGTTGTCCCTTGTTCAGTGATGATGGTCTGTCGAGTAAACTCAACTAAACTCAATCTCAATATTGATTTGGTGTCAACCTATGAGCGGCCCTATATCAACTTACTTGGCAGTAGTCATTCTTTTAATGGCAGCTGCTGCGTAATAACACCTGGAAGACATAGTCTGTGGTAGAACAGACCGTGCCTTCCTAAAAAAAGAAGACAAAATACCCGTCATGAAGAATGTACTATTTATGGATGTCTGTTGTGGGGGGGGGGGGGTGGAAGGTTACTGCAATGTTAGGGAAAAGGCCTACGTGACGGGGCAGCCGCCACACAGTGTGCGTGTTATGGTTTCTGTTAAAAAGAAAAGTCATTGGGCCTCCCAGAAAATGAAACAACGCCCACCGGATTGAAAAAGAGAATATTTGGATACTCTGCTTCCCACATAGGTAACCATATCGTGCATAAGTTTCGAAATAAGACATGCAGAACCACTTATTGGCAATTATAAGTAGACACGTTCACAGTAGTTGAATTCACATGACAGTAATTAGGACATACTCGCATGTGTATCAAATACCCACACCCACGCACAAATGAAATACACATCCCGTGATAACGCTTTAGGAGTAAGAAAAATACTTTTCAATTACGGAAACGATATAGGAAAAAAGTACTCGAAACTCTTAAGAACATTCGAAATATTTTAGCGAGTACTGAAGTTAGGTCGTATTCCTCTGAAACCTTCCTACACTCTTGCAATTAGACTTGTACAATCACACACATCGCGTTTCATGACAGAACAAAAAAAAACGATGGTGATTTTAATCTATTCTCCCAAACTTTCACTTCTACTCCGTTATCACATTTTTCTTTATTCTCCTGAAGAATAAAGGTTGGGGCTATTGTTTTGAAAACAGACATTAGTAATGTGCAGAAGTAAAGCAACAAAACGAAAAAAATTAATTCTCTTTGAAAAAAAAAGATTACAACAATTATTGTATTTTTATTTCATCATCATCAAGTACCCGGGCCTGCTGGCGTAGGTGATCATGTCTCTCCACAATTTTCGATCACGACAGTTATTTATCATTTATGTTGTTTACATTCTTCTTACGAATCCATTCTTTTAAGCTGCCTGTTATTTTTTCTCTTTGCTTCCCTCTATCTCTTCGTCCCTCAATTTTCCCAGTTGTTACAATATATTCCAGCTGTTCTTTTCTCATTACATGGCCAAAAAGTGATGATTGTTTCTTCCTAATATTGGAAATTAGTTCTCTTTTTGCTTTGGCATCTTTCAGAACGTCTGCATTACTCTTCTTAGCTGTCCATGGTATTCTCAACATAAATCTCATAATAATAAACATATATAAATAATAATAAAAACATGTATAAAATATATATCAAAAGCCTTCTCCATTTCGACCCACATTGTCAGTGTGTGTTTCTTCTATTGTAGAACATCCCCATTTTCCTGTGCGATGTAGGTAATCAGGTACTTTAGCTGATCAGTGCTGGCGGATACCACTTTGTTGTGGTATAATTTGTTGTTTTGTCTCCAGATGACACATTAATCTTCTGTTGACCAACTATTCCATGAATTTGCTCAGGCAGCTCAGAAAGCTAATTGGTCTGTAGCTACATAGATCTAGTGGGTCTTTTCCATGCTTGAGGATGTGCACCATAATGGCTTCTTTCCATGTTGCCGGCATTTGTCCTTTCTTCCAGCTGGCATTTATTATCTTCAGGAGCTGACGCTTGGCTTTCTGTCCCAGTTTTATGAGCATTTCGTTGGTGATTCCATCTTTTCCAGGGGAACTCTGGAGCTTCAATCCTTTGAGTGCTATATCTAGCTCTGTCAGTGTAAAGATGATCGTCTGGTGTTCTTCTGGTGCTAAAGGCATGTGTTTTGTGTCTGGGTTTTCCTTTCTTGTAGCTTTCTGTTGGTCTTTTGGAATGTTTATTCTACTTATGTTTTTGTAAGTTTCTATTAGTATGTTTGCTGCCCTTTGGCTTGTGTGGATGTTCTGATTGTGTGCTAATCGTATTGTAGATCGGCTGTTGTTTTCATCGCTCAGAGCTTTCGCAGGTTTCCACAGTTTGTGTCCATTTTTATCTTGGTTGAGTCTCTCTGTTTTGTCTTTCCAACTCTGTCATGCTAATATCTTGACCTCTCTTCTGTATTTGGCACAGGCTGCTTTATAGGCTATGTTACTCTCTGTGCTTTGTGATGTTTCAGCTAGTTCTCTGGCAGAGTTTAGTTCCTCTTCTATTCTTTGTATTTCCTTGCTCCAGTATGGCCTGTAGTTTCTTCTTGTTCCTCTAGGAATTGATTCTTTAGTAGCTCTCAGCATTGCCTTTGTTAACTCCTCTATCATATTATTGATTTTATTTTCATGGCTGTTGATAGGCGCAGTGTAGGCATCTGTGAGCTTGGCAAACTTTCCTCATTCGGCTCTCTTGTAGTTCCAGCGGGGGAGTGGTATTTCCGTCTCCTGTTTTGACTGGTCTGTGGTCACTGTGTCCAAGTTGGTTCAGTACTACTCTGGTTATTTTGTTGGATATGTCTCCTGTTGAGAATGTTAGTTCGGGAGTTGATGTTGTTTTCCATCTTCTTGAGTGGAAGGCTGGGGGGGGGGGAGAGAGAGTGTTTCTCTCTAGAGTTTATGAGGAATAGGTTGTATATTTCCCATTCTTCCACTTCTTCACCATTTTATTGGAATTTGCTTTCCTTAGCCTTTGATTGTCCCCAATATTCCTGCAAGGCAGCAGATTGTCTTTTCTGTAGGGGAATTCTGCCCTTAGATGGTCGGCCTTCCCGGGTTTATGAGTACCTTCTGCCCGAGCTTTGTGTAGAGTTTTCTCTCTCATAGGTGGTCTGGTCTTCAGAGCTCTTGAGCACCACCTGCCTTTTTGATAGAGGACAGAAAGAGGAGATAAGACAGAGAAGCATTTAACCCATGAAGTGGGGATGGGTTACCAGAGCGTGTACCACTCGTCGGTGGGTTCTGCGTCTTCACTTAAAGGGTTCCATCGACTCCTGGCTCCTTTGTCTGGCCCTTCACCAAGGACCTGTCCAGATTGGGTAACCCTGCCTGGAGCCAAGCTCCGTCGACAAACCTCCTTGGAGGCGCACAGGCCCTTCAACCACAACAAGGTGAGCCTAATGTGGAGGGGTTAGTTCTATTTAAATTTTTCATGTACTAATTGACAAGTTGTAATTTAGTGATTAAAAGAAAAAAACGTATCTTTACGACACATGGTACCATTGCCGGTATATGTCGGGAGGCTCACGATAGTGACCAGTGGGATAAAGACCGCTTGGCAGTCGCCACGACGTGTGACACTCAGGATTTTTATTTCACCCCCGACAGAAAAAATCCTTTTTGTCTACCGCGGGTTTCGAGCACCGTATACCATCTAAGGGCAGAATTCCCCTACAGAAAAGACAATCTGCTGCCTTGCAGGAATATTGGGGACAATCAAAGGCTAATGAAAGCAAACTCCAATAAAATGCCGGCAGAAATAGGATGCACTGAGCCATTGGTGTAGAACACAGTGCAACGTCTTAAAATGTTCTCAGTCAGAGTGGACATAACGGACTCTAGTTATAGTGCTCTGTCTTTCCCCAAGGCAGGATGGAGTGCAGGGCCTTATGCCTCGAAAGGGTCCACCCCAAGGTACTGGTGGTCACACTGACCGCCAGGAAATGGGACGGAAACTACTACTGGTCGAAATAGTGATTGGTTGATTGTATTATTGAGGAATTGAATCATTGATTGAATTATTGACTAGCTAAATAATAGATTGGGAGCCGCGATAGCTCAGTGATTAGTGAACTAGACTACAAAGGACAAGAGGTAGGGTTCCATCCCAACCACCGGCCTCAGGTGCACCCAGCCTTTAATGGGTACCGGATTTTTTTTCTGGGAAAGTAAAGCGGCACGGGCGTAATTCCGACCACATTGCCCTAAAAATTAAGTGCCGAAGGTCTGTAAAATTTATGGTCACTAACACCATATTCCCTATTCGCCACTTGGCGTGACGAGGGTACTTTACTTTTTTTTACTTTTTAATGGTAGATAATTGCATCATCGCTAGGACCACAACAATCTTGGATTGATATTCTGCTATTCTTAACAACCATCTTAAACTAAGCTCCTAATTGCTAACTGTGCCATTTCTATAGCTACTGCACTATCAAAGCATGTTAATTCGATTAATATACAAGACATTTACTATTGATAATAATTTACAATGTCATTGTTTATTATTTTGTAGTTACAAATATGTAGATGTGTGATGTACACGGGAATCTATTAATAAAAAAAATCAAGGCCGTGTATACAAGGACGTAAGATCTCGTGATGTAGTGTTTGGGGATATCCCATAGCACAAACATTGCCCGGATCTTTATGAACTAGAGCTGTTTGCTGTAAGTAACCTCGAGCTAAACTTATATTTAGCTTTCTTATCCGGGGAAAGATCCGTTGGCAGGCCATTTACTTTCTGACTCTTCTTCTTTTTCCCCTTCTTCTTCCCGTTATTTTTATGTATTTCCTTAACCTTCGTACATTATGAGATAATTCTTTTCTTCTTTTTCTTTTTTCTCTTCCTTTATCCTCTCTCTTCTAAACTCGTTATTTGCATTTTGAAGGCGATAATTTCAATCACAACTTTTAAAAAAATCATTAATTGGTCAGTTGTGTTTGCATTTTAAAGGCGATAATTTCAATTACAACTTAAAGAAATCAATAATTAGCCAGTTGTACAGAAAAAAAACATATCTCTTTGTGTTTGTGGCTTCTTCAAATGCGTCCAGCCACTCACTTTCAAAAGATGGGGAATGCTAAGTACACTGATTGTTGCAGTAGATCACATCTGCCGATTAACTTTCCCTTTTCACATTGAGTCAAGCTGGATTGTAAAAATCCTGTTTTCATAGGACTATAGTTGTATTAAGTGTGCGTTCATATAAAACCAATCAGTAACAGAAAGAGGATACATCAAGATTGCGTCATTCACAGCCCCCACATCTAGTAGCCGCCCCAGAACAGGATTATTGCGGGCTCCAGTGTTGTGGGTCCGCAAAATTTGTTCGAAGAAAATTCTCAGTGTTTTTTGCTAAACAAAATTAGCAACCAAAAAATGGTCAAACATTGGTGTCAGCAGATGTTCTCATTGACAGCTGCGAGTCGCCGCATTTGCTTAAAAAAATATTCACAAGCAAACTAGATCTGAGGGAGCCACGATAGCTCAGTGGTTAGTGAACTGGACTACAAAGGACAAGGGGTAGGGTTCGATCGCCACTGACGGCTTCCGGGTTCACCCAGCCTTAAATGGGTACCGGATTTTTTTCTGGGAAAGTAAAGCAGCACGGGCGTAATACCGACCACATTACCCCAAAAATCATGTGCTGAAGGTCTGTAAATATAGGGTCACTAACACCATATTTCCCTATACGCCACTTGGCGTGACGGGGGGTACTTTACTTTACTACACCATATTTCCCTATACACCACTTGGCGTGACAGGGGTACTTTACTTTTTTTTTATACTAAACTAGATCTGGCTGTAACCTCGACAGTATCGGACAAGAAAACTCTGCCTTTTGTGTTTATTCTTTTGTACCTCCTGATTGTCGTCTATATGGTTCGGTCTAATAGCTAATTGGCTGCCTGGCTTGTTCTAGATTCTAGACTCTTTCCGAGCCAGTTGCTAATGGTCTCTACAGATGTTTGACAATAAATTATTTCCCTCATTGCACGAATAACGCGAAAGCGTTCAACTGGTCGGTAAATATTCTTTTTTTGTTATCTGGACTTGGTGTCAAGGTTCTACACTTATCTCTAACTGTGGAGACTTCGTACTTGACCTACTATTCTATCTCATTTTCGAAGTTTATGGCCTTTGAGTTATTATTACTGGCTGTCTGTTAAGTTAGGGAAGTGCTTTCATTTTCTGGAACTCTTAACTTCTGTATATCTCTTCTATATAGGCTCTCTATATATCCTTCACTACTTTAGTGGGGCCTCGGTAGCCTAGTTGGGAAACTACCCGACTGGACTACCGACGTTCGGACAACCCGTGTTCGATTCCCGCTGGGAGCAGTGTTAATTGTACTCGTGGTTGGAAAAAAAAATACTCCACAGTCGACCCAGCCGTTGGCAGAAATGGGTACCAGTGTATTACCCTGGGAAGGTGAGGAATGCCGCCTCGCATTGTGAGTTTCGATGCTTGAAACGACAGTGTCCAGAAATCTCCGAACATGTTTGGATAGGCAGCCGAGCACATATGGGTGGAAACTCGCGTGCTAAGACGCCGGTTCAAGTCTCGTACTTTATCTTTACTTTTACCTTACTTTAGGGTTGTATACGGTTACACCCGATGCTCCAAAGCATATTGACTAGCTAAATAATAGGGTCATTTTAAAGTCAACAGATGTTCAATACCTCTCAACAGTTGACACTAGTCAAGCGGATTATTCCTGTAGCTCGCTCGTTACACATGACGTGAGTCATCTAGACTGTACTCCTAGTCGACCAATAATTACTCTTTACTCTCAATACATTAGAGCATTACCATCAGTGATCGCAGTTAGCAGTCGTCAAGAACTTGCTCTTGTACACAAGCTAGATGTTGAAAGATCCTAAGCAGAGCCTCGACAGAAAAATAATAGAAAACATACTAATGATACTGTGGGACTTGCCACGGCGAAGAAGATAAGAACATTTTAAAAAAAAATATTTGCTACTGAAGAAACTCAGAGTAGAGATAAATATAAACTATACGGGAATACTGTTATGTTTATAATACTTAGATCCATTTTCAAACAACACAAATAATATGCAGCCAGAAACAAGGTTCCAAATCGTACTCTTCGTCATAGCGACTCTCTACTATAAGCGACTCTCTCTTTTTATAGAGATAGCTGCGCAAACGAAAACTTTCAACTCATTCATTTTAAAAAGTTAAACCGGTAATTTTACCGGCATGACATTTACACAAGCCTCACGTGACTAAAGAATATAGCCAACACAGGTTCAGAAATTGTATTTATAGAAGGGGACGCAGGCACATGTCAGCGAGTCAGCACTAGGATAAAAGCGGTCAGCAACTGTAGGGTGATTATGCCTGGATCGGTGAACCAGAACTGTCCCTATTGGGCGCACCTCTTCGTGGTGGCATTAGTAACAGACGACTAGTGTGACTAAGACTCAGAAATGCCATGCTGAACAGGAGATTCTGGGCACTCAGGCTCTGAGTGTAAGTATCGCACCTTGCAGTAAACATCAACACAGAATATTTTCTTTTATGGGCGGACGATAAAGAAGAAATGAATACAGAAAGTCCGAGCAGAACTATATCCACTGTGTTGGTCTCCATTCTGGTGCAGGAGTCAACATTCTAGCTCCGTTATGTTGAGCAAAGATGTTACCTACCGCTCTAAAAAAAAAAAAACACCCATCTCCTACCCTAGCCCTCTTCTCATAAACTCATCAATACATACCAGACTACGTCATTCGCCCTAGTACACGAATTAAACAAGTGGTGGATTTCAAAAGAAGTTTTCCCGTAGACCAATTGCTTGCTTTCCTCTTAAGAGTCATGATTACTCGCTGATATTGTAACGAGCCACATTTTCCCTTTGATTTGGCGTTTCATCAAAGCCAAATATAGATTCCCTAAACCCATAGCTGGTTGTGGTTTGATTTTAAAAAAAAAAAGTAAAGTATCCCCGTCACGTCAAGTGACGTATAGAGAATATGATGTTGGTGACCATAAATTTTACAGACCTTCGGCACATGATTTTTGGGGTAATGTGTGGTGGTTTGATTAATCCAAATAATATATTTAATATATAGTAATAGATTTTTAAAATAGATTTAAAAAAAATAGTCTGTTCTTAAACCAAGCTGACAGTTTTATCTGTCAGTAATTCACCAGTTGGTTTCTTTATTTACTTAGGTAATGACGCACTGCTAGGTCCCAGGCACACACTGCAATAACTTTCTAAAGGATTTATTGGTGTTGCGATGAGTGGATATAAGCACAAATAGAACATGTGTAAAACAATATACGGGGTAGCGAGTAGAGCTGTAGAGAACATGTCAAATAAACATAAAACGGTATAAATCAGCTAAACTATTAGATAAACGAGACAAGACAAACTGCGCAATGAATTATATTTTCTTTACATTCAAGTTGAAAAGTCATTCTTTAACAAACTCGTAGATCCAATTTATGAGAAAACAGACAAATTAACGAGGAGAGGGAAACAATGAGCGATGAGTCATAGGTTCAACATTTTTAAAACCTAAAAAGTTGACGGCTAAGTGGCTACAGCTTTCGTCTATTGACCTGAAGATCCGTTGACAATTCTCTAACGTGGCAATTTCTTTTTTGACCGACGTGGTTTCAAATATTCTGGAAATGGGTATCAGGGTTTTTTTTTTTTTTTATTGACACAGGGAATTGGGACATGATACATACCATAGCACTCATAAACTCACAAGAGTCATGGGAAAATATGAGCGTATGCTTGGAACCATCTACGTTATTAATAAGACCCATTGGCTGAAAGGAATCACCCAAAGTTTGTGACGTGTTCAGCTTTGCGAGCAGGAGCGTTTTGTTGGTTTACCATTTTAATGACGTCAGCCGCCTACAGCTCGCATAGCTGAAAAGTCACAAACTTTGGGTCTTCCTCTTCTTTCCTTCCTCATCTGCCTTTCAGCGTCGAGGGGAGATATAATTTGCGGTCTTTTGCTCTTCTGTTCGCCTCTGCTCCTGTTATGTCTCCTAGTGTTTCTTTTATATTCCATCGATCCATCGTTTTCGTGGTCGACCCTTGGGTCTGATGTTCTCACAACGTTTGCTGAAGGCTCGTTGTGCTGTGTTTTGATCTTTCTGCCGTGTCACATGGCCAAACCATTTTATCTGTTGTTTCTTTATATATTCTATGGCGGGGGCTATTCCTTGCTTTTTTTCTCAGTTCTTCATTTCTGATCTAACCTCTCAGACTGTTTCCTGTCATTTGTCTGACACATTTAATCTCAGTAAAGGTTATTTTTCTTATTGTTATAGCATCTAGGGTCCAGAACTGGCATTGGTAGCACAACGTTGCATTGAAGATTGTATTGTAGAGTGCCCGTTTTGCCTCTAGAGAGGTGATTCCCGGTAATCCCTCTCAGCCCGCAAGCATTAGTAAAACTATAGATGGCTGTTGGTAGGACAACTAACAAACATTATATTTGGGAAAAGCGACGGTTCTGGTTTATCAGCAATGTGGTTCAAAAATTACTGGGCTACAGTAGCTTTCCGTGACTTATGTAGTAGGCTCTCTATGTACCGGCATAATCATCATTATTATCTTCTTCATCACCATAATCTAAAACAGAATGGCTCATCGTATATCACTAGACCGGCCATACGTTAATCTTACGGTCTGTTTGATGTGCGACGGGGATAATCTGACGACTAACTGTGTGGTATTATATGTTCGGAATTGAAGTCAACAACGATTTTCTAACATCATCAAGCGCTATACATTTTAAAAAAAATATGACAATCATCAGTTTCAGGGGGATGTAAACTTCCGGTATATGGTGGATAGGCGGCTGAAACCATTGAAGGTTATGCATGAAAAGTGTTCCTTGTTGCGGTTTCCTCATATTCCAGGCCCGGCTTGTTGCAGGAGCTACTGAGTTAGGTGCTCTGTGCACACAGTGAGCTGTGTGTCTCATCCGTTTGGATCATGTTTCGATATTCCAATTGTTTACTATGAATGACGATGTCGTATGACAGGGAACAGTTGGCTGTGTTCACTTTCTGCGCGGTTTCGCCTTATGTCTTTTGGCGTGTGCTGAGACTGCTACGATGGGGACTACAGTTACCTTTCTTTGTTTGGGAGATGAGATATTAATTCCGATGATTACGCTGGCACGGGCGGTTGTGCAATTATGGATTTTAATTCGTTTGCAGTGCTACCGGGGCCTTCCATAACCAAATAACCAAATCAAAAACAAAATCAGTTGAAGCAACTTTTTTATTTCTTTTTCCTGCTATTTACTTTTCACTATGATATTTTCTTAAGCCTTCTTGTATTACTTCTCTCTGTTTATTATTTTCTCTAGATTTTTCTGGGTTTCACAAAATGTCCCAGCTGTTCCCATTTTCTTCTACATTTCGACTCCCTATGGAGCAAAGGTCTTCAATAAACACCAAATCTTCTTGTTTCATGCTATTTCCTTATAAAGATCATGCATTTACGCTTATCTTTGTTATCTCTTTCTTTAGAGGCAATGCGCTTGACAACATCATAGTTGCCAGCGACTCATAGTTGATTGTTTGCTAACCATCAAGACCCTACTCCACCTCTTCGCGGCGTCTATGATGACAGACTAACCAGTCTAGTCTGGCCAATCGAGTAGGGGCCGAAGAAGGAAGGCAACCCGGTACTAAAAAACGTCATGATGAAATTTGATGTATTGGGCCGAAAGGCGCAAATGGAATCATAATGCGATTTATTTCACCCACTTAACCTTTAAGTGGCCACTTTCAGTATCCTCATCTTTGTATCACTCACTGTTTGGTTTAGTCAACTTACAATCCTCATTTTTGTATCCATCACTGTTTGATTTAGTCAATTTACAATCCTCATTTTTGTATCCATCACTGTTTGATTTAGTCAACTTACAATCCTCATTTTTGTATCACTCACTGTTTGGTTTAGTCAACTTACAATCCTCATTTTTGTATCCATCACTGTTTGATTTAGTCAATTTACAATCCTCATTTTTGTATCCATCACTGTTTGATTTAGTCAACTTGCAATCCTCATTTTTGTATCCATCACTGTTTGATTTAGTCAATTTACAATCCTCATTTTTGTATCCATCACTGTTTGATTTAGTCAACTTACAATCCTCATTTTTGTATCACTCACTGTTTGGTTTAGTCAACTTACAATCCTCATTTTTGTATCCATCACTGTTTGATTTAGTCAATTTACAATCCTCATTTTTGTATCCATCACTGTTTGATTTAGTCAACTTGCAATCCTCATTTTTGTATCCATCACTGTTGATTTAGTCAATTTACAATCCTCATTTTTGTATCCATCACTGTTTGATTTAGTCAACTTACAATCCTCATTTTTGTATCACTCACTGTTTGGTTTAGTCAACTTACAATCCTCATTTTTGTATCCATCACTGTTTGATTTAGTCAATTTACAATCCTCATTTTTGTATCCATCACTGTTTGATTTAGTCAACTTACAATCCTCATTTTTGTATCCATCACTGTTTGATTTAGTCAACTTACAATCCTCATTTTTGTATCCATCACTGTTTGATTTAGTCAATTTACAATCCTCATTTTTGTATCCATCACTGTTTGATTTAGTCAACTTACCATCTTCATTGCAAAATGGACAACTCCCTAGTGCTCAGATAACCTCCTCAGCACGTTCCGCAGTATGAAGAACACCCACCACACATTAACGAAAGCACCGAAGATAGCTTCAACTCAGATACACGGACTCCGTAGCACTGTCGTAGACATTATCATTTAAAACAAAAAGCTCTCTAAGACTGGCAACAGGCAATCAGAGAACCAATATGGAAAAAGAAAGATAGCAAGAGGAACTGCAATCAACATAGAGGTATATCGCTTCTC
This sequence comes from Megaustenia siamemsis, assembly GCA_032433765.1. Lineage (NCBI taxonomy): Eukaryota > Metazoa > Mollusca > Gastropoda > Stylommatophora > Ariophantidae > Megaustenia > Megaustenia siamemsis. The sequence goes on from JAVIAB010000051.1 coordinate 110,661,730, forward strand.
AGCCATGTAGGAAAGTTATACGTCAAAATTGTGGGGAAAAGGCTAAGACCAATAATAGAACTACAGTTAAGCGATTCTCAAATTGGTTTCCGAAAAAAAAACAGGAGATATACTGACGCTCTATTTAATTTAAAACAGCTTTCAGAAAAAAAACGACATAACACAATCAAAATTTGTACATAGCTTTCATTAGCCAGGGAAAACGCTTTCGTTGGAGTAAACAGAGAACAACTGTAGGAGATACAAACAACATACGGAGTAAGCCAACATCTAATCAACCTAATTAAAAGTCTCTACATCAATAGCGGCTGCACAGTCAGAACAGGAGCAGGTTACACTATCCCCACAATTGTTCATTACATATATGGACTGTATATGCAAGTTAGCCAACCCATCAGAGACAGAAGAGATCAATGAGTTTCTATCCGCAGACGAAGCAGGCACTAGTACATCAACAAATTGAAGACCTACAAGAACACTTAAAAAGACTGAACAGCACAGGCACAAAATACAACATGAAAATCAACGTCAACAAAACAGAAGTCATGACTGTCGCCAAAGATAAACAGAATATCAACTTAAATTTAGATAGATGGCAGACAACTAAAACAAATAGAGGAATTTAAATACCTAGAAAGTCTAGTGACAAACGACAATTCACAAACAGCAGAAATATACTCAAGATGCAACAAATCTTGTCAAATCATTGGACAGCTATCACCACTATTGACCAACAAGGAAATAACCACAGAGGCAAACCGGGCACTCTACATTATAAGCTTCATTCCAATGGTGTGCTACCAATGTCAGTCATGGACACTAGATGCAAGAACAATAAGAAAAATAACCTCTACTGAGATTAAATGTGTTAGACAAATGACAGGAAACAGCCTGAGAGATACGATCAGAAAATCCGATCTCTAGAATAAAGCTGGGAATAGCCCTCGCCATAGAATATTTAGAGAAACAACACATAAAATGGTTTGGCCACGTGACAACGCAGGAAGATCAAAACACAACACAACGAGCCTTCAATAAACGATGCGAGAAGGCCAGACCAAAAGGCCGACTACGAAAAAGATGGATTGACGGAATATTAAAAACACTGGGAAACATAACAGCAGAAAAGGCGAACAGAAGAGCAAAAGACCGCAAATTATATCTCTCCTCGACGCTGAAAGGCAGATGAGGAAGGAAAAAAGAAGAAGAACACGATATTCATATCCCACGTGATATGCCATACACATATAGTTCGAGGAGTCACTTTTATATTTCATTTTTTTTTAAATTGTAACAAAGAAACTGTACAATGTGAACAGAAAAGTTAGTAAGAGATTAGGCATTACACGAGTTCTATAGTTTGTTTCAGATTGTTTGCCTCCCTAATTCCAGTAATATCTCGAAAACCGTCTGATAGAATACCATGATTTTTTGCATGCGACCTTAGATTTTCAATGACGTAACGAATTTATCATTTAAATTATCGTATGTGTTACCGTTTCCTCAAAGCGGCAACTTCCTTTGATCTCCTTCATATTTGTATTTATTTTGACACAAAAAACAGAATGTACGGTAAATGAAGATCTTTTACACTTTTTAGAGGAAAAGGCGTAACTTTTATTTTTATATAAGGGACATTATTACTTTATAATAAGAGAGTAAGTAAGTAAGTGTTCCTGTCATGCCTGAAGGTGTATAGGGGAATAAACCGCCACAATTGCACTTTTTCACAACATGCTACCCATTTGGATTGGGCTCTTTTAATTATACAACTAATATTGAATCAAATCAAAATAGGCCGAACATGTAACGAATAGAAATTATTTATTTTAAGAACACAGAATACATCGTCAACTCACTAAAAAAACAGTTCCTGAAGTGGTCCGTATCCAGAGTTTCCAACTCCAACAAAGTCACTTCAGTAAGTTCAAACAAATGAGTTTTATTCAGAATCTGCCGAATCTAATAGACGTATTACCATTTTTGGTTGAATAACCCACAGACCATCGTTTCTCCAATACTTATCTTCCTCAACCATAACATGGTCTTCACAACTAGCCCAATAATCTTTGTCTATGTTTGAAATAGCAACATTGGTAAGCTCTTTAACATCAGATAATTTGAAAGTTTTATTTTCGGATGCTACTTGCCCTTTGATCTTTGCCCAAACTAATTCAATAGGATTTAGGTGTGAGTGATATGGAGGCAGCCTCAAACATCTATGACCATGTTCTTCAATTAATTTATCTATTTGAAATATCTTTGGCCGTTGTATCTGTTTTACAAGTGAAAGTAATTCAGGCTTGAGATACATATCGTTAAATGGTATTTGTTCCCTTGTCAGCCATGTCTTTATTTCAGCTTTAGTGCTTGATGATGTTGGAACTTTATCTTCTTGTGCCACTTTGTTATGGTAAGATGCATTATCCATGATCAAACAAGATGGTCGATCTAATAAAGGCAAAAGAGTGTCTTTAATCCAATCTCTGAACATATGACTGTTCATCTCTGAATGATAATCCTGGTTATCAGTTGACTTTGCAATAAAAACAAGTTCAGCATTCTCCAGCAGGCCATTATTTTTGCTCCCAGCATGTGCCACTATAAGGCGCTTTCCTTTGCTGCTAGGTACATACCTTTTAATAGTCCCATCTAATGACTGCCATTCTTTTTCATTTGTGTGGTGGGCATTAATCCATGTTTCGTCCAAGTACACAATGTCATAATCTTCATTACGCATTTGTCTAACTTCACGTAAATATTTGCTTCTTGCAGCTACTAAATGAGGTTTCTCGCAAATGATGTTTCTTCCACAAGAATATTTTCTAAAAGTGAAGCCTAAACTCCGCACACTTCTCCATAGTGTAGTTTTTGATACAGCAATACTGGTGTTCTTTTTAAGCCAAATCTTAAGTTTCCTTATGGTAACTTCTTCCCCTAAGTCAAACATTTTACAAATCTCTCTGCGGACAAGTTCTCTGTCAAAACTGTCTAACAAATGTTTTCTTCCTCGACTTCTTTCTTTCCTTGAACATTCACATTGAACATTTTTCACTGATCTATGAAACGACCGTTTACTTAAACCTAACACGTGCATCGTTCTCTTTTCAGGATTTGATATGCTGTGATATAGACTCCCTCGTTTTGCCTCTCTACAAAAATATAAATATAATTTCTTTGTAATATTTTGTTCAGTAACAAATTTCAACTTTAAACTCATTGTTAAGGGCACAACTCACAAAACACGCCTATGTAAATAATTTGATTTTGTATTTTTGGTGACGTTATACTAATGACGTGATACAAAAAGTTGACAATTTTAATCCAGTAAGTGCAAAACCAGAATTGCGCACCGAATATAAGAGAAATTTGCTACACATATGTGCAAATATTGACAAAAATCTGACATTTGCAATTCAATAGTGTAAACCGGTGCCTTTACCCACCAACATATAAAGGAAATTCCCAAATGAAGATGTTTAAATCATTCTTGAAGTGATATGGAAGGGGTAAATACTCTTAAATTTTGATTCAAATGTGCCCAAGTTTAATCATACTTTTATCCTCCTGGTAAGCAAGCGCACAAGAAAAACCAGCAGTTTGTTTGCAATGAATTTATTTTTTCTATTACGTTATGAGATTCAGTAGGTTACATGCAAAATATCAGCACTGTAGCACAAATGGTTGCTGAGCTGTGGTTTTTTGAAGTGAGGCAAAAAATCTGAAGCGAACTATAGTTACGCTCACAAATAGTAAATGCAATGGCTTAGTATATAGCTTTGTGTTGCAAAAAAATATCATATAACAAAACATGACAACTTATTCTCCGTTGGGCACCAACGAAAGAGAGCAAAAAATTTCCCAAATTTAAGGAATTTAGGGATTTCTCGACGCTGTAATGCATATTGAGGATATAGAAGCGAAGATGAGAGAAGAGAAGAGGAGAGGAGAGAGAGGAGAGAAGAGAAGAGGAGAGAAGAGAAGAGAATAGGAGAGGAGAGAAGATGAGAGGAGAGGAGAGAAGAGAAGAGGAGAGGAGAGGAGAGGAGAGAAGAGAAGAGGAGGGAAGAGGAGAGGAGAGGAGAGAGGAGGAGAGGAGAAGAGAGGAGAGGAGAGTAGAGAAGAGAAGAGAAGAGGAGAGGAGAGGAGAGGAGAGGAGAGGAGAGGAGAGGAGTGGAGAGGAGAGGAGAGGAGAGGAGAGGAGAGAAGTATTTTATTCTGCAATATTTTGTCTCACATTTTTTCATTCATATATTCATGTACACAGATAAAGTCTGTTTTATCATTTGTCTTTTGCTCTTTTTCATGTATAACTTTTCCTAGACGTCACATGGTGGCAACGAAACGAGGAGACAGATAGAGATAGTTAGATAGTTAGAGAGAGACAGAGAGAGAGAAAGAGAGAGAGAGAAAACCAGTTAACAATAAAACTGTGCCACACACACACAAAACAATCAACCAACGGCTTCTTCACCCAGCCTTAAATGGGTACCGGATTTTTTTTATTGGAAAGTAAAGCGGCATGGGCGTAATACCGACCACATTTCCCCAAAAATCATGTGCTGAAGGTCTGTAAAATTTATGGTCACTAACACCATATTCCCTATACGCCACTTGGCGTGACGGGGAAGGCGGGGAGGGGGGTGGCTCTGAACTTTTTTTAAAATTTTATTATTTACACCAAAAAAAAAAAAAACAGTTTTGAAAAGGAACGAAGTCGTGGGACAAAAATAATAGAGAAGAGGTGTCAAATATGGAGGGACCTGTCCGACTATTAAGCACTCTTGACTCACCCTAAATCCCCTCTCTCCTCCATTTGCTGCGCCCTCGTTGCCTCTTGCTGTTCCGATAATACTTGATATAATCTCTTGCTCTCTTCTTCCACGTATTAATCCTAAACACAAAGTGTCGCAATGAAACAGGGAAATAGTAAAACAGTGCGACCTGCTATACGTCAAGTCATTACTAACTTCCGCCCCATTAACACACATACTAGAAACACAAAACGAGCTGAAATCGAAAACGTACAGAACGCGGACAAAAGTCTGATTTGTGGATAGATTAAAATGCGATAGGATATTCCCACGCGGAAAAAACAGAACGATCTTGCCGTCTGATTGAAATTCACGTGCATTAAAGTGTTTTTTTCCCCATTGGTTTTCGCTTATTAACATTTCCTTTTCAGAACCAAATAAATAGGAATCCAGTTCATTAAATATCTATTGAATTCATTTGTCCTCCTGAAGTTAAAGTCCTTAATTCGACAAGTTTTTTTCTTAAAGTTATCTGCACTAGTACTTTAGTTTCTACAATGTATCGACAATTTTGTTTGGGTAAATATTATTTGTATTAATTTGTATACACTGTTATGTTTATATCAGCTGGTATTATTAAAGTTGTATGTTGAACGAATCAACAGTTTGTTAAAGTCAAAGTTTATGCAAATGGTAAACATGCCCCGTACACATGTCAGTGGAGAACATGAGCGCTCAACTACACAACACTACATGAGGAATGTATTTATTGGGCTAAAGAATATCTTCAGGTTTAATAAAATAATAATAATGATAATGATATAGAGACCCTAAAATTTAGTGAGAAATATATATGTACTCAAATTTGTGAGAAATATATAACCCCTCTAGATTTATTATTTAAAAAAAAAACACAGAAAACAACTTTTAATCATCATAATACGTTTTATTTCAATACTTAGACTTCTCAATTTATTATTTTTTTTCAACTGAGATCAACCCGGTAATCTAACTAGAAATACTTTGGCCCACCAGCAGCTTTCCTTTCAAAAACAAAAGTAATAAATCTTCAACCTTAATCGTAACAAAAGTTATAAACTCAGGCTGGAAAAGAGTAATGAAAATACAAATACTACCTTAGACAAGACATTAGATTTTGCTGCAACAATGAGTCCAGAAAAGAACACTTAGACTAAAACATTATAATGTAAACAAAGAAATGTTCAGTGAACAAAATGAGAATAGGTTTGGACCAAAAACAGAAGTGTCGATCTGGACATTAGAAAAGAATTTTGCAACGAAGTAACCTACAGGAGTAAGATAACACTGATTAAAAATATTAAAACAAACAACAACCCAAAACCTAAACACAACAATCAAATTAAACTATCTAAGAATGATGTAGAAAGCCAGAGACAATATTTGCCACCACCATAAGACACAGAACTATAGCAGGCGGTAAAAGCTAGCGTTTGATCGTGGACAGGTTTCTGGGGAAATTGTAAGAAAAGACAGTGACCGACCAATGACAGAGTGGGATATGTAGGCTAGGCGGCTGTAACAAGGTCAACAGTGTGATACTCAGCAAGGAAGTGATAGCAGTAATGGTGGGTGGTTCGTTCTTACGACTGCTGTAGAATGAGTCGTATAGTTCGTAATAAGAGAAAAACGGCAATTCTAAATTACTAATAGTTGTGTTGGTTTTCACGTGGAAAGTTAATGTTTGTAGTCATATTATTTGTAATAACATTATCTTGTTTTAGGAAAAATTGTGTATTATATTTAGTGTAAGCAACGATATTTGTAATTGTGGTACAGTGATAGTAGCAATGGCTGTGTTAAATAGTAATGGTAGTAGTAGTAGTTGTTGTTGCTGTTGCGGTAGCAGTAGCAGAAGTAGTAGTAGAAGTAATAATAAAGTTATATATTGTTGTTGTTGTTAGTGTAGATAGTAGGAACAGTTATAGTAAAAGTATGAACAATTGTTTCGGTAATACTGGAATTAATATATGTGCTATATTTCGTTCTAATAACGGTGTTTTACTAAACTGTTAATTACGATGATATCGTTAGTAGTAGTAGTAAAACTGTAATAGTAATATTCTTATTAATAGTGTGGATATAATAGTATTGATTGAAGTATAAGTAATAATAGTAAAACTAGTGTTTGTAATCTCTTCTTTTTCTTCTTCTCCTGCTTTCCTTCCTCATCTGCCTTTCAGCGTCGAGAGGAGATATAATTTGCAGTCTTTTGCTCTTCTATTCGCCTCTGCTGCTGTTATGTTTCCTAGTGCTTCTAATATTCCATCGATCCATCTTTTTCATGGTCGACCATTGGGTCTGGTGTTCTCACAACGTTTGCTGAAGGCTCGTTGTGTTGTGTTTTCATCTTTCTGCCTTGTCACGTGGCCAAACCATTTTATCTGTTGTTTCCTTATATATTCTATGGCGGGGGCTATTCCTAGCTTTTTGCTCAGTTCTTCATTTCTGATCTTATCTCTCAGACTGTTTCCTGTCATTTGTCTAACACATTTCATCTCAGTAGAGGTTATCTTTCTTATTGTTCTTGCATCTAGGGTCCAGGTCTGGCATTGATAACACAACGTTGGGATGAAGATTGTATTGTATAGTGTTCGTTTTGCCTCCAGAGTTATTTTTGTATTCTCTGTAATAGGGATTGTAGTAATTTCAATTAGTGTTGATAGTGATTATAGTCTTAGTAGCAGTAATGATAATAGTAGTAGGGGTAGAAAGCATGATACAATTATAGTTTTATCAACAATACTCGAATTTGTAAATACAGTAGTAGTGATAATAATGAATGATGGTTTCCATTTGTAGTCATCATCATGTAGTAGCAATGTGGCCGTGATAATGATATGTTCCGTGATTTAAGCAGTTATAGTAGTAGTAGTAGCAATAGTAGTAATTATGGTGGCAGTAGTAGTAATTATGGTGGCAGTAGTAGTAGCAGCAGTACGATTAGTAGTTGTAGCAGTAATAGTAGTAGTAGTTGTGGTGGTAGTAGTAGTAGTAGTAATAGTATTGGTTGTGATAGTAGTAGTAGTAGTAGTTGTAGTAGTAATAGTACTAGGAGTGGTGGTAGTAATAGTATCAGTAGCAGCAGCAATAGTAGTGGTAGTAGTAGTAGTTGTTGTTGTTGTAGAAGTGGTAATAGTAGTATTAGTAGCAGCAGCGGAGATAGTAATAGTAGTATTAGTAGTAGTAGTTAGTAGTAGTTAGTAGTAGTTAGTAGTAGTTATTAGTTGTTAGTAGTAGTTAGTAGTAGTTAGTAGTAGTTAGTAGTAGTTTTTAGTAGTTATTAGTAGTTAGTAGTAGCAGTGGTTGCTGTAGTAGCAGTACTAGCACTAGTAGTATTAATAATAGTTGTTGTAACATATGTTGTTGTAATAATGTCCGTAATAATACAAGTAAGCTCATAATGTACTTCTCGTAAGTATACCAACCGTTAACCCTTTAGAGCTATACATTTATTGTTAGCTTCTTATAGGAATTAAAACAACAAATCACGCAGCGAAATTCTAAACATTGTGTTCCTTTCACATTGTAATGGTCGTACTAGATTAAATAACAAATGTAGTAGTTATACCTTGTAGTAGTAATAATTACAATAGTAGTAACAGTAGCTATAGTAGTAAGAGCAGTAACAGTAGGTTAGAGGTAACAGTAGTTATAATAGCAATGGTAATAACAATAGATATAATAGTTATAGTAAAGTAAAGTACCCCCGTCACGCCAAGTGGCGTATAGGGAAATATGATGTTAGTGACCCTATATTTTACAGACCTTCAGCACATGATTTTTGGGGTAATGTGGTCAGTATTACGCCCATGCTGCTTTACTTTCCAGAAAAAAATCCGGTACCCATTTAAGGCTGGGTGAACCCGGAAACCGTCGGTTGGGATCGAACCCTACCCCTTGTCCGTGGTAGTCCAGTTCACTAACCACTGAGCTATCGCGGCTCCCTAAT